>OW028581.1:2817500-3165000 GCA_932294295.1 Alitta virens
CCACTCTAATTGTGCAAATATCACTGCATGATTTATGTTAATTATTCTACAAGCCTGCCTATATTAACTATTCGGAAATGTTGAGTACATTGTTTTGAGTCAGTAATTGTTATAAAATGTCAATTAAGGGGGGGAAAATAAAATATTTTTAAAAGATTATCAATTTCCCATGCATTCTTTTTTTTTTTACCAGAGATATGAAATTTCCATATCTATCTATCTATCTATCTATCTATCTATCTATCTACCTATCTAACTACCTAACTATCTATCTACCTATCTATCTACCTATCTATCTATCTACCTATCTATCTATATACCTATCTATATACCTATCTATCTACCTATCTAACTACCTAACTATCTATCTATCTATCTATATATATACCTATCTACCTATCTATCTGTCTATCTATCTATATATCTGTCCATCTATCTATCTATCTATCTATCAATCAATCTACCTATCTATTTATCTGTCTATCTATCTATATACCTATCTACCTATCTATCTGTCTATCTACCTATCTATCTGTCCATCTATCTATCTATCTATCTTTCTATCTATCTATCTACCTATCTATCAATTAATCAATCAATCAATCATCAATCAATCAATCTACCTATCTATCTATCTGTCTATCTGTCTATCTACTGTTTCTGTCCCATTTTAATATGACTGTCTCTGTGCCATTTTCAGAAAAACTCCACGCACTCTCCTTAAAACTTAAAACTAGGCCTCAGATCCTGTTTGGGACATGCACTGACTTAAAAGGCAATTAAGGCTAATTTCTTTATCTTTCAAAATACACGAATAAACCAGAAAGATAATAGGCCTACTATACCACATCAGAATTTTAAAAAACCTGCTTGTTGGTTAGTCAATTTTTAGGAAAGTTCGTATCACAAACTTAATTATGTTCTTAATTACGTAATCAGCATATTTCTATGAAATTATAAATCCAGGCAGTCTTGCTCAAATACATTTTGGCAAACTTTAAATGCGTTATCAAATATTTTTTTTATATCCTGGATACAGGAATTTATGAATGGTTTACAGGCATTTTAAACAGAATGATCTCGATGGCAACCTGGGCATGGCTATAAATAGCACCTGGGAGGTTTTTTATGTGGAATAGCTGAGTTTAGGCAAATTTTGTGGTTTGCTTACCTGTCCGGAGCGGACTGGAGCTTGGCGCCTTCAAATCTTCAATCCTTCTTAAAATTTTCTTCAAAATGTTGACGTTCTCTTCAAAATTTCTTCAAAAAAGACACTAAGCAGACGAACTAGGCCAAATTTCAGCCATTGAAATCGCTGTACGCGCAACTAGTGTCGTCTGCATGCAACAACGCGCACTGCATGGAAGGAACGCACGTGCAAAAAAACGCTCAGCAGTCAACAAACATTGAGCACGTGGTTTTGTTTACATCATCCGGGAGTTTTAAGGTAGATCAAAAATTGGGAACAGTTGTACAACTACATTACATCATCAGTGTCATCATGCATGACAGGGCGAGGGGGGGGGGGGGGTTGATGAAAAATAAAAATGTGCCTGAAATAATATTTTATCCAACTTGGGCACAAGAGGGGAGGGTTTATAATTTAGACACCCTAGAAGTTCCAAGAAAATATTTATAGGGTAAAAGGTAGACATCTATAACCATTCAAATAAAGACAGCCGCAAAATTAAAAGCACACAGCAATTGTGTTTCTATCATATTAGCCTCAGTCAGTGCCCTCGGCTCAACCAACCTAACACTTACATCCTTACCAGGCCAGTCTTGAGTCTTTCTCAACTTCCTGGGTTTGAATATTCAGCCTATAGAGCTCACTACACTCACATCAGTGCCATCACCTTGCCTATTGCCAAGTACCTATTGCATCTATGGCAATGGAGTGAGTTGGCAGGCCAGCCTTGAGTCTTTCTCAATTTCCTGGGTGAGTATTCAGCCTATAGAGCTCACTGCACTCACACCAGTACCATCACCCTGCCTATTGCCAAATACCTATTGCATCTATGGCAATGGAGTGAGTTGGCAGGCCAGCCTTGAGTCTTTCTCAATTTCCTGGGTGAGTATTCAGCCTATAGAGCTCACTGCACTCACACCAGTACCATCACCCTGCCTATTGCCAAATACCTATTGCACCTTTTGCAATGGAGTGAGTTGGCAGGCCAGTCTTGAGTCTTTCTCAACTTCCTGGGTGAGTATTCAGCCTATATAGAGCTCACTGCGCTCACACCAGTGCCATCACTTTGTCTATTGCCAAGTACCTATTACACCTATGGCAATGGAGTGAGTTGGCAGGCCAGTTGTGAGTCTTTCTCAACTTCCTGGGTGAGTATTCAGCCTATAGAGCTCACTGCACTCACATCAGTGCCATCACCTTGCCTATTGCCAAGTACCCATTGCATCTATGGCAATGGAGTGAGTTGGCAGGCCAGTCTTGAGTCTTTCTCAACTTCCTGGGTGAGTATTAAGCCTATATAGAGCTCACTGCACTCACACCAGTACCATCACCCTGCCTATTGCCAAATACCTATTGCACCTTTTGCAATGGAGTGAGTTGGCAGGCCAGTCTTGAGTCTTTCTCAACTTCCTGGGTGAGTATTCAGCATATATGGAGCTCACTGCGCTCACACCAGTGCCATCACTTTGTCTATTGCCAAGTACCTATTACACCTATGGCAATGGAGTGAGTTGGCAGGCCAGTTGTGAGTCTTTCTCAACTTCCTGGGTGAGTATTCAGCCTATAGAGCTCACTGCACTCACCCCAGTACCATCACCCTGCCTATTGCCAAATACCTATTGCACCTTTTGCAATGGAGTGAGTTGGCAGGCCAGTCTTGAGTCTTTCTCAACTTCCTGGGTGAGTATTCAGCCTATATAGAGCTCACTGCGCTCACACCAGTGCCATCACCCTGCCTATTGCCAAATACCTATTGCACCTGTGGCAATGGAGTTAGCAGGCCAGTCTTGAGTCTTTGTCAACTTCCTGGGGAGTATTCAGCCCATATAGAGCTCACTGTGCGCGCACACCAGTACCATCACTTGGCTTATTGCCAAATACCAGTTGCACCTTTGGCAATGGAGTGAGGCACTGGTTGCAGGAGGGTCTGTTTAACCCCTCCATGTCAGGGTGGGGGTTTGAACCCACAATAAAAACACCTCAACCACTAGACTACAGCACATACCCATTTAAGTTGGACCTAATTATTGTGGTATTTATGGGCTGGTTCATTTGCCTTAATACTGAGGTAGTTTTATAGTGAGGCAATAATTACAAGAAAAACAAAATAAATAAATAAAAATAATAAACAAATAAGTTCAAACAAATATTGGCTCAAAAATCTTCCAAGAACTAACATCCTGGTATCTCGCATACATTCCCAAATAATCATCTGCCAGTATCATTATTTATCTGTTTACTCAAAACAGTCAACTGTCACATACAGAACCACACAAAACCTTTGTAGGCAAAATGAATATTTTTTTGGCAAGTCCTCACTTGAGTACCAAGCGGCATAAATACTTTAAATAAGCGTGAGTCATGAATATGGTGGCCATTTTTAGGCCCACCTGGCCACAATTTTGGATTGGCGCATCACGATCTTAACCAACTGGTCTCATGCAGTGACAGCCCCTACCTCAAGCGTGTCCGCCTTCTACTTTCGATCCTATTATGATCACCCACCCCAGTTTTTAAGGTTACCTGACTTTATTTAAGGACTTAGTGAGTTAAGTCACATGCACTCGTGTTTTATTTTATATTAAGGAGGAATTTAAGGTCACAATAAACGATCTTCATAATGGCCCCTCCCTGGTTAATCATCAAATAAATGTTTTGTATCACGAGTTAAAATAGAAAAAAAAATCAATAAATACGTCATGTGTCGTCTTTTCACAGAATACGTCTCAAATAGAGGCCTGTTTCTTATAAAGGCCGGGTCTACACTGCCCTACAGTCACCTAAATAGTAAATATAATAACGCAGCTTAACATCTTTCATAAGTTTTCATGACTTGTCCCAAATTTAAAAAAAAGGCCTGGAAACCATTTTATATATCAAAGAAGATAGATAGACGGATAGATGGATAGATGGAGAAATAGATAGATAGATAGATAGACAAAATTGCAGCTAGAATCACAGCTAGAACTGCAGCAAGAATTGCGACTAGAACAGCAGCTAGAATAGCAGCTAGGATTGCAGCTAGAATTACAGTTAGAAATGCAGTTAGAAATGCAGATAGAATTGCAGCTAGAATAGCAGGTAGGATTACAGCTAGAATTGCAGCTAGAATTACAGCTAGAAATGTAGCTAGAAATGCAGCAAGATTGCGGCTAGAATTGCGGCTAGAATAGCAGCTAGAATTGCAGCTAGAAATGTAGCTAGATTGCAGCTAGAATTGCAAATACAATTAATTGTTATCTGTTCAGCAAAAGACTTACAAATAATGCAGTGGATCATCAAAGTGGGTCAGTGGGTACAGCATTGCTCTGCTTCATATGATTTAAGGTCCCGGGTTAAAAATAAACACTTGAACGAAATAAAAGTGTCACATAATATATAGCACTTAAGTGTTTTTGTTGGCTTAGTTTAGACCCAGTTATCACACTACATAAGTCAGTCTAGAATCTAGATAGCAGGTTGCACATTAAAGTCACCATGCAGTATAATAAACATTAGTCAGTAAGTCAGTCAGTCTCAGTCACTAAGTCTCAGTCAGTCAGTCAGTCAGATAGATTAGATAGATAGATAGATAGATAGACAGACAGATAGATAGACTGGCTGGTTTTTTTTAATGAAAAGTTCCTTGACTGACTGACTATCTATCTACCTATATACCTATCTATCTATCTATCTATCTACCTATCTACCTATCTATATATCTATCTATCTACCTATATACCTATCTACCTATCTATCTATCTATCTATCTATCTACCTACCTATCTATCTATCTACCTATCTACCTATCTATCTATCTACCTATCTACCTATCTATCTATCTATCTACCTATCTACCTATCTACCTATCTACCTATCTATCTATCTACCTATCTATCTACCCATCTATCTATCTATCCATCTACCTATATACCTATCCATCTATCTACCTATCTATCTACCTACCTATCTATCCATCTATCCATCTATCTCTTTATCCTTTGCTCCTTTTTCACAAAGATACACTCCTAGTAGTGTCCAAAAACGCGGCAAAAAAATTGCCCAATTGAAAAATAAAATAAAAAAATATGAAAAAAAGCTTATAAATGGCTGAAATAAAACCTCCCTCCCACACAAAATCTCAGTCTTTTTAAGCAACATTATGGACACGCCTAGAGTTTATATGAGAATAATACCATTGAAGGGAGTGCACTCTTGTGTCACTAATAACACTCTCCCACCCATCATATAAGTACTATGCAATGACAAATTAGGAGTGCACTTTCAAAGGTCTTCACTCCTAAAAAATATCCCCTAAAATATGTTTTTGTGGCAACAATTTCGTCATGGCATGCTATAAGATTCCAAGGCAGAATTATTTGCACGATTGCTATACGGTCTGATCATGAAAGATACGTGGATTTTTTTATTTATTTTTTATTGTTAAATAAAGTAGACCAGAAAATGTGCTATTTAGGATATGTTCATCTTTATTTATTTATTTTTGGTATAAATATAACGATGTACATGAAGGTAAAATTATCTCGAATGATTTAAAAATAATAATAATGTCCGGATAATCAGTATAGGATTGGATTCAGCCATCGGTTAAATATACAATAAAATCAATAAAAAATAAAATAAACCAAATTGATAAAAGAAAAAATAAACTTTATTTTTGGTTGGCAGCAATACGCTTCCGTATAACCAAAATATACAATCAGGAAAAACAAAGCGCAGGAATAAAATAAAAAAATCTTGCGATATAAATTAATAATTCTAATTTAATATATGATGTATTTCATTGCAGGATACCTAAGTAAATTCTATTTGGGTATGAACCGGACGGCACTCGGAAAACCTTTTTGGATTAACGGATTAACCGCTTTACAACATTTAGAACTTAGAAACCTTCATGCGTAGATATGAAATTATAGAATAGGAAGGGAAGGGATTTAAATACAGAAGAATCCCTTTTGAGAACCTTGATGTGGACTCCAAGCAGCCTTATCATCTCATCATTACGTCTGCCTCTGGCAGCTGGTCATATAAGCTGACAAAGCTTCAGACCCAGTAGCATTAGATGAACACAAATAACTAAATTAAATGATTGATAGACCTTACTTATCTCATCATTACGTCTGCCTCTGGCAGCTGGTCATATAAGCTGACTATGCCTCAGACCCAGTAGCATTGAGACAATATAATAAAATGCAATACAATATAATGCAATTGAGTATAAAACAATATGCAATATAATACAATAAATAAAAAATTAAAAAAACCTTTGTCCAGTATAATTTTTTTCAATCCAATATAACAATATATTGGTAGCAGCTGAATGAAGAGATCTGGTTGGACAAGAATATTTCATTTGAGAATACAATACAATGCAATACAGAACACTACACTACACTACACTACAATACAATACAACAAACTAACCAATCCACATACAATTATACATTCACAATTAAGACTACTTTGCCATTAGATAGTTAGATAGATAGATAGATGGAGGGAGAGAGAGAGGTGGAGAGAGAAATAGATATAGATAGATAGATAGGATAGTAAGGATAGAGATAGATAGGATAGATAGGCAGATAGATGGATAGATAGAAAGAAAGATAGATGGATAGATAGATAGATAGCTAGACAGACAGACAGACAGACAGGTAGATAGATAGACAGACAGACAGATAGATAGATAGCTAGACAGACAGATAGACAGATAGATAGATGGATAGATAGATTCAAATCAGTATATTTTCATATCAAAATGGTCTTCACAGTGAGGTTTTAATGTGGTTTAGTGGTGAAACTTGTGGTTGGCTTATCCGGGGAGTCCTAGGTTCAGTTCTAGGAATTCCCAGGCCAGTGTTGGGCATGAGGTTTTGCTCAGCTTTACCACACACCAATAGTATTTCAATATATTACATTTATCAGGCCACTCACTGTTTGGTTTTCCAGAAGACAATCAAATGAAAGCTAAAGTGTGAAATTGTTGTCTCATCTCAGCAAAGTACTTTATGCAAAAAAGTAACTCAAAATCTCAAATCCTATCCAATTTGTTTTTTTGGTTCCCCAAGGCGGGGTAACTTTGAAAAACGTTTTAGTGCAGTCTATCTATCTTTCTATCTATCCATCTATCCATCCATCCATTTATCTATCTATCTATCTATCTATCTTATCCTATCCTATCCTATCTATTCTATTCTATCTATCAATCAATCTATCAATCTATCAATCTATCTATCAATCTATCAATCTATCAACCTATCTATCTATCAATCTACCTATCTATCTATTTATCTATCTATCTATCTGTGGAGCTAATAAATTTACAATAGTAAAAAAAAATTGTAAAAGTCATGATTTCAACTTCTTTCAACCCAGTTTGTGCACGATTTGAAAAAGTATATACATAAAATACATGTTGTTTATGAAATATCACTAGAAAAATGCAAAATTACGGTGCCAGGCATTCTGAAATCTCAATATTTGTATATCGCAAGTACATGACTCGTGAGAATTACAATACTGGATTATTTTATGCATGACTTAAGAGCATTTAGCGCAGTTCCATTGGTAATTGTACTTGTACTTAAGACACGAATAAATATATATAAAGGAATGGGAAAATTGGGACCGGGGGGGGGGGGGGGGGCGGGGAGAGGCCTGGGGGCTTTGGGGGGGGGGGGGGGGGGGGCAAGTAGCGCAGTGACATTGCATGGGGTAGTCCGACAATCTGCCTAGCTTGTATATGACAATAATGTTTCGGTCTAACATTAGAGCTCTCCATTTTAGAAATTAAAAATTTAGTTATCAGATGCATTTTATGAAAACAATAAATCATATTTTTAATAATTTAACAGTAAAATTCAAACACTGACTATTGCCATATTGTTTCAAAACAGATATTTCCTCCCCCCCCCCCCCAAAAAAAGGTCAGATTTACGCAATTTCTTTTTAAAATATCAAAATCATACTCTTCGAAAAATAACTATCATAAAAAGAAACATTTTGACAACAGTATGAAGGGCCTACAATAAATAGACCTACATTCACTTTGAAATAATAATATTATTTTTTTCTGGTAAAGAACACATATATTATGGACTAGAATCACTAGATATATTCCTAGAACCCAAATTATTTGTCATCCCACATAGCTTCTGCTTCTGTGAAATCTTTAAACTTCCTTTTCAATAGAATTTGTAATTAATAGTTGCGGAGGAGGGGAAAAAATGAATTAATACAATGTACAGTATTTTGTAGTTACCAAGACTGACAAATGCATAATTTAGGTTTTTTAGTCTAACGAAAACTTTTATTTTTTTCCTATATTATAATAATGTAACTAAATTATTACTACAACTTATTTTTTTTCCTTATATGTTTTATATCATACTTTATAAATATTTTATTTTATGATAATGTTACTATATTATTACTATATAAGTATCTATATTACCATTTACTACAACTTGTTTCCTAATACATGTTTTATATCATATTATATTTATATTTTTCATATTTTAATAATGTTACTATATTATTACTAGATCAATCTTTATATCATATTATATTCATATTTTTCATGTTTTATGATAATTTAACTATATTATTACTAGATCAATCTCTATATTACTGTTCACTACAACTTTCTTTTTCTTAATACATGTCTTATATCATATTATATTCATATTTTCATATTTTATAATAATTTTACTATATTATTACTCTATATTACTGGTTACTACAACTTTTTTTTCCTAATACATGTTTTATATCATATTATATTCATATTTTCATATTTTATAATAATATTACTATATTATTACTATATCAATATTTCTCTATTTACAAAAACCCCAAGTTTAAAGTTCAAATATTGCTTTTTGTCATATATATTTTACCAAGTTCCACATTTTGGATGGGTCATTGAGTTTAAAGGTGTGTTTCTATGACAACAGGCTCCATCCTTAAGGCGTGACGTCATAGGCATGACGTCATAGTGTTCTATATTTAGAACGAAAACACCCGTTATGCTTCAGCGATTTTATGCTAACTCCCAATTGAATTACTGATGACTAAATATATTTTTTTCAGTCAATTTTTTGTCCTTGGCCTAAAATTGTTTTAAAAAGAATAATAATTTGATTTAATAAAAACAAATTCAAGTACATTATATTGTTCTTTAAAGTAAAGATATTTAGTATGGTAAGTATACCTTGGAAAATTCTTAAAAAAATTGTTTTTCATGAAGTTTCGTAAACTTACATATTTACTGTAATAATATTTGCTCGTCTTAATTGCCAGCCAAAGATGAAATGTCCAACTTTGTGCTTACTTTTTACATATAGGTGTCCTATATATGTATATTATAATTGCCTTTAAATTTTTCTTTTCGTAAATGTCTTTTCCATGATATATTAGCATTTTTAAAAACCACTTCAAAACAAATCCTAAAAATCTGTGTTAAGTGCATGAAATGGTGAAAAATCATGAAGTAATGTAACTTTAAAAAAATATGATTTGTGTATAGCTTTTCCTGACAAATTATATTAGTGAATTTTTCCTGTAAAAGCTTTAAGTTCTAGATTTAATTCTTTCAGGTCAATGTTCGCAGCCTTAATACTTAAGGTTATTTTTCTCGGTCAAGGACGAATGTCACCTTAAACTGACCTTAAATTCTCCAGGACAACATCAGGGCAATAAATTCCTTTGCCTTTGTATCACGAATATGTTGTTTTACCAAGTATATGACAATTTTTACTTTTCTTAAAGCTAACGTTTATTCACTTAAAGTTTTTCAAAACAAAAAAGAGTTATTTCCTAGATTTTCCCGGGAACTAACCCCTTTTGCACTTTACCTCTCAGATGTTAGCTTGGGTCCATAGAAACACATCCCCGATATTCACAACTTGCATATATGCCCTAATAAAGTAATATCGTGCATTTATTAGCTCCGTGTTGTGATCTACGGAGGCCGCCATTTTTGACTTTCCCGGTGTTTTGCACAGACCGGAAATACGTCACTGTTGTACTATAGGTCACAGGCTATGAGAGCCAAGTGCAATCCAACTGCTTGACTGTCAGAACCAGGCAAAATTTGTTAATTGCAATTGAAAAAAGAGCATGTCACTGTTCTAACCAAGTGTCAAGTAAATTGCCATTGAACAATTTGAGACTACGCAATTATGGAGAAACACTGAAATCTTTGGGAATGTAAATTAGCTTTGTTAAACAGTAATTATAGAATATAAATTTATTAAACTATACCACTGAGGTGCACGAAAATGCCTTTAAGATATTTTATCCTTACATAAGCTTTTTTTTCCTATATACATATATGTAACATTTTAGTTTACATTTTGATCCGATTTCAATATTATATGTATGTATGTATTATATTGCCAAAGACAGATCTAGCTATCTATTTGTCTATCTATTTGTCTATCTATTTGTCTATCTATTTGTCTATCTATTTGTCTATCTATCTATCTATCTATCTATCTATCTATCTATCTATCTATCTATTTGTCTATCTATTTGTCTATCTATTTGTCTATCTATTTGTCTATCTATCTATCTATCTATCTATCTATTCTATCTATCTATTTATCTATCTATTTGTCTATCTATTTGTCTATCTATTTGTCTATCTATTTATCTATCTATCTATCTATTTATCTATCTATATATCTATCTATTTGTCTATCTATTTGTCTATCTATTTGTCTATCTATTTGTCTATCTATTTATCTATCTATCTATCTATCTATCTATCTGTCTATCTATCTATTCTATCTATATATCTATCTATCTATCTATCTATCTATCTATCTATCTATTTATCTATCTATCTATCTATCTATCTATCTATCTATCTATCTATCTATCTATCTATCTGTCTATCTATCTATTCTATCTATATATGCACTTGTTGACTGAACAATGTTAAACAATTAAAATCCATTCATGAGTTAAGGTGAAGCTTTATAAAATCGGTGTATTGGATCCATGTGGTTTTGCAGAAAATATGTTACATTTTTGTATTTATTTATAACAACTTGAATTTTAGCATAGCCCTTCCTCCTCCTGTATGAGTTTTAAATATGTCTAGCAATGCAAGTCGCATACAATTGAACTAAGTACAATTTGTTGATTAATAAAACAGGCTGATAATCTTGTTAATTATTCTAGAAAATTGAATACAGTGTATTAAGCCTTTGAAACAGACTGGGCTGTAGCCAGAGCAGAGGGGGATGGGTTATGCCAAAAACTGACACTAGGCCTTACTATTCAATAATATACATGTATACTATGAATGAAACTATAACAAAATTGTGGCATGCTTTAGGTGCCAAGGAATTTTGCCTGTCTTTCACAAGTTAAATGTTGTGAGCAGTACAAGTGTTTGGCATGAAGTATTAAATATGGAGTTTGAATTGCAATTTTCTACAAGGCATGCAATACAATTCAGTCTTCCAGTTGCGACTATGGTACTGTAGACGTGGATTAATTTAGACTAGATTAAGACAGTTCATTTACATGACACCATTCCCCAACTTTTGGACATGCTTTTTGTGTGTGTTAATTTTAAGTGTTTAAAAGAAGTATTCAAATTTTTTTCCCAGCAAATATATGCTCAGACATATAGTGATGCCAAATATATTATCAAATATATGCTTAATTTAATCTTATAGTGAAAACATATTAATTATGCAAATAATTCTTTTATTAAATAGTCCTAACTTTAGTTTGTAAACTCCCATGCTTGGAAAAAGTTATATATAATTAAATAAAAAATATGGATACCATGTACAACTGAATGAAATTACCCTGTTTAAATAAAGGTATCTTTGACTTTGACTGACAGTCTAATACAAATTGTTCATTGCAATCATGCTCTATTGACCAGACTTAGTACATAAGTGACGTCACCAGTCATGGTGCCGTGTGCAATAATGGCGGCCCACAGCCTTGTGGCAGGGGGTTCAAAGTGCACAATTAATTAGCTTAAAACAAGACTAAACTAACCTTTTAGACAGTTTCTTGCATTGCAATATATTATTTTACATGTAATTAAACTTTTAAGATAAACATGCAAATGTCCTTTAGTTCCCCTTTAAGTACTTTATGTCGTGGTCTGTATGGTGAGGTGCACTTCTATTTTAGTGAGAGGTTACAATATTACTATTTCTACTACTATTACTACTACTACTACTACTACTACTACTACTACTACTACTACTACTACTATTACTAGCACTACTACTACTACTATTACTACTATCACTATTACTACTACTACTACTATTACTACTACTACTACTACTACTACTACTACTACTACTACTATTACTAGCACTACTACTACTACTATTACAACTATCACTACTACTACAACTATTACTACAACTATTACTACTACTACTACTACTACTACTACTACTATTACTAGCACTACTACTACTACTATTACTACTATCACTATCACTACTACTACTACTACTATTACTAGCACTACTACTACTACTATTACTACTATCACTATCACTATTACTACTACTACTACTATTACTACTACTACTACTACTACTACTACTACTACTACTACTATTACTAGCACTACTACTACTACTATTACAACTATCACTACTACTACAACTATTACTACAACTATTACTACTACTACTACTACTACTATTACTAGCACTACTACTACTACTACTACCACTACTACTACTACTATGACTATTACTACTACTACTACAACTATTACTACAACTATTACTACAACTATTACTACTACTACTACTACCTACTATTACTAGCACTACTACTACTGCTACTACCACTACTACTACTATCACTACTACTACTACTACTACTACTACTACTACTACTACTACTACTACTACTACCACTACTACTACTACTACTACTACTACTACTACTACTACTACTACTACTACTACTTGTACTTGTACTTGTACTTGTACTTCAATCATCATATGATATCATCTTCATGTAACTTGATATTTCAAAAGCTTTTTAATTTCTTTTGTTCATTATGCATTTAAAGTCAGAATAAATAATTCTCATTTTCAGGCAATTTCTTTTCAAAGTGAATGGTGATCTGTTTGCTTACAATGTGCGAATTTACCCAAAAATTTCGTTCGCAAACGAAATCTTTCAAAACTTCCTACTACCTGTTATTCAGTACCATGCTCCGTTCCTTTCTTTCTTTGTTCCTTTGTTGTTGTTTTTTTTGTTTGTTTCTTTTTTTTTTTTTTTGGTTTTTGCAATTAAAACATCAAGGAAGAAAATGCAAAGCATATATTGCCAATTAAGGGAAACTCCACTTAAGGTCTTGGAATTTGAGCTGTATCACAGCTATGTAGAAGGTGTTTATTTGGTGCCTTGTATTCGGTGTCTATGCTAGGCAAGTAAAAGACACCACCCATGGGGTAAATGTGTAACATAGTGGGCATCTTTATTTTTATTGCTACCTAAGGCACCAACCAATACAGTATATTACATATGGGATCATAAATATTAATTAATTACTTATTTATTCATTCAGTCATTCATTCAGCCAGTCAGTCAGTCAGTCATTCATCCAGTCAGTCAGTCATTCATTCATTCCTCCAGTCAGTCAGTCAGTCAGTCAGCCAGTCAGTCAGTACGGAAATTCTTTCTATTTGTACATGACTTCCTTTTCATTTTGTTTGTTTGTTTTTGTTTCAATCTTTCTTTTCAAATATATACATTTCAATAAAAATCTTATTTTTTTCAATATTTGTATCATATCTGTATCCTCATGTCATATATCTGCTAAAACATTTTGCGAAAATTCAATTCCTGAAGTTTCGTTTTTAGGTTTTTGCACAGAAACATGTCTATGCATGAATTACAATGACTTGCAGCACGTGCGATTTTTGCTACGTCACGAGCGTAAATTTGCATAACGTGAGGTTGATCAGATGTTGTTTGTTCGAAAATTCAAGAAGGGGGTGAAAGAGGAGGGGGGGGGGGGTTAATTAAATAATATAGGCCTGTTTAAACTTGCAAAGAATCAGGTAAAACTTAGATACATTAATGTGACATTCTTCTAAACATCTAATTATATGATTATACAATATTTACAAAACTGAGAAAATATTTGGGTGATCAAAATAATTAAGGACAAGGGCTACACATTTTTAAACAAGCTAACAAGAAGAGCTGGGGGCCTAGCTCAGAAGTTTTTTTTTTTTAAGTAGCGCTCTGGGCTTCCAACTACTGGGTCCCGGGTTCGATTCACGGTCGAGCCTAAGTTGATGCTGTTTCATCCATCATCTCATTGCCATGGTCCCTGCCTGTCCTAATTAGCCCATCAGGTGCAGAAATACAGGACGTAAAACCCTAATCCACTCACTCACTAAACAAGCTGACAACAAAATTCCAAAAGTCCCCCTATATTTATTTTGAGATACTCATGTCTGAAAACAAGTCAGGGTCTCAGACTTTTTTTTTTTCTTTTAACAAAAGCTAATATTTTTCAGCTACAGCAATCAATAAGAAAAACACTGGTCATATCGTTGCTCCTTGGTTAATTCACAGCTACATAATGAGCTGTTTCTAGTACAAAGTTCATCAAAGCGATTTGTGCATGCAAAAATGACCATCACTCCCTTATCATTGAAGTCAGAATTACACAAATAAAATATCTGTGAAGTCGACAAAATAAGTTCTGCTCAAGAACCCCGGTTCGATCCCCATCCTGCACACAAACAGTTAATATGTCACAACAACAATTGATATTTTACAACAACAGCAATTGATATGTCACAACAACAGCAATTGATATGTCACAACAACAGCAATTGATATGTCAAACAACAGCAATTGATATGTCTCAACAACAATTGATATTTTACAACAACAGCAGTTGATATGTCACAACAACAATTGATATTTTACAACAACAGCAGTTGATATGTCCTCAGACCCAAGTGCGATCATGGGATGGTCACCAAAAAATGCGAGTTCCAAATTTAGAGTGTTATATACATGAAAAGTGTTTATATACACTAAAAATGAATAATCTTTCCTTATTAGGCATTTCTTGAGAGATAACGCATGACTTTTGTCACATTTCATAGAAAAAACTACTCGGGTTATGCCTGACAGCACTTTAATTATGCTAACTTATTTAAAATATTTGAGGAAATCTATAAAAAAATAATTGAATTTCAGTGTTTTTTTTCTTCCCGGTATAAACATTATCATGCTTAATGATACTTATACACATGTAATCCACTGGATTCCACTATCATGGAAATAATATTACAATAAATGTGAAAAATGTTTATCTTTTTTTTTTTTTTTTTTTGGAAATATTATTTTAATAATTTTAATACACATATAAAGAAATTAACTGAAAAATGCATAATATTTTGTTACCATTTTGTCCACTCTTGTTAATGCATTTTTCCTATTTCATTGTTCATTACTAATTTAGGGGATATTTGCCAAGAATCTCACGCTAAACATAACTGCCGGACGAACATAAAAACCTTTATTTATACGGTGGTAAAATTACCAAGCCATTTGCACTTTTTGTAGAAGTCAAAACAAGCTGTTTTTCAAGCACTTCCTGTCAAGAAAATGACAGCAAACAAGATCTAAGCTTAAAAAAGCAAATTTCAGTTCTCACTGCTATTTGATAATTGTACTGAATTGCACTGATATTATTCATTCAATCAATTTTATTCATCCATTTAGTCAATCAGGCAGTTATAATAATGGCACCTCATATTTAAAAAAAATTGAGCCACAATCTTAAAAATTCAGCCAATATATTGTTTGTCCCTAGACAATGATTGTAAGGGTGCTCCAAAAAAGTTGTTAATTGATTAAATAGCAAGCAAAATCAGCCAAGATTTTGCTTGTCCTAAGACAATGATTGTTAGGGTGTTTCAAAAAATATTTATAAAAGTTGTTAATTGATTAAATAACACAAGAAAATTTAGCCAAGATATCGTTTGCCCTTAGACAATGATTGTTAGGGTGTTCCAAAAAATATTTATAAAAGTTGTTAATTGATTAAATAACACAAGAAAATTTAGCCAAGATATCGTTTGCTCTTAGACAATGATTGTTAGGGTGCTCCAAAAAATATTTATAAAAGTTGTTAATTGATTAAATAACACAAGAAAATTCAGCTAAGATATTGTTTGTCCTTAAACAATGATTGTTAGGGTGCTTAAAAAAAAACTGAAGTTAAAGAATCCCTTGCTCCCCAGAGTTTTTTCCATTCCCCTTGCCATTTTAGATATTAAAAAAAATTAGGCCAATATCTCCATTTTAAGCCTGGCCACCAGGCAGTTGAAATACGCAGCGCGATAACCATTGAGTTTATATTATGAGATTGGACACCATCATACAGTGGTTTTTGTTTCAGTTGAATTAAAATTTTTGAAATATTGCAAGTAGTTGATCTTTATCACAGGAATGGGAAAAACTTCGGGGAGCAATATTTTTGAAAACATTTTTTAAAAACCACTAATTTTAGAGCACCTTTAGGCCACGGTTTTTTGCTATGTACTTTCTCGGACCGTTTTTCATGAGACGGTCGGTCGGAAAATAAACAAAATCCCCAGTAAGTGTTTTGTTTTATAAATTACCACAGGTGATGTGATACTTTGAGATGCAATACACATATTTGCCCAGACAATTGTTGATTTATTAATTGAGCGGCACTGCAAAAGTTTGGCCGGCGGTGTCGAGAAACGAAAGATAAAAAACCGTCGCCTTATGATTGTATATAATTTGTATATATCGAACAATGATGTTTTTTAGCTAACACATTAAATGTCTCAAAAGGCCGCATAATATATATTGGCTGATTTTATATAAAATGTTGAATGGACACCAGTGAAACAACCATTTTTCTGAAACAGACAATCTTTTTTAAATACTTTTGCTTGTATTATTTAATCATTTAACTGAATTGCTGCAAATTCATTCAGTTAGTGAGTTTGTGAATTGAGTGGAATTATCTTTTAAAATTATTTTCCTCATTGTATACAACTTTTTTAGGACTATTAATTTTTATTGAGTATTTTGCATTAAACAGCAATTTAGCCTACTTCAGTTGAAATTTAAAAATTAATTTAATAATCGGTATATCCTCCATATGCCTGGACCAAAATGATTAGGGGTCTTTGGGACCAAGCGTTACATGCTAGATAATTCTTTACATAAAAGGGCACCAACGCTACATGATTTTTACATGCAACGCTTATCACCGACATATTATTGCCTGTGTTACGCAGTATCTAAATAAAAAAAATTTCGATAAGCTTTATCATTTTCTGGGTAGTCCGATAACCTTTCGTGTAAAACTAAAAGAGGTCAGATTGCGTAACCTTTTAATCACTATTTTATTATGTAATGATTGCATAATATGTTGATTAATATATCCCATATGAAAGTATAACTGCGTAATATGCCAGTATGTTCTCCATTTGGGTGCTGTAAGCCAATCAGAATGCCTTATTGTCATCCAGCATTGTGTATGTTGTACAGCAGCAGAGCGTATTGACAGCTGCTAATTAAGTATGTTGTACAGCAGCATATTGACAGCTGCTAATTAAGTATGTTGGATGGCTGCGGTGTATGTTGTACAATATATGCTGGCGCCCTCTGTTGCATTGAGGTGTATCTCGGATAGCATTCCAAATCGGGACAACATCGGCAAGACGTCGGCAATGTTGATATGACATTGTTCTGACAGCGGCCAATATAGAAATGACGTTGGTCCGATTTTTAATGCCCTCTGGTATATTGTACATGGCCAAATGTGCCACGTGCATTTTCCATGAGAAGGATAAATTAATTATAATGAGGCAAAAACTATGTGTCTTCCATGCATTTATCCAAACGCATGGAAAACGCACGTGGCACAACTGGCCATGGTATACAATGTACAGTGGAAAATATGAGCGATGGTGGAGTGCGTCGTCCAACATAGTGTTATGTGGAACGTGGAAAAATTATATTGACCAATCACTATTGGATCAGTCAATGTTGCATCCACTATTGTGTTGCACCGCTGGGGTGTTTTTGAATTAATTAAGATCAGCAGCTAATCAGAGATTACCGTCAAACACTCAACAGTGAATGTGGGGGCGTTCAACATGCAATTTGGTTTGATTCGGAAAGAGCGTATCGCACGAGGCGACACATCGATTGTAAAAAGCCAGACATTATGAAGTTCCACTTAATGAAAGTAACCATGATGTTTTTTTTCCTAGAAATTAAATGTCTTGATAAGATAGAAACTATCCTATCAAGAAATCATGATGTGATTTTCAAACAGGAAGAAAAAATAATTCACTGAATTATCCGGTTCACAAAACTACCTGCTTGCTCCTAAGTGTTAATGCAATATTTTTTTTAAGTAAATAGACAAAATTGTCAAAACAAAAATAAACAATGAAAAGGAAATTAAAGAAAAAAAGTTGGCCTATTTTTTTTTTTAATTAAAAGGAAAGAATTATGAAGGAATAAAATTTTCCATGGTTAGAATGACATCAACCTGCATGATATTTAGCATGCTATCAAAGTAACACTTTTTCTGTCAAGTGCATAGTTTGTCAATCTTCAATGCTTCAGTTACGAATGCATTAGGGCCCAGGGGCGTCGATTTCTATTGACAGGTGGGGGGGGGGGGGGGATGCAGGCCTATTTACTTCAGTCTGTCACACTGACTTTCTGATTCGCGTAAAAGTGGCTGCAGTTAACGTGCAGACACTTGTTAAGAGATAAAACAATGCTGGATCATTGATGCCGAACTATTTTTTAGATACATAATATTGTACTGGTATGTGATATGAAGTGTAAAACTACTTAATACAAATATTCCAAAGAAAAGTGTCAAGAAAAAGGATTTTCATTGTGGATTTCAAGGGGGAATGATTGCATTGATCCCAAAAAGTGGGGGGTATATATCCCCCACATCTCGACGCCCCTGATTTTCTTATTTGATAAGCCTTCTCTTTTACATTCACATAACAAAATCCACTTTATCAATAGAGGACTTTCACATCATTGACGTCACAAGATTGCTCTCCAGTGGAGGAGGCAACATTGTAATGATGTCGCCATTGCACAATATCAGGTGATGTCATCAATAACTATCGACGTTCCTGCATTAGGCAGCCAAGTGGTCAAGCGGTTAAGGCCCTGGTCACCTTTGTTGAAGATCTAGCGTTTCGGGCACTCTTCAAGAGCTACATCTCAGCTGGACGTCATTAGAATGTTTGTTAAATAGGAGGTACCGTCCACTGGGGTCTATGTTTGGCCAGTAAAAGACCCTACCCATGGGGTAAATGCATGTGTAACATGTGGACCTAGTCCTGGATGACCATTCCGCTGAAGAAGGAAGCAGTTATACTGCTAACGTGGACCCCAAATTTATCATTACGTCTGCTTCTGATGAGTAGCAACAAGAAAATAAACCGCTTGGTGCTGGGTTCATTTCCCAGTTGAGCCTAAGCTGGACGGCTGTTTCATCCTTCATCTCACTGCCATGGTCCCTGTCCGTCCCAATTAGACCATCAGGTGCAAAAATACGGGACGTAAAGCCCCACCACCACCACCACCAGCACTGAGAAAATAGCATTGAGCTGCGTTCATTTCCCGGTTGAGCCTAAGCTGGACGGCTGTTTCATCCTTCATCTCACTGCCATGGTCCCTGTCCGTCCCAATTAGACCATCAGGTGCAAAAATACAGGACGTAAAGCCCCACCACCACCACCACCAGCAGCACTGAGAAAATAGCATTGAGACAATAGGACACTAGTTCCATTGTAACATAATGACTTGTTTAAGTGGCTCTTCTTATAACTTTATTCCAGGGCATTAAAAACGGCCAATCAAACTGAACCTAAACAAAGCTAGACAATTTCTGCTATACGGTGCTATCTGGCACTAAACATAACTGTATGGCTACTCAAAGTTGGATCCTCTTCCATCCATGGGGGCCACTTGATAACGACGAAATCTTGTCCTAAAGTGGTCCCATGTCCTTTCAAATATTTATGCATTACTTTTTATTTACTTGTTCATTTATACGAAAGGACAATAAAGAGATTTAGATTCTGATTCTAAAAGTACATATTTATGATACATTAGATAAGTATATCTTTTTCAGTGGTGGAAGTTTTTAAGCCAACTATTAGCTACGGCCAGGAATAGGCTGTCTTGAGTTTGGTGGGTGGGCGGATCAGGGCTTTACCTCCTGCATTTCTGCACCTGATGGGCTAATTAGGACAGGCAGGGCCATGGCAATGAGATGAAGGATGAAACAGCCATCCAACATAGGCTCGACCGGCGATTGAACCAAGAACCTAGTGGTTGGAAGCCCAGCGTGCTACCACTGAGTCGACTGTATTTTATGAAACTAACTGCATTGGCAAGGGTGGGGGCCTAGCTCAGTGGTAGCGCACTGGGCTTCCAACCACCGGGTCCCCAGTTCGATTCCCGGTTTAGCCTAAGTTGGATGGCTGTTTCATCCTTCGTCTCATTGCCAAGGTCCCTACCTGTCCTAATTAGCCCATCAGGTGCAGATATACAGGACGTAAAGCCCTAATCCACCACCACCACCGCTGCATGGGCAATGGCGTATTTTTAAAGTGCCCTATTTGATTTCCTTTTCTCTAAATTTCTATATTCTTAAAAAATCAAATTCATTGGAACAACAGGAGAGTGACAGTGCCTGGTCTGAAAAATTGAACATTTGACCAAAACATAAATTTGACAAAAAAGGTTTTATCATGAATCTTTTCAAGGACAAACAATTTACAAATAAAACACGGAAATTAAAGACTATTCCTGCCTGACACTGAGTACTTGGAGAGAAAGAAATATTTCATGGGCATTTCTTCAACTTTTCTGCAATTAAAAAATAGGCAAATACATTGACAATTTATCTCCCCTTTTTTGGACAAAAAGTGACTTTAGTTTAGCCTGGCCACTCCTGTTGAAGCTTTCACAGACCATTCAAGATTTTTGTGTGTGTGTTTGTTTTCAATTGGATCATAGAAGGGGAACCACAGCTAAATCAATTTTTTTAAAACCAAAATCAATATTATCCATCTTTATCAGGAAATTGGGTCAACGTTGCACTAAGCACTGCCTAAGTGATGTTTAGCAGGCGCATATTTTGCTGGAAGATCGTTGCAATGCTTTCAAGGTGCACTGTCTGTTAAATTTGCACATTAAAATAATGATATAAATCAATACTGCCTTCTTGTCTCATGATATTTTTCACCATTACATACCCACTTTAGCACAACAATGTAGTTTTAATTTACAATAAATAATATAAATATTAGTTTTTCATGCCATCAAAAACTCAATATGTAAACAAACCCAGTGATGACATCACCATACTGAACAATGGGTGATGATATCATTTCCATTGCGTTTCATTTTTAAGTAATTAATGTCTTATAAAATCATTAATTCACACAAATTTAGTGTGCCTTGATTAATAAAGGTAATTTTCAACTGTTTGATAGCATCTTTAAAAATTGCAAATTTGATATACAGTGCAACTTTAAATTACGTTTAAACTGGTGTAAATTTCATTCACAGATGTAATTTCAGGTAAAGTTTTCTTAGTGCGTTGGACCAATGCTGGCCAACAGCAGCTGACATAAGGCCAACATCAACACTGTATGTCGTCACCTACTTCCACAGCAAACATGAAGCATCCGCGTAAAGTTATTTCGATTTGAAGCACAAAAAAGGCGATCTGATATGGAGAGCTAATGCTTTGATGGCAATATATATATATACATAATATTTATCACACACATAAACGGTGTACTTGATACGATACAATGTAGAAAAAAAAATCATTTATTATTTACATAGTACATGGCCAAATGTGCCACATGCATTTTCCATGAGAAGGATAAACGCATGGAAAACGCATGGTTTTTAGCTAATTCAATGCGTTTATCCAAACGCATGGAAAATGCACATGACACATTTGGCCATGTAGTATATAGTTGATTTAAATAGAAGAGTCTTTCATTATGAGAAATAAATGAAATAGAATTGTCTCTTAAATCTTGTGGCAGTGATGAAAAGATCCTTATAAAAGAGGTCAACTCTCAATGTGTTCACTTGTATGCAAAAACAACATGGAACTTTCAGGATTAGGCATTTCAAGAATTCCTACCATTCGGAATCGATGTGTAAGGCGATTGTTTCGTCGGCCGCTCTTGACCCACACTAGGTTTCTTCCACATTTGATTGACACTCAATTTAATTCACTTTATTAGACCACATGCAGTTGGCACAAATACAGATATTTCAGAACACGGAAACTTCTAGATATATTATTGTAGTTAATATGACCTAAGACCCAAGTGTCGTCATGGGATGGTCACCAAAAATGCCGGTTCAGCAAATTTAAGTTCCAAATTTAGAATGTCATAAATGAAAAACTACGTTTCAGTGTTTATATACACTAAAAATGAATAATCTTTCGTATGCATTTCTTGAGAGATAACGCATGATTTTTGTCACATTTCACAAAAAAACTACTCGGGTTATTCCTGACAGCACCTTAATATTGCTGACTTATGCAAATTTTTGAGGAAAAATCAATAAAGAATAATTGAAATTCAGTGTGTTTTTTTTCTTCCCAGTATAAACATTATTATGATATGACATTATTATCAAAATTAATGCTTATACCTGTTTACAAATTAAGATAGATATGTTTATGGAGATTCTATAGAGTCTATCATTTGTTATAAATTTTTAGTATCATAACCAGCAAAGATAGATATAATAATAATAAATATTACAATAAATTAGTGCTCCTGGGGTAGCAGACCAGGTTTCTTCCAGGTTCCTAAAAATTCGTAATTCTTTGAAGAGGTCAGCAAACTGCAGATTGAAGTTTTTATTTGAGATGAGTGTAAGCGACCCAAGGTCAATAATTGGAGGTACCCTGAGGGTTATTGCAAGAAGGGTCAATATGAGTGTTTCTGATGGTACCACAAGCATCACAATCACCCTCTGGTGTGGCACAACTGCAACCGCCCCCCCCCCCCCCACTCCGACCGCTGACTTTTAATACTTCACATGGCCAAATGTGCCACGTGCGTTTTCCATGAGAAGGATAAACGCATGGAAAACGCATGGTTTTTGCCTAATTATAATGAGGTGAAAACCATGCGTTTATCCAAATGCATGGAAAATGCACGTGGCACAATTGGCCATGTACCAATATATATAAATATATGACAGTCAGTGGTCTGGGAGGGTGAGTTGGGGGTGGTCCTGCACCAGATGGCGATTGTGATGCCTGTGAATGGTACCATAGTCATCTAAATAGTGATTATGTGTTGGAAGCTACTGATGCAGATTTCATAGTATTGGGTCTGATCAAAGAATTATGAATTATAATTAGTCAGCAATACTGTGTACATTGTTTTAGCACAGAAGAAACTAATTACATTTTATATCTAGTCTGTGTGGAGTCAGTGAACAGCATTACTGTGATATGATTTTATACATTTGATTTATTTATAAATTTTAACTTTTTAATTTTTTTTAAATTCATGCTAAATTGTATATTGTATATGCTCAAAGACTTGTTTCCGTAGTAACAGAAAATAGGTTTTACTTTATCAGATGAGCAAATATTTTTTATATGAAATATACATTACCTGAATTTATTTTGTGCAAAAATTATAACAGTTTATATGAAAAATTGGTCAGAACATTCTTAACGCCCCTCGTAGTTACACGTTTTGAAAATAATTCCAAAATTATTCTCCAATACATGATGTGGAAATGTTACTGTAATACTTTTTAATGTAATTTACATGGGGAAATTATTTTGACAGTGTTCTTGGTAATAATATTATTATTATTGTGAAATGCGATAGTGGATTTTCACTGAAGTTTCTCGATATTTCCACCAGGGTGGCTAAAACAGGACCTCCCTTTAAAAAAAAAAAGTAACAGGGCCTGTGTGTGTGTGGGGGGGGGGGGGAGGGGAAATAATGCAATCATGCATAGAGCTTAAAGGGGAACTAACACCTTCAGCACTTTACCTCTCAGATGCTAGCTTTGGTCCATAGAAACACATCCACGCTATTCATAACTTGTATATATGCCCTGGTAAAGTAATATCCTGCATTTATTAGCCCCGTGTTGTGAACTACGGAGGCCGCCATTTTCGACTATCCCGGGTGTTTTGCTATTGCCGGAAATACGTCACTGTTGTACTATGAATACCACAGACAATATAAGTTGGTCCCCTCCTCCAGTGTAGGAGACTGTGGTTCCAGTGCTTAGTGCAATCCAACTGCTTGACTATAGGTGAGCAGTGTCAACAACAGACAAAAGGTGTTAATTGCAATTGAAATAAGAGCATGTTTTACATTGTTCTGTTCTGACAAAGTGTCAAGTAAATTGCCATTGAACAATTTGAGACTATGCAATTAGTGCTTTTGAGATATTTCTTATCATTGCTTATCTTTTATGATTGTTTTCACCTATACATGTTAATATATATAGATTTATTAATTTTCATAGAACATAATAAAATGAGAGTAAAAAACAATAAAATCATTAAAAAGTATAAAATAGTAATAGCTGTGAGTAAAAAATATCAATTTTACTTAGTGCAAAGATACTCTAATAATTCATACACCTCATCAGCATTTAGTAGCCAAGGCACAACCATCTATCTATCCATCTATCTATGCACTTGTTGACAGAACAATGTCAAACAAATAAAATTCATTTATTAGGCCTACTTAAGGTGATGGTTTATAAAATTGGAGCATGCAGTTCTGCAGATGATACGTTTTTTGATAAATTTTTATATTAATTTATGACAACTTATCTTTACATGTGTAATGTAAGCAGGGTTATTTGCATCTACTTGCAGTGAGCAAATATACATGAATATGACATACAAACGGTTCATTGCAATCAGGATGTAGTGTATGTTTTTATTGAAATGGATTGCAATCTATCAATGTGAAGGACATCATGGTACATAAGTGACGTCACAAGCCATGGTGCCGTGTGCAATAATGGCGGCCCCCAGCGATGTGGCTGATGGTGCTAACTTCACTTTTAATTGGCTCCAAATCATACTAAAATTGGACTTTTAGTCACTTGCATTTATGGCATTGTGTTCTTTGTCATCTAATTGAACTTTTAAAATTAACATGCAAATCTCCTTTAGTTCCCCTTTAATTGAAACATATTTTGTAATGCAATTCCAATGGTGGGCACTTTTATTAAACTAACTGAAATATGATTTATATGACCTGAAAAAGACATCATAATGTCAATTAATGACATGACAAATATATATCAATGTTGGTCAACGTGAGATATGAGATATGAAAATCTTAGTTTTATAAATATTGCATGTGATTTACAGAGTATAACTAATTGTTATATTTGTAATGGTTTGGGTTGACCAGTGTCATCTCTGTCATGGATTTACTGTAATTTATTCAATCGTTGTAATTTTTATTTATTAATTTTTATTTGTAAGACTACCACTGAATGTCTGTCCCTTGCCACTGGTCGCAGGATTGAAATTTGAAATACATTCTTTATATTAAGAATAGGGTGGCCCCTTGGCAGCGACATCAAAGATGTCTTAAAGGGGTCACCCTACTTAAAATAAATTATAATAAACATGATTGTAATTTTTTTTCTTCTTTGATACCAGCTTTAAGTCAAATAAATATATCTGAATCTGAATCTGAATCTGAGTGAAGTGAAAGTTATATATTACGCTAATCTATTCTATCTAAAACTTTCATTAGGTGAAACGTTGCCGAATGAAATTAAGTGAATGAGGTCAATTGAATTTAACTTAGGTTAACTAAATTTACGAAAAAAGTGCAGTATGGTCGACCCAAATTAATGACCATATTTAGCGAGCCTTGTTTTTCTTCCCCGTCAAAAACTTACAAAAGTGAGATCTTGACAAGGAGGTCCACTTAGTCCAGTAATACTCTAATCTAATCTAATTGTACTAGAACTAAAAAAAATTGGTCAAAGCCCACTACAGGCACGAATTTGGAGCCGCTATACTGCACTAAACCCGACTGCTAGTTCTGGGAAGCTGGATTCCTCAAAAGCTTGAGGCCGCCGTTTTGTAAAATTCCAGCTAATTCCTATGATTTAGTTTTAGTTGCTCGGTTTTGATTGACATAATTCTGGTCGTTATCACGTAAAAGTTGACATCATGAAGCAGGATGTGTCAACTCTGGAAATACACTTTTCGGAAAATCTCTTCTGGGTAATCATTTATGAACATTTGTGGAACTTATCTGTGCGCTACGAGCTCGTGCACATGTAATGGGTCAAACTGCAGCCTTATTTGGTTGATAAAACGTGTTAGAACGTGTATAAACATTTTCTATGATAACCTCAGGATTTTTCAATTAAGCTTTATGATTGCATTTAGTTCCCCTAACACAGGCCCATGGAAAGGTTATCACTTCTAATTTTATTGTTTGACTTTTTTTTTTTTTAAATGGGGGGGGGGGGGAGGCTGAGTTTTACACCTATTTTTATTTATTCCCACGATTAATTCTCAAAGTTGCTCGCCGAACATACGAATTTTTCTAGGATGTAAAAATTACTATGACAGCGTGTTCGTCAGGTTTACACTTTAATGTTAAAAAAATTAACTTGGTTGTCAATTTTCTATGGGAAAATGTCATTGAACATAAATTAACTTTGCACGATGAAAAAAAGAAGAGAAAAACAATCAGTTTTGCATTAGGCCTACAGTCATCGCTAAAGGGGGTTTCACACATAGCCGGATCAGACGCCGGAGCGTCCCGGAGTAAAATTTCTTTCACTCCGGGGGGTTCCGGGATCAAAGAGCTGTTAAATGTAAACAAAAAATAAATGTTTGACGATGTGTACACGATGTCAATACGGTCTCAACAAGAAGCAACACGGAGCTATCACGACGGTCCCGTTTAGAGTGAGGAGTGAACCGGATTTTCACGGTGCCTTCGCGGATATCACCGGTCTTTACACCGTGTTCATTCGTGTGGATCCGTTGTGGCTCCTTGTACTCTCCGGCGTTAATGGCGGCGAAATATTCATGCCCGGTTGATGCCGGATGTAGCCGGAGACATGCCGGAGTCAATACGGAGATCGGCGGAGTCTACTGGGCGTCTACACGGGTCTACACGGGTATACACGGGTCTACACGGATCTACACGGATCTACACGGATTAAATTACTCCGGGAACTCCGGCATGAAAAATTAAACATGTTTAATTTTTTCCCCCGGAGTCCCAAGGTGCTCCCGGAGCGCCCCGGACAATGACGGACAATGCCGGACAATCCCGGACATGAACACGATGTCTATACGGCTTTCCCCGGAGTATGCGGGAGTATTCCGGAGTTGACCTCCGGGACGCTCCGGCGTCCGATCCGGCTATGTGTGAAACCCCCTTAAGTGTCTGCTGGTAGGCTCAGCGCAGTGCAAGTGACAAACTAAATTCATGATTCAATCCTGTATCAAACTGCATATATCCGCGAATTTATTAAATAGCAGCGGCCTACTATACATGTGGCTCATAAACAGTGCATGGGATGGGCTTTGAACCCATGCACCCACAGTCACTGCCATGGATGAGATGATGATGAGTACATCCCATGTGATGGGACAGGGACTAAGATGTGGCTCATAAACAGTGCAGGGAGTGGGCTTTGAACCCATGCACCCACAGTCACTGCCATGGATGAGATGATGATGAGTACATCCCATGTATGGGACAGTGACTGCCACATTTTACATTTGCCGTTTATCCCAGCTGACAACCCGGCCATCAGCCCCCATTACAGTCCTGTGATATATTTAGAAAATTTAAATACAAATTTTTTTCTAGTAATGCTTTATTTCCAGTAAATAAATCACATCAAGACTACATGCCAACAATTTGGAATACAAATTTTCTTTTTCACTTTATATAAGTATATTAACAACAACACCATAGAATACAAAATAATAAACATTCACTTACTAATATTTGCATAAAAAGCAATAATATTTTAAATATGCATACATAAGCTATGCTCAAAATTAATTTTTAAAAATATCCTGCTCAGTAAATTATATACATATATATGTACAGTTCACACCATTATGATAACTCATGCAGGAACTCAGTTATAGAATTTCTGTTGAAATGTCTTAAAAGAAACTCAGATGTATTGATAAACTCAGTTGTAAATAATAAACTCAGTTGTATTGATAAACTCAGTTGTATTGATAAACTCAGTTGTAAATAATAAACTCAGTTGTATTGATAAACTCAGTTGTAAATAATAAACTCAGATGTATTGATAAACTCAGTTGTAAATAATAAACTCAGTTGTAAATAATAAACTCAGTTGTATTGATAAACTCAGTTGTATTGATAATACACAAACGGATAAAAAATTATCCGGACGCTTTCGGAATTCGATGCAAATTCAAACTTTAAATTCATATAACTCAGTTAAGGATAACGTCAGATCCTTTTGTGACATGAAAATATTAATGTCAATATATGCTTGTAAAAGGTCATGAGTTTAGTATATTCATGTCAACCAGTTTGATATTTGACAAAATCAAAACCGCCCGTATAAGATTTAATCTGCCGGTTAATAAATCCAATATTATTTGGTATTATCCACAAATAAATGAAGACAATTTTTGCAGCTAACTAAAATGGACCATGGACATGTGTGTGTGTTTGTGATTAGGGCTTTACGTCCTGTATTTCTGCACCTGATGGGCTAATTAGGACAGGTAGGGACCATGGCAATGAGACGAAGGATGAAACAGCCATCCAACTTAGGCTCGACCGGGAATCGAACCCGGGACCCAGCGGTTGGAAGCTCAGAGCGACCATGGACATGCAGTGGCGGATTTATTGACCTAGTGCATTTTTATTAAAAGTAAATTAAAGGTCCCCGCAATACATTTAAAGTTGTCTACCCCCTCTCTGTGAAAAATTTCCTGGATCCGCCCCTGTACACGCGTATCAAGACAAATGTCCTGCTACATTATCAAAACATTGGTGTAACTAATTACGTTTTGTGCAGTGTCCACCTAAAGGCCTGTTCAGAATATTTTGCCAATGAGCTTAATAAGGTACATTTTATAGACTGTTCTTGATTGTCTCAGCATAGTTATTACATTTTTTTGTAAACATTTAATACAATTGTGAGGATATAAAATGTGAAAACCAATAACTCATGTTGCTTTGATTACAATATACATCATACACATAATTAGAGTTCAACCTATCAGAAATAACTCAGTGGACGAACTCATTAATAAACATATATGATAATATATGATAATATATGATAATATATGATAATATATGACAAAGTGTTTAATACTGAGGTTTTAACAGAAATAACTCAGTAAAGTTGACCTATTTTAATATATATATATGATAATATATATGACCTACTTTAGCTATTATACCTCTGATATTATAAGACAAAAGTCTTGATGTGAATGCCAGCCCCAGATTGAATAGTGTGCATAGTAAAATAATGTCATATAATGTTTAAATAGCATGCGAAAGACATGATGTATATCATAACTCAGTTTTGAACATTATAAAAACCTAGTTTTGCCTCTTTTTTTTTCTTTTCTTTTTTTACGATTTTTCTGTTTCTTAGTTATATCATTTTCAAAGGTTATGTTTTTTTTCTCTTTTTTTTCGTACATTTTCTATTTCTTTAACATTACAAGACTTCCTAAGTTTCTCTTACATGGGATATTTTTAAAGAATACACGCTATATAGCCCCACCTCCAAATAAGGCAATCAAAGACATTGCCCTTAAATGGCTTAATAGGAAGCGGTATTCATCGTAAGATAAATTGAATGAAACGATCACAATTAAAACAGTGATCTTAATTGCGAAGTAGTCCTTACAGCGAGTCCCACTGTATTATAAAAAGTTATTTAGAGTCAGTTATTTAGTTTTTGCTTTTCAGGAAGCGCGTCCACATCATCAATAGAAAAAGAATCTTGAGCAATTCCATCATTATCGTCAGAGGGCGCTGTAGGTCTACCACTAGGGCCCTCTATGGCACTAACCTTTTTCCAGGCTTTCCATTTCTCATAAATTGAGCAGACGATTTCTGTCGTTGTCAGATTATTAGTATTATGAGCAATCAACCTCAATAAGAAGATACCATCTTGCCTTAAATAGCTATCAAGAAAATCCTCGACATTTTCGTTTTCTGGGTCGTCTTTGCTTTTGAAGAAAGTAAGGTGGTTTCTGATGAACTTGATTTTGTCATTTCTCGAGCAATACCTTATCAGCCAAATCAAAAGATCAAGAGTTGACATGAAGGCGATGAACACAAACCAGAACCACAAGAACATGTAGATCTTTTCGTTGTACATGTTGATCGGCAGAGTGCATTGGATCGTGTATCGGTGAACGTTGCCGAGACGACGGACGTTGAAATCGCACATGGTGACCCTCGGGAAAGTCGTATAAGGGGCTTCTGTCCAGTCCTTGGTGTACATCAGATACCTTACAACCTAAAATTGATAATAATTAATGCTTAAAATAACAAACATCTTCACCCACTTGTTGCCTAAAACTGTGGCCATTGATTTGGCCTAATCTGAATTTTCTAATAAAAAATAATAATACAATCGCTATTTTGGTATAATTGGTTCCTTATAGGCAGTCTCAGTGTATTCTATGAGATTTGTCCATTACTTAGACTACAAACAATTAATTAAAGGCAGATTTACAGTACAGCCTGAAGAAAACTGCTCATCTTTTATGTTCATGGCTGAGCAAGATCTGCGTCACAAGATACTGTCACAAACTTAACGTTGATATCACAATGGCATTAAATTTTCTTTTCATTTATTTAATAAAATTTCTAAAGCGCCAAATTCATTAGCTTAAAATTCTCTAAGGCGCTGTACAAATAGTAATATTCAAAAAATTATTTTGTAAAAAACAAGAACATATAGCTTGGATTCCACACCACATTACACCATGAAGGTATTATCGACTTATTTAAAACATTGAGTCGGTAATATTCACACAAAATAACAGCCAAACAAAATCGCAAAGGTGTCCAAGTAATAAACACTACCTGACTCCCTTAAAAAGTGTAGCAGTCTGGATGTTTTTAAAAAAGAGGCCAGGAAGTATTTCTATCTTACATCATCATAATCGTTTTATTTATACACTACATAGCCAAATGTGCCACGTGCGTTTTCCATGGGAAGGATAAACGCATGGAAAACGCATGGTTTTTAGCTACTTATAATAAGGAAAAAACCATGCGTTTTGGATAAACGCATGGAAAACGCACGTAGCACAATTGGCCATGTAGCTTTTATTTGTTATTTTTAGTTCTGTTATATTATTCTTTGTACTTTTTTTTTATTTATTTGTAACAGGGCCATTTTGTAAAAGAGCTGTGGCTCAAAATGTTTATTTCCCTGTATAAATATGTTTTAGATAAATAAATAAAAAGACTTAGTAAGAATACTGATTTACCTCCAAGCCGTAAATGCTAAACTCGGTAGCGAGTATTCTGTTGAGCATAAAGAGCTGACCGATAACATTAGCAATGTACAGCACCTTTGTGAACATGTAGAGTAGAATCAAGTAGTTGCCAAGTCTGAAAAATGTCACAAATATATAATAAAAAGTGTGAAATGTTTAAAATAATTTTCCAAAACAAAATGTCCAATCACACCGGCGTTGCGTAAACCTTGAATTACCGCAACTACATTTTAAAAGTTCAAGTCCGCCATGGATATTTGTAACATAAACCTTAAGGGAAATACTCCCGCTAAATAAATTAAAACAATACATGCCAACTTTTACAATCTATAAAATATTTGTAGCAGAACGATTGTATTTATTGCATTGTATTGTATTCCCAGACAGAATTCCAAATTGGCACAACATCGGCACGATGTCGGCGATGTTGATACAATATTGTACCGATGGTGACCAATATAGAAATGACGTTGGCCCGATTTGGAATGCTATCGGGGTTGTCTCATTGGTCTGAAACATAGTCAGCTTATATGACCAGTGATGATGAGATAATAGGGCTCGGATTCCACACCATGTTACACATTTACCCCATGTGTGGAGTCTTTTATTTGCCCCAGCATAGACATCACAGTACAAGGCACCACAAATTTAACATCTCATTAGAACTACATCCAGCTGAGATGTAGCTCACGAAGAGTGCCTGGGCCGGGATTCGAACCCAGGAATTTCAGAGGAGTCAGCTAAACATCGCAATGGGACAACAGGTGTGGTGAGAAAATATAATTAGCACTCAGTTGAGAAAGCCTCATAACTTAATTCCCAGCTAACATGCATCTTCCCGGGGCAAGTCCATATACCCCACACAGCTTACTGCGTGGCCTTGCCATATTACACCGCAATTCCGTGGGTTTTTTTTTTGCCGTGCCCTCTAGCGGTAAATATGCGCATGACTAAGTAGGTCAGCCAATGCAAGCAACACACCAGGGTTTCAAAAGACTCAACGATCACTGCAGGCCACGTTGCTGTGCTAAATATAGATATATTTTTTGAAAACACTGGCGCTGATTTGGCACTCCACATATCGTCGCGACCAATCAAATTGGATGTGCACAAACCAGCTAATCAAGCCCATTTCTAGCAAGGCATACGACGTAGCCGTGCGGAGGAGTAGGGCTTGCTATAGGAAGATGGCTTACATGACACATCTGGCCAATGTTGGCAAGATGTTGGCACCATTACAACCCAATGTTGGTCCAATGTAAACTCCTTTAAAAGATAAGGGAAAAAGTTGGCCACACCCCTGGAATCTCAAGACAGAATCGCGTGCAAAATTTACAACGTGATGATAAAAATTTATCTATAAAATAATAAATCTTTTTTACAGTGTAAGATTGGCAGAGTGTGTGTGGTAACATAAAATAAATTTCTGTGATTTTCTGACTGCGTTTAAACATTGAGCTAAACGTATCTTTAAACATGGTGTTCATACATTTTGTACATGTGCATAGCTAAATTATTTTAGATTTCAACATATCATAAATGCTATATTTAGTTTTTTTTATCTATTCATTTGTGGAGCTTATCATTGCAATTATTAGCGGTTAAGAATTTGACATATTATATAATTAAATTATAAATGTCAAATTCTTAACCGCTAATAATTATCAAAAATTTCCTCACTCTACCGGTGTCACAGTGACATCACAATTCTGATATCGTACCATGTCATTACATGCTTCTACACCGATTTACACGTTAATTTAACATGTTCATGGCTTCCTCCACGTGCCCAAAATGTGATCTAAGTTTTTGTGGTTTCCATGGTGACCGAAAGTCTGACTTTCACATGTTAACATGACAACATATCGTGTCATTTTACAAAATCAAAGGTACTAACAATTAGATAAAACTGTTAAAAATGCCATGAACATTTGCAAAATTATATTTTACTTTCATTGAATAAAATTAAATTAAATGAGGATATTGTTATAACAATTAATTATGACAAATTAATGTCCTTGTTGACCTTGATGACCTCATTAAAATGGCTGCTATATTGAGTTTTAAATCTAATTGTAACATACATTCTGATTTGCCAAAATGTTTTTTTTGTATTTTTTAAATAATAATTGTTTAACCTGTACAATAAGTGACACTAATAACAATGCATAATTATAAAAAATTAACATCCTAGTAATTTAGTGTACAAGGTTCTTTATTATCTGTAATAATTTCACCTGGACATTCACCAATTACTGACTTATTTAAACAGTATGTTATATTAGGTTATGACTAGAGTGTCTAAATATTTTAAATTACCCTTGTGTCGCATCAATAGATTTAAAGACAGTTTTATTCCTTTTTGTATTAATGAACTCTTTAAACATCAATAACCAGCATAAAACTCATTGTTTTATTTATATTAATATAATTGAATTTTATCTTTTAATAAGTGTATGATGTGTATCACATGTATTTTATATGTATCTAATAATAAATTTTCCATTTACTTTACAATTTAATAAAGAATATTTATTATATATTTATAATCATATAGGTTCCAGTGGGACAATTCAACATGACGGTCATGTGGACTCCGCACGCTATCCGTTATACATGGCTAAATGTGCTACGTGCGTTTTCCTTGGGAAGGATAAACGCATGGTTTTTGCCTAATTAAAATGAGGTGAAAACCATGCATTTTCCATGCATTATCCAAATGCATGGAAAATTCACGTAGCACATTTGACCATGTACCATGAAAATTGTATTAAATATTACTCGGAGGAACGCCTATTAGTGCATCTCCAGACCACAGCGTTCCAAGTCAGATACTTTATATGATACTATTTTTATTGTTTTTGTTGTTTTTATACTGTACTGTTGTATATATTCCATTCTCCATTTTTGAAGGTCTAATAAATAAATAATAATAATAATCCAATGAAATAAATATTTATCTTACACAAGCAAATAAGGTTGACTAGCAGTAAAGGATCTGCTCAACTTCTCTTGATTTCTTATTTTGGTATTGGGCATGAAAATCTAACCGGCAAGGGCTTTTTAATAATAAAAAATCATAGTATTAAATGAAATGTCTATCAAAAATCGACTACTACACAATGTAGGGAAATAGTTGGGAAAACTTGTTTATGAACCAATATAATTATTGGAAATTACTAAACAGTACTCATTTCTAGACAATACAATTATCAACGATTTTTCTCTTTCCAAAACTAATAACATGTTTACTTGAGCTGACGCACTTTTAACAATTTAAGGAAAACCACACGAGCCCCTGATTTGTCAAAACAGATCTGGGACGAGTGTGTTTTCCTTATTCAGTTAATTTCAGCCATTTGGAAATTAAAATTTGATGAAAATTTACGAAGTTATTGGAGAAAATGTATGACGAAGCGAGTCCTTGTTCAACCTGAATGCAGCGTCAACAGCGTCATGAACGTCCTCGATTCGCGTATATTTTATTGCATAGCTCTGTCAGTTTTTGTCCGATTTTCAAAATTTAAACTTTGTTATGTACATAAGTTAATCTACTCTTTATAATATAGGTTTATTAATCTGTCACATCAACTATAGTCGCACCCGCATTTTTACGGCCTTACGCGTTTAGTCCTTATTTGGAAATAGCAACGTCTTAAGCTTCCTTATTTAGGCTTTACATGACGTCATTCCGTGTGGTGTGAAATGCGGACCACCCAGACCGTATCACCCGCTATTTCACGTGATATTTTTGCAATTGGGGAATAAAGCTCATCATTACATTTGCCTCTAATTGTTGGTAGAATATTCAATATTGAAAGCAATTTACATTGGGACAATAGAAATCGACGCCCCTGACATTATGATGGGCAAGCTGTGAGCCAACATGGCATTTTGTATCCCGGTTCCCTCCACCGATAGCATTCCAAATCGGCACAAGGTCGGCGCAATGTCGGAGATGTTGATATAAAAATGACGCTGGCCCGATTTGAAATGTTTTCTGGGGTACTTTCAAGATGGGTTGGGCATTTCTCTGAAACATTGGCTGCCAGCGACAAACCCTCAGCAGTACTCAACATACCTGGTTCCACATGGTTTACACAAGCAAGCGGAGATATAGTCCTTGTTGCATTGACAGCCCTTGTAATAACTTTTGGTCTTGGTGGAAAGGAATCTGTGGAATTGGTTGGTGATGAGTTCTTTCATTGTGTCTCTCTTTTCTACATGATTTGTCATCGTGAACGTTGACGCGGCTTCGAGGATGCTATCGGCATCCACGCCGACCTGTTAGGACAGAGAAAATGAATGAGTTAAACCTAAATAAAATTGAATAGAACTTTAAAAAAAAGAAGTTCATCAAAATGATAAATTATCTTAAGTAACTTTTGAGTGACATTAGCTCAACATTACCACACAAAGATTTCACTTTGATTACTGATAAATGAGTTGGTCTCCTAGGTGAAAATTGCCATAAGGGACCCATTTTACATGGACTTTATTAAATCATGAAAGGAGAAACCTGAAATTTAATCATGAATATCCTTGGCTTTACAGACATTGGTTTTTAGACATCGCGATGGCTCGATAATAGCACTGCGTTGGCTCCTTAATTGCACTAAATTGGTCCAATGTGGACCAAATTGGGCATGCCATGTTGGACCCTCCAATTTAAAGTAACGCATATTTGAAATAACATTCTCAATAATATAATCGATTTAAAAATCGATTGCTAGTGCAAAGAGGACAACATATGTTCCTTGTTGTTTAAACATGAACAATGAAACTGATATAAAAAAGTTAAAAACATTATTATAAGACGTAGTTGATTATACTGAGGTTATCTAATAATTAGAACATAAATTCTGCAGTGTTCTAGAAAGAAGCATTTGGAAGATACAGTCAGGCCCAAAAGTTTATATTAAAAATTTGGCTATTTGATATATTATTTAAAGGGAATTTTCCCTTTAAACTGGCTCTTTTGGAATCTAATTTAAATTTGCCAAATTGTCATACTTGTGCTACTGTATTTGGCAGTGAAAAGATAAAATAAGAATCCTAAATTGTTTCTGAGAAACATAATGCTCAATTATTTATTTTACATGTTGTTTTCAGATGTTATTAGAATTTTGGTCAACATCTGGGGAATAATGGCTGAAACGCCCAAGCTTAATTCATAAAAACCCCTTTATTGAGGCCAATACATATGTATGGGAAAGTGTGTTGAGGGAAATTTTGCTTGCCCATTACCGTTACCATTTTAAGATTCTTGAATTACCTCTAAGGCTTAAATTTCAAGGCAACAATTTCTACATTTTAAATAAAATAAATAATTGATAAGTACAGCTAGGCGAAATTCCACACAACTTGTCTTTGAATGGCAAAGATGGGATGAGAGGGTTTTCACATAATATTGTGCTGACCCCCCAAACTCAGCTGGAAGATTCCCTTCATAGTTGAAAAAATTCAGCCTGTATCAATACATAAATTGAAAAAATCCCCAGTAAGTCCTGTAAAATTATATTATTACCTTCTGATTGAGTCCGTGCCATACTACAGAAGGAAGATAGAACAGAATAGCTTGTCCGACGAGGATGAATGGAATCCATTGGTAGTACGGAATGGTTTGACGTTCTTCGTGGGCATCCGCATGCGGAATCTGGTTCTCGTAGGGTAAGTAATAAGTGTTTTTCACCCAGCAGTAAGAGTTTGCGAACTTCACATGGCTTTTCGCAAAATGTTGTGGCATCCAACATGTAATTGCGGAACCAACATACATAGCACCGGAAACGACGACCGAGAAGACCAGGATGATCATCACGGTGTACCGGTTGCTGAGACGGTCAGCGAAATCATCGTCCTTTGAATCCTTCACAGTTGAAGCACCTCCGATTATTCCAACGATTTTATCCATGTTTAAATGTTGTCGAACGCTTGAATCAGATCAAGAAATTTTGTTTCAAATCCTGTACACCCTATTTCATTCTTATATATAAACTGACCATATTAGTCATTGGCCGATAACCTTCTGAGAGTGCATCCGCATTCAATAATATCCTACATAATCATATGACGTGTAATCCGAAATATCAAGGAATTCGAAAGAAACCTTATTGCAAAGTAGTTGTTGCACGTGAGGCATATCACCAACCATTCAAATATAAAGTTGGCCTTTCTTACCTTTATATCACTTTGAGATAAGATAGTAAATCTACACTCCTAGTAAAAAGTTTTTTGGGCAGCATAATTAAATATGAACTAACTCTGTAAGTATATGCCAGTTACTTAGCTGTTGTTTCATATGTTGAGCCAACTTATTTTTAATTTAATATTTGTGATGTAAAATGAAAACAGTTTTTGGACAACAGATGTTAATCTATTACAATTTTTACATGCAATATCAATGTGAAATAATTCTCTAGATACAATTTTTACCCCAACTTTTCTTTTTATACATTTCATTTAAAAATAGGCCCACAATATAAATCTTAGCATGAGACTTTCGCATAAATATTGATATTTTCTGTTGCCATCTGCTGTTCAAAAACTTTTGACTTAGTGTATAATCAAACATATGTTATCTGGTACACCTACTTTTCATGGATATTGAATTTAATTTACAATACAGGCCAACTATATAACAGATTTTTCTTTGATATATATATAATAACTTATGAAATCTGACATTTTCTTAACTAACTTATGATATCTGACATTTTCTTTAATAACTTATGAAATCTGACATTTCTTATGAAATCTGACATTTTCTTTAATAATTTATGAAATCTGACATTTTCTTTAATAACTTATGAAATCTGACATTTTCTTTAATAACTTATGAAATCTGACATTTTCTTTAATAATTTATGAAATCTGACATTTTCTTTAATAACTTATGAAATCTGACATTTTCTATAATAATTTATGAAATCTTACATTTTCTTTAATAATTTATGAAATCTGACATTTTCTTTAATAACTTATGAAATCTGACATTTTCTTTAATAACTTATGAAATCTGACATTTCCTTTAATAATTTATGAAATCTGACATTTTCTTTAATAACTTATGAAATCTGACATGTTCTCCCATGAATCTAGGCTCACTTTGTGAGATAACCACACAGCATTTTATCTATATCTAGTAAGTTCTTGTATGTCTGGCAGACTGTTTGTTATTCCGTCTAGTGGATTGTCTCTGTTGAGTGTGTTTGTCCAGTTGTCTGAGTGCCAATTAAGTCTGTTGAATTATAAAAAACTAACTAAAAAAAAAAACTTTTATAGTCTAGTCTTTGCACGCGGATACTCATCCTGAGCACTGATTCATGAAATGAGGCATAAAATGGAATGTAATCTCTAAAAACACCAGATAAGTGAATTTATACAAACATGCAAAAGAACAAAACTAAATTAATCTTGTTGCCCAATAGATGCATCATAATACAGCAACCTAATTGGCATAATAATCATAACAGTTTATGTCGACAAATACAATCAATATTTTGACAACTGCATGTTAAGTACTACATTACGCATTTTTCCAAGAATACACCCAGACAAGCCAAGTCTCACTGTCTCATTCCTGAAGACTTGAGTACTTTCTTCATATTTTAATTTGTCTGACTCTCAGATAGCCAGAATAAATCTTTAACATTTTAATGTAAACTGGTTGGAAAGAACCAAATCTCTCTTTCACCACTTCAGAACTTAGCATCTCTGATACGCCACAGAAACAGCATGCCCTGCCCAGATATCATTCCAATTCGCTTCAACATCAGCACAATGTCGGTGATATACACTCGGCGACAGTGAACTTCGCCACGACAGCGAGATTCGCCACCCCCTAAAAACTATAAACACCTTTTAGATGGCTGCCACAGCGTAAGAACACTGTCAATGATCTATACAATTAGTTTTGTAACAAATCAAGTTGTTGCAATGTGCATAATCATGTTTTAGGGGGGGTGGCGAATCTCGTTGTCGTGGCGAAAATCACTGTCGGCGAGTGTAGATACGACGTTGTAATGACATTTGTCACAACCAATAGCACTTACTGCCAAATTAGCTGACCTGGCAGGTAATATTAGTTTATTTGGCAAAAACCATTCATGCTTACCATACCCAGAACACTTACTGGTATTTGTCATAAGCCTTATGTGATATTGTTGCTTGGTAAGCAAATTTGTCTGCCTGGCACAACGACAACGAGATTCACCACCCCTCTAAAACAGGATTATACCCACTGAAATGACTTGATTTGTTACAAACCTAATTGTATAGATCATTGACAGTGTTCTTACGCTGTGGCAGCCATCTAAAAGGTGTTTATTGTAGTTTTAGGGTGGTGGCGAATCTCGCTGTCGTGGCAAAATTCACTGTCGCCGAGTGTTTAATGTTATGAATAGCGTCGCCAATTTTCGTATTATTACAAGATGAGGTCAGAAAGGTTTCAATTCATGCTGCAAGCGAAACATCTACACATTTTTTGTACGTAAGAAACTTTGAATTTTGAAAATATGAAAATTGAAGGAGCTGTGTAATAAAATGGATTACGAAGCAACAAGGCTAATAACGTTCATGATGCTCTTCTGTGCCTCGTTTTCGTATTCTGTAGTATTTGCCAGGCGATATAACTGACCGTGATATTTGTCAGTGATATTTGATATTCTAAAATAAAATGGGGATATGAGTTGATTTGCCGCAAGCACCATTGGATGCAGCAACGGTGACCAATGTAGAGAAGATGCTGGGCCAATTTGGAATGCTATCAGGGTGCCCAAATTATGTATTTTGCATCTTCTGAGAACATTGCCTCAAAGAAAATTAAACCCAGGACAAAATATCTCCTACAATAATGGGAACAATCTAATGCTCGGATTGAGATTCTGAATTTCTGACACAAGGCCCTCCGAAAAGCTGATCAATGCCCCAATCGTTAAGTCAATGAGCTGAATATTGCATCAGACTATTGCAACATTGGACAGACTGACGCAATGACTGACTGACTGACTGACTGATTGACCCTAGATCATACACTCAAACTTAATTGTCTTTAAATTTTCTTTTGACTGACGCAGGTTTCTTCGAAGAGTCTTTGAACGATCCTTCTTGATCTCCTTTACGTAGATAACATAGGCCTATAATTTGCTTTTAATGGGGTGACGCACGTACGCTACTTTTTTAAAATACTTTGGAACTTTGACTTCGAAATACGACGGAGATCTAAACTTTGACCGGCCTTTAGTAAAGTTTAATTACGTTTCCTCGAATTTATGTAGAATTTGCCTGATAAGACAACTAATTCATCAGACTTTTAATCCAATTGTTTCTTCATTATATATATTTTAATTATTTTAATTTATTTATCTTTATTAACATGTGGTTTTACATTACAACAATACAAACATTATACATGGAAACATAAACCACCCAGCCCCATAAGGGCTTATATGTCACTCCATTTCAGTGCTTAAATATATGACATATAAATAACAAAAAGTAACTGTTTTCTTATTTCCATAGCTTTCAGCAAAATGTTAGCCAAATGTACCTGATATTCATTATTAATAAACACAAATTTTTCAAAATCATCATACTCAGCAAAATTACTATCAATGTAACTGATATTATTATAAAAACTAGTTCTTATTTCATTATAGGCATTACATACACATAGTACATGAAATTCATCTATTATTTGTAACAGAATTACATAGTTTACAAACTCTGTCTTCCAATAGGACACTTCTAAATTTTCTAATTTTGACATTAATTGGCAATATCCCTGCTCTAAATTGAGCTAACAATGATCTATGAATACGTGTTTAATTACATGTAATATATTATAAGAGCCCTTGAAAGTCCTGGGCCTCCTCATAGCAAGGATGTTAACGTTGCGGATGTGCGAGTACCTTAGTCTTAGATTTCTTCAAAGAACCTGGTTAATGTCATGTATGTTCAAAGGTTATTTGTTGCACACTAGCCTTTAACCATGTGTACCTTATACTATATACCAGCTGATAAGATCCGTAACTGATAGGTCCACAATATAGAGTAGTTATCTAAATCTTATATATATATATATATTTATTGCACACCATGGCAAACATATAGGTGTAATACAAATAGATAGACATACAGAAGTCATAATAAATTAGACACAGAATATTAAATAATAGAAATTAGAAATTAATATTAGAAAATTGAAATGCAGTCTATCAAGTCTTTTAAATTTTCTCCCAACCCATGCAGCTCAAAACTATTTCTAGGCAGAGATTTCTAGCTATTGTTCCAATATTTGGTTGATTTTCGTTCAGAAAACACGTAATTAAAACTAATTAGCTGTGCTACATGATGGGGTGATCAATTTTAATTTATGCAGCCTATCTTTCACATAAATTCACTTATACGTTTCAATTCGATGACGCTCTTCATGACGTTTGCCTAGCCATTCGAGAATCTCACGTGAAGAAAAATACCAAGAATACCATTTGCACATTCAAGAGATTGACATTGTGAAATGCTTTGCATTGGTGTATGCATTTGGTTTGTCTATATGTATGACAATTAGCAGAGCAAGTGTTTAAATAAAGGTAGATCCTACCATCTATCCTTAGTTAAAGCTATTGTTTCTACCAAATTTTTTTTGTCTTTATTTTCTTCAGATGAAGAGCTATTCACTCAAAGAGCATATGATGATACTCGTCTTTTTTGTCTGCAATACAGGTATTTATTTGTGATGACTGGTGTTGGAAGCTAAACTCCTGATGATGTCATGTGATTGCAGGACTCCCATTGGTTAGAGCAATCATTCAGCCAATGAGAGTCCTTGCTTTACATGACGTCATTTGGAGTTGAGCTTCCAAGCATATGAGATTAGTTTCCAACTCTATGAATTGACTAATAATTGGGTTTTGTTTCAGGTTTTGGTGCAGTTAGTGGAGAATCGTTCGTTGGTTTACCAACCAATCAAACTGGGACCGTAGGTGGTGAAACATCATTTTCGTGGATAACAAATTTGGACAGTAATACCAACATAGAGATCACGTTCAATCAAAGGGACATCTACAAATACCAAAATGGCCTTGAAGGATATTCAACTAAGCAGTATGACAAATATAAAGTTACAAAGGAGACATACCATCCTCTGAATGTTCAGGAGTATCAGGGGGAGTGTTATCCTACATCATGCTGGAATTTTACTTTGCTTGTAAAGACCATCAGCTGCAATGACAGAGGATTGTACACAGCAAAGCTGCCCTTGACAGATACATCATTGACTGCTCAGTTGACTGTATTGGGTGAGTTATCTCTTGTCTGTAGCTTGGACTATCCACAAATACTGTACTTACATGGCCAATTGTGCCATGTGCGTTTTCCATGCATTTGGAAAAACGCATGGTTTTTGCCTCATTATAATTAGCTAAAAACCATGCGTTTATCCTTCTCATGGAAAACGCACGTGGCACATTTGGCCATGTAATATGAGTGACTTTTGACCCAATTTCTCAAGGTCACAGGTCACTTTAGGGTCAACTTTCCGCAATTTCAAAAAGCATAACCCAGTAACTAATTTGACAGATTTGTTTTTCAAATATGTTTGTATATACTCTAAGATGGGTAAATGGGTGAAATAGCACAGGGTCAAATATCAACTATTACTCTAAATGTGAAGATTCGGAAGTTGTGAGATTAGCATAGAGATACATACTGTGTTATGGCCAATCTATTACAGCCGGTTTTTTGGTGGTGATTGTGTGGCTAGTTGCTGAGATATGGGGCTTTGAAAACTTGGCTATTTAACCGAAAAACTAGCATTTTATAACATTGGTTTAGTTGATCCAAATTGGACCATATTTGATCACAAATAGTGCTTAGGCATATGAACTTAACTTATAAAGTGAATGACCTAAATTCAAGGGTCAAGGTTCTAGATGACCTTGAAATCTTAGGATTAAAATAATCATATCCCCCTTAATATCAAGTTTTTCTAAATCATATCAAAATGTAGATATATTAATGGTATTTTACCCAGATGGTAAATGAGGTCAAGGTCAAATTTGGTGTATGTACTCTTAGGGCCCTGCCATCATGTTGTACCACATTCAATGACCCTGCAGAGTAATTAGTCCCCCAACCCCCATATGGGGTAAATTGGTATTCTACATGGCCAAATGTGCCATGTGCGTTTTCCATGAGAAGGATAAACGCATGGAAAACGCATGGTTTTTAGCTAATTATGAGGCATGGAAAACGCACGTGGCCATGTATGATGCATGGGAATCTTAGAGAAACGACATCACATCAAGCTAATTCAACTAACGCTGAAAAAGGATAAGATGACAAAACTTAACAAACCCTGGGAATTTCAAAATATTTGGCTTAAAGGTAGTCTTTGACCATTAGACATTGTGATTTTGAGATGGATGCAAAAAAATATGACTACCAGTCTTGGTTATCAATGGAACTTAAGATTTACATATATTTTATTTGAAGGTTTCAGAGGATATAATATCAGCCAAATTCATTCATTGAGGAAATATGATAAATAACAATAAGTTATGATGTATATGTTGTTCTCGTTTTTGTTAGGTTGTGATGACATTTTTGCACGTTCTTCGACACTGACCCCTCCAGCCATCACACGGTATTTGTCAAGTACAGAAATCTCGCCGGACCCAATCACGACAGTAACTGACCCCGTAATAGAAGAAGGCCACTCGTTTACTGTGAAGCTCACTGCATCATCATATAAATTAATGCCGGCAGCCATCTTGGTTCTGTTCTATTTAAAACGCTATCTCCTCCCTGGATAATCCTTCTATAAATGGCCAAATGTGCTACATGCGTCTTCCATGCGTTTGGATAAATGCATGGAAAACGCATGGTTTTCACCTCATAATAAATAATCAATCTGTGTGAGGTGTATTATAAATGTATTATGTCATATATATCTTTACTTCTTGATATTTCATATACACACATAATAAAAAGCTTTCTTTTTCTCATCTATGTTATTGTTCTTGTATTCTGTATACTATGCTACATATATATACTGCTATATCCATACTTCTATATATTCTATACACATGATAATGCAGTTTTCTAGTTAATATAAAGTGTTGTGTGTTGTTTATATGTTATAATGAATTGGTTTTGAACCTCTTGTATCACTTAATTCATATGATCTTAATTAACTATTTTATGTATTTAAGTCTTAAGTAATTGTGCGATGTAATGAGTGCAAGTAGCAATGTATAGTTTTTCTTTTCCTTGTCTCCATAGTACATTCTTTGACCAATAATTCACCCTATGGAGCAGCACCTGCATATTCCTGGCAAACACTGGCAGGCCGCACTGAATAGGAAAGAACAGAACAGGAAAGGAAAGGGTTTGTAGTGAAGTTAGGATTCTCTGATACACAAAGTTATCAGGGTGTATGGTCAAAGAATGGACAATTCAAATTGAGGTATGTTGTTTTAATATTATATGTTTACATGTCACGCTAGTTCAATATTATAATCAAGTATACTGGTTGATGAGTGTTGTTTTTTGATTATTAAATATTAGAACTTTTGATCAGTTTTGTCGTTTTGGATACATTATCATTGAAAAGGGAAAACATAGATCAGTGTTTTGACAGTCCCAGTTTTGGTGGTCACACACTTTGATCTGAATGAACACATGAAAACACACATGTGTACTAATGATTAACCAAAAGAAATAAGGAAATAATGAGGAAAATAATAGTAATGAAATAAGGATTAAAATAATTCTGCCCGATTGATACTCTGAGAATTCACACTTCTGATAAGCTCAGTCGCCTACTCAAGCGATCTCGGCCTTGGACTAATTATCTTAACGAGTAATTAGGGCCAGTCAATATTAAAGACTGTCAGCTTAAAACTTTTAGTATTATTTTCTTATTACTGTAAAAGTACTGTATTATTGTATGTTATTATTGTATGTTATTTGTATGTTTGACAAATGTATGAAATATGATAATATCATATCAATAAAATTATATATATATAAATGTGTATCCTGAAGACATTGTTAAGAAAGTGACTCATTCATTCCAAGAAATGAAGTTAGGCAACATTGTTTATTTTCCCGACAAGGAATTTGGAGGTAAAATAGACTTTGAGGCATATATAAGTAGCACGTATTGCAATAAATTATTAGGTACAGCTATACACCTACACCCTAACCTTTGGAACTAATACTCAGAAAGCATATCAATTTCTTGTCTTGGAATTTATGAAGTGTTTGCCAAAAGACAGTCGTATTAAATTAACGCATCCAAAATATTTCATATTATCAATTCACCCGTGCAATAAGGTCGTAAATTTTCCATGTCATCTCTTAAGTAGGTATGCAAAAGATAAAGTTTTCAATTAAGAGCTACTACAGATAAAAGGTTTTTAATTAAGAACTGCTCAAGATAGTGCAAGGATTCTAAAGAGCAATCATGCATTATAATACCATTACATGTCTATAATTGGCAATTAATTGTTGCATTCGGTTTCAATTATAACCCAGGCCCTTGATCTTTATGAGTTATATCTCAGCTGGATGTCAGTCACTAGAGTTGGTGCAGTGTACAGGTGGGTGGGTGATTAGGGCTTTATGTCCTGTATTTCTGCACCTGATGGGCTAATTAGGACAGGCAAGGACCATGGCAATGAGATGAAGGATGAAACAGCTATCCAACTTAGGCTCGACCGGGAATTGAACTCAGGACCCAGTAGTTTGAAGCCCAGCACACTACCACTGAGCTAGGCCCCCCACCCGGTCTACACAGTGGCAAGTAACAGACCCCATCCATGGGGTAAATGCATTATCATCTCATCATTAGCTTCAGACTAGTGGAATAGACATGAAACACATTGAAACATGGTATGGCCTCCCCCCTCTCTCTCTCATTTCATCCATCAAACCTTGTGAGTGACAAGTACTTGCCTTGGAGGGCTACACTATCCAAATCCTAATCAAACTAAACTAACACACTGCATGTAAACTTGCATATTTATGTACAAGTTTATTACACCACTGTCCTTAAGTTCTAAAACTTTTAAATTTTTTTTGGATCTAGGGATCAAAAATTGGTCTCCAAGTATTCTCAATAATTATTTAACATCTTCTGAGAACAATGCCTCAAAGAATATTAAACCCAGGACATTCAGTGGTGCCATCAATGCCAAAATCACGAGACCAAGCTGGGACTGCCAAATTTAATATCTCATGCAATAATGGGAACAATCTAATGCTCGGATTGAGATTCTGAATTTCTGACACAAGACCCTCCGAAAAGCTGATCAATGCCCCAATCATTAAGTCAATGAGCTGAATATTGCATCAGACTATTGCAACATTGGACAGACTGACTAAATGACTGACTGACAGACTGATTGACCCTAGATCATACACTCAAACTCAATTGTCTTTAAATTATATTTTTTAACTAACACATGTTTTTTCGAAATTATCTTCTTGATCTCCTTTACGTTCATAAAATAGGCCTATAGATATGCTTCTAATTTGTTTTTTACAGAGTGACGCACGGACGATACCTTTTTTAAAAATACCAATAGTTGATATCATAGTTATTCCTTAGCTATATCAGATGTGAATTACCCTTACAGGTTAACGAGCCACTAAACATAATAATCAACTAAACCAATCATATACGATGGATGTATATTTATAGTCTTAAATAAAAGAAGAAGAAAGAGTCTATAGCTGTACAGGAAGATGCCATCGTTCTTCAACATCTTCAATAGGATAACTCCTTGACATATAAATGGGATCAGAAATGCTCGTTCAATAACTCAATGGTGCTCGACAAGAATAGATAAAATTCAGTCATCAGATCACGTTTGACTTGTTCGAGATAGTAACTCAAACACTTCAATCTCGAATGATACTCTTATTTCTGCATAACATTTATGACTTAAGATAAGTTTAGTACTCCTGAATAAACATTAGGATTGAAATATTAACAACATTCCTTTAATGCATCGTAAAAATGTAAGTTCAAAGAGTAAACAATTCTGTTGGGAAAATGTTGAGATATTTGACTTTGAAGTTTTTGGTTTATCACACCCTAGAGAACATCATGCATACAGCTGTAGCTGGGTATAGGAAACTGACCCTGCATGTTAACTCCATGATGTGGATGTATATGTTTAGGCAACGTTTTCTTTCTTAATAATCAAAGATTTAAGGTAATAAACGAGACAGAATTTGAAGTCCTCCTAGAAAAGATAACTGATAATAAAATAGACTATAATAAATTATTACACTGACACCCTAACCTTTGGAGCTAGTCCAAAATATGTCATATATTCATTTACCCATGTCATAAGATCATAAATTTTCCATGTCATCTCTTAAGTAGGTATAAAGATAAAGTCTTTAACTACAAGAGATAAAAAGTCCATTAATTGTTGCATTAGGTTTCACAAGTTGAAAATCAGCTGATGTCAGTCACTAGAGTTAAACTCACGCTCAGCACCTTTAGGAGCAACATCTCAGCTGGATGTCGTTCGGATAAGACGTTAAATGGGCGGTCCCTTGTACTCAGTGTCTATGCTGAGGCAAGTAAAAGATCCCACCCATGGGGTAAATGTGTAACATGGGCAGACTCCTCTCTCTCTCTCTCTCTCGCTCACCTCATCAATCAACCCTCGATAGCGAGAATAACTTGCCTTAGAGGGCTGAACTTTCAATATCTATCTATCTATCTATCTGTCTATCTAGTGAAATAGACATGGATAACATTGGTATGCCCCCCCCCCTCTGTCTCATCTCATCAATCAAACCTTGTAAGTGACAAGCACTTGCCTTGGAGGGCTACACTATCCAAATCCTACTCAAACAAAACTAACACAGTGCATGTAAACTTGCACTCTCCTTAAGTGCTAGAACTTTTACTTTTGGATCCCAGGGATCAAAAACTTATCACCAAGTATCCTTATCGTTCATATTGCACGTGTACACAGTGTGAATAATTGAAGTTGCCTATATAACAAAGGAATGCCAGACATATCTTCTGATAAGCAAATATGTCACTAAAACAGTTTTTTTAGTTTTTGTATTAAAAGATTACAAGGATCCATAGTCAACTCTGGCGTGCAATTTTCGTAATACTAATAGACAGTATACAACTACTATGAATTCACACCTTTTTGAATTTGTCTTATCCTTTTTCTATCTATCAATCTTATTAATCTAACCCCAACTGAACAGTTTCAAGCAATAATGTCCAGCAAAGAAGCAGGTGTAATTAATGCTCTTGGCATATTTCTAAACCATGTCCTCTAAATTTATTTATTTTTGTTTTTTTTCTTCCCCTGGGCTCCGCATACTATTATTTTAAGTCCATACATGGATAGCCAGATTGGTTAAAACCACTGGGATAAGCAGTATATATTTGTCGGTTTTTTTTTTTTTTTTTTTTTTTTTTTTTTTATTATTTGTCTATATTGTAAAATTGTATTTTATTATTAGTATTTTTACTAGTCACAACCGGGACCAACTTGCTGTCAAATACATAGTCACAACATTTAATATAGACTGTTAGCTTAACACTTTTAGTATTATTATCTCATTATTACTGTAAAAGTACTGTATGTTATTGCTGAAAGAGGCTTTAGTTATTATTGTATGTTATTTGTATGTTTGACAAATGTATCAATGATGATAATATCCTGTCAATAAAATTATATATATATATTAATTAGGGCCAACCTTCAAGGTGAAACTTGGAGAGACCGACCTATCTGTACTCAACAAACAAGAGTTTGAAAACCAACACTTGTTTGTTACAATTTATGAACGCGTAGAAATGTTCAAGACTCTTAAGATAAATATGTTGAAGTGTTGCTGTGTTGGAGAAAGTGCTCTCTGATTGGTTGATTAGGTCACATGGTTTTGTGAGGCAGTTGGAGCCTCCTTATTAATCCTCTTTCAAGCATCTCCTGGTATGGAAAATTGCCAACCTGCAAGTGAAATGGAAAATGCATCCTAATTTGCAGTTGAAAACAAATTTTGATATTATTATTTAATAATAAAAGAAAAGTTGACTGTAACTGTTTCATATATATGAAATATATATTACTAGGATTATCTAGTAGAGGTGCTCGGCCATGTTTGCTTTACAACCAGAGGCCCCTGGTGGGGCTTGAACCAGGTACGTCTGCATTGGGGTCTTTCAACACCATGGCTTTTGTCACTACCATCCCCAAATTATGCTTCTATTTCAATGCGTTAGATTGTTGGTCCCCGGGTACAATTGGCACCATACCTTCAACAGGCTGCAAATGATACCGTAGTGCCATCTAGAGGATTAATTTGCTCAATGCATTAGGACTGCCATCTGCAATGTAACTGATGTTGATATACTCTAAACATATACATATAGATTGCTTGAATGAACTATCAAATATTAGTTGAGTAAGTGTTTGTAGGTTTAACAAATAGTTATTGATGTTATTCATTATATTTCAATGTAGCTGTATTTGAAATTCAATATTTAAACTTTACAAGTGGATCTGTCAATAATACAAGAATAAAGTCATGTTCATGGTCATGCAATGGTGGCTGACTGGATTAGATGCTTGCCTCGTAATGCAAGGAAATTGGGTTCCAGTCCTTTTTGGGAAATGCTTCAGAAAGTTATCACACGAGGTTGATAATGTAAAATTCGGCAAAAAATTCCAATTTCTTGACACATATTAAGCAATACTTGAGAGGGGAAGAACATTGCTGCCTTTTATTATCATTCAGGAATTAACCAGTGTTTTCTTAGTAGACAGTTTTAACTAGTCATTGTTGAATGCAGTGGTAGCTCAGTTAGGTAAGATGGTGGTAATACTGAATTTGAAGGCCAAACATTTGTATGTTCGAGTCCAGCTCAATAATTCACTTGTTATATTTTTGGAAATATTCAATCATGACGTGAATGAGATAGTTTTGTTCTTTCATAATTAAGACTACTCCTTCTCTTTTCCGATACATTTGTATGGATCGAGCAAGTATGGATAAACATAGGAGCATGTATTTGTCAGATTGTCATTTCTGTATTTGCATTGTTCACTATTGTCTTGTTAAACTGTCATTGTAGACTGCAATTGTCATCTTATACTAAGAAAGTCATAATATTGACAAAAAAGTACCATACGGCACACTGGTTCATCACTTGCATGGTATATTGCTGAGATCTAAATTGGGAAATAATGGCCTGGACAGCAACCATCTCGTCATGAGTAAAATGATTTGTCAAGCTGCCTTCCTATTCAAATATATATATATATATATACCTTTTATTGACACTTTTTCATATCAGAAAAGATACATATGTCACATATCTACTCACTACGTATATCTAAAACTAAATCTACAGAAATATGATATACAAGTTCTCATTATTTTATACATAATATACACCTTAATGTTCACTTAGACATTCAGTATTAAAGCGAAATAATATGTAGGAACATAAAAGATAGAAAATAAATCACAGATCAAATTGCAAATACTGATAACAATATCAATATTAGAATTTTACAAAAATATATACAAATACTGATCATAACATGAATGATCGGCCAGTGACATTGTTTGGCTAAAGGAACCACCTATTTTTTAACACGAATATCATTCATATGGTCTTGAAATGGAAACATCATTTGTGAAAATTTAGTTGATCTGACTTTTTTTTTTTGTCTTATAGTGTGGTTTATAACGAACACTTATTACAAAAGTCTGGTTATGTAGCCCAAGAAATCTGATGTTAGCTTAGCTCTTATTTATCTGATATTTTGTGAGCGCTACCGGTCAGGAAGGGTTCCTCGGGCTAGTTAGGATGGTGCCATTGTCCAATAACAGATGTTTGTCACAGTCTCCTGTGCAGACCCTCTCCTGGTAGGTGGCGTTTAGCGAAGGGCGAATGCCCGGAGGGTCTGCCAGAGTTCGGACAGAGCAATGATCCTGGTGGGGGAGCAAGGATTTCAACAGTATAGATCAGATTGTTTCAACTATAAGAATACGAAACCGCACTCCAGTTTACTTAATAACACGACACAGACTCAGAATTGGTGATATGTAAAGAACTATTTTGTTCCGCTCTTCATTCAAAACAACGGGCGCAGTAATTGACCTAGATTTGGTGCCGTATGAGCAAAGCTGCGAAATCACATAGTCTACTATGACAGACTTTCTCCAAAATGGTTTGTTACAAATGGGTCTTAACTGTACTGGGTCCTGCTCCTGGCTTTATTATGAGCCAGGTCTCAATTGGATGGGGTAAAATGCTATAACTTTATTTGGGTGATCGGATCTTCACTGAATTTGGTTTGTATGCTCTACAGGGGGTTAGCATCTTGTCATGACACTTCTATGGTGCCATGAAGTGAATTACCCCAAGATGGGGTAAAATGCTATAAGTTCTGTTTGGGTGATCGGATTTTCATGGTATTCGGATTGTATAATCTACAGGGTGTTACCGTTATATTGTACCGTTATATTGTATAATGCTAGAAATTCTATTTGGATCATCAGATCTTCACCCTATTTGGTTTGTACACTTTACAGGGTGTTACCATCGTTGTTATACTTGTATGGTTGTCTTTGGGTAATTACCCCATAATGGGGTAAAGTGCTTTAAATATAAATTGCATGTTTACTTGCAGTAGTTACCCCATACAACCCGAAAGAACAATAATACCGGACAATGTAAAGCTAGTAACTTTGTTTTTCTTTTTCAAAAACAGTGCGAGGACAGAAATGGGACAATTGCTTAGTCAAACGAGCAGGAAAGTTCCTATATGCTTCAAAAGTTACTTTCAATATTGTATGTTGTATACCAGAACAAAATCATACTTTTAACATACAGTGGGTTCCATGGACAAATGCATTTTTGTGCAAAATCAAGCAACAATACAACGTAACCCTCGAGGGGCCTCTGTCAAGTCCTCCTCCCTTTGAGGCCCCTCACAAAACCATGTGACCTAATCAACCAATCAGACAGCACCTTCTCCAACACAGCAAACCGCCATATTGGAATTCCTCTTTCACAAACCAACAACTACTTAACTTTCTCATCCATTTTACAAAACCCTCCCTTCCCTCCCATTTTAATGAGGCACTCCTTGAGGGTATCCCACATTTCTTGTGACTATATATATATATATTATGTCAAAGACTCTACTAGTTCATGAATTTTAACTGCCATTTTAGTCATTTTATCTAGCAGTATTCATGTAGTTCTAGCCATGCATTTTGTTTTACCTACATGTCTCTACAATGTATCTTCTTGCCAGTTTCTCAAACTGCATTTATGCCAAACAAGTATTTGTTACAATTTACTTTTACACTTAGTCAAATTAAACTATAAAATCCAATTTTATGCCTCGTTGCGCGTTTTGCACAAATTTAAAAAGATTTGTTAGCTATAATTCTATGCAGGACAAAAATCGTACATGCAATCATCACACATTTTTTGGTGTGATAATTTACCATATTTTGTAAATATTCAAGCCACTCTACAACTGTTATGTAAAGTTATATAACCTTTCCACATATGAGCTCATATACACAACATATTAAAGTAAGGGCATGAAATAGCGAATCTTTTCATAGTTGCACTAGTTTTTCATCAGGTTTTCTCCGAGTTTGCTGAAGTTCACCTTGGAAAACATTTCATATAAAATATAATGGATTATCGGCTGGCTGGCTGGCTGAAAATATGAGGGACTTCAGTATGGCAATAAATTGTTAAAAGTGCATAAAAATTACATCTTATTTTTCAAAACTCAATCTTTAGTTCTTTTATGTCAAAATTACATTGTTTATTAACTGGTCAATAAAAACCAAAAAGTGAAAGTTTCCAAACAGACATCAAAATATTGATATTTAATCAAATGAAATGGAAAATATAGCATGAAATTACATCAAATGGAAAGGCCACTTTATTTATCTTTGCAACTACCCAGCTGAACTAGAAACGAACATTTAGATAAAAAGAAAGCCAGATCAGCAGTAGTTATGATATTATAGACCATAACGTGCCCTACCCGTATAATGGCATGTATATTAGTTCACACATGCACAGGTTATGTAACATTACATAACAGTCGCATTACATAACAGTCGCAAAGTGGCTTCAAAATTGGGAAAATACGTTAAATTATCACCTCCAAGAAAATCGTGATGCTTGCATGTGCCATTTTTGTCCTGTGTAGAATTATAGTTGACTATTCACACTCCAGGGGGAATCAATACTTTTGCAACCCACTGTATATCAATAATCATGTTAAACATTTACCTTCATTCCTTTGCCTTTGGTTACATTCCTTCGAGGGACAAAAAAAGGTTCACCGTTCGATGATTCCGGTTGAAAGAGTGCATATCGGCATTCAGTGAATTGAAGAATATAAATGCAGATAGATGGTGGTGGATGAGGGCTTTACGTCCTGTATTTCTGCACCTGATGGGCTAATTAGGACAGGCAGGGACCATGGCAATGAGACGAAGGATGAAACAGCCATCCAACATAGGCTCGACTGGGAATTGAACCCGGGACCCAGTGGTTGGAAGCCCAGAGCGCTACCACTGAGCTAGGCCCCCACCCTCAAATGCAGTTAGATGTTCATGCATATGTGCAGTTATATGATCCACAACATGTGTATCTACTTAGATTGTTAACTCGTAATTTTATCATATATATTTAACAACATATTGTCATGGTGCACCACTTTTTCCCTCTGTTTCTGATGGCTTCAGACTGTAGAAGTCTTTCATAATCTGAAACAGTTATTAATTACTTTATACGATAATGTTAAATGCCTTTCTTTCAGCAAAGACTGAACTCCTTGCTGTGTATCCAGTTCTTCCTAAACTAACACCCTTCATACACATTCTCTTATAAATCAGCTAACATATTACAAAATGGATTATAGCTTGTCTGCAGACCAATCAGGGCATGGCTGGATGATTCTAATAACACCAAAAAACAGCATAATGTTAATTGGGGGATAAAACATAGGAAATAAACAAAACATCACATTGTCCACTATGGGGTGATTAGGGCTTTATGTCCTGTATTTCTGCACCTGATGGGCTAATTAGGACAGGCAGAGACCATGGCAATGAGACGAAGGATGAAACAGCCATCCAACTTAGGCTAGACCGGGAATCAAACCTGGGACCCAGCGGTTGGAAGCCCAGAGTGCTACCTCTGAGCTAGGCCCCCGCCCTACATTGTCCACTATAATTTAGGTATAGTTTTGCGTACATGAAGTTTTATACAAATGATAGGGTGACCAACTATAAGCCATGCTACACAATTTTAAAGGATGTTAAAATAAAGTTTAAGTAATAGATTACAGATAGTTTATCATAACATTTCATTCGTGCAGATTTCAGATTCAGATTCATTAATTTTATTTCACATTCATAAAACATATATTATAAATTTAATTTTCAAAACATTTTGTACATAATGTGAGGAGACCCCACTAATAAGGTATCCCTTCGCTATCGTGGACTGCAGGTACTGTATTATATCAGACACATGGCAATTCGAGTTCTTACCTCTTTAAAGCTAATCCTGGAGAGTTTTAAGTCAAGCCTTAAATTGTAGAGCTGTCTGGATCTAACACAGTTAAGTTTAACTTCACGGGTGGATGACTGTGTTGTTCTTAACAATAACATGAATTGAGATTAAACACCAGAGTGCTTTATATATGTGTTTATACCAAGAAGGAGAGTAAACACTAGTGTTTATCAAATTTAGATATTCCCATCATCATGAAGAAAAGGTTGTCAAAATTTTGATATAAATATCCAAATTGAAGGCGCATGGTCTAGCATTACATGTATGTCACTGAAATCATCGATAAGAAAGATTTTTTCATTGATATGAAATATCATACAATTATTGCACAGTGGCGAGTGCAATATGTGTTTTTATGGAACCAGACAACTGATATTGCACGAGACGAAGCCGAGTGCAATATCAGTTGTCTGGTTCCATAAAAACATATTGCACTCGCCACTGTGCAGTAATTGTTATATTATATGGCCTCTCTATTTACACAAATAAAAGGGACTGTGTTTCATACAATGGATATTATGTTATATTTGGCAGAAAAATGAAGGGCCTATTTTACTCGATCATTTTCATTAATTTCTGTAATTTCTTAATCATCATTTACACATTTTAGACAGGCAAACCCAATAAAATTAATTTTTTATTGTTCCAGTGTAATTTACCTTCATTCATTTAAGGAAAGTGTAAGGATTTGTTTATACTAACAAAAGACCTATTCCGCCACCTAAAATGTACTGTGCAATATAGCCGTGCAACATAGGAAAATATTGCACGGCTCTCAGACAATCAGAAGTCAGGATTTCTGCTAGCCATATCATATATATAGATACAGATACCACAATGACTAAGAAAATTCTAAGTTCTATAAACACTGAAATGTGCTTATATGAAATGACAACACTGATTGAACACTCAAAAGCGTTTTAAATGAAACACTTCACCTACAACACTTCCAAAACATGTCTGAAGCCACTATCTCACATAGCCGAGTGACGATGCAGAATAATGACGATTGCTGGCAAGCAATGAATCGGCTTCACTCTTGGTCATTTGCCACTGAAAAAAGCAAGTCAGCAACGACTCGCCGATTGCTCACAGATTGCTCGCCTCCATTGTCCCGAGTGTCAAGCCAATAACTCTTCTTTACACGCCGACCACTTGGCGAGGAAATCACGTCCACACATTATTCCATATGACCAAGAGTACTCCCAGAGGGACCAAGTGTACTCACCGAGTGCATGGCGAGTGCACGGCGAGTGCATGGCGAGTTAACCCCGTGTAAATCCCGAGCAATTCCATAACAAAGTTGCGCGGCGACACTCCTAGCAAATTTTAAAAAATGTTTAAAATTTGTGGGTCCTTATTCTACCAACCCAGAGTGGTCACGAGTATTGCCGAGTATTGCCGAGCTTTTCCAGAGTGGTCGGCGTGCAAAGCCGAGTATTCCCGACTGCCTGATTTTTGAGGCACTCGGCATCACTCGGCATTGTCACTCGGCTATGTGAGATAGACCCTTAAGAAAGGCATTAGTTTTTAGAGTGTGGGCCAAACTTCTGTGGGACCTATCTTCCCAATTGGGAGCCAACAGTCTCTGCCCAGGAGAGTTGTCATTTTTACCAGGGATGTTGGCAGGTTGACCTTTAGCTAGAAAGGTTACCCTCTTCCTATAGGAAGGGTGGCTCATTCATTGATAAGTTTTTCATAGGAAGGATGGCCCCTAGAGTTGATTCAAATGTTGTTAGGCTTGTCCAAGCCTGGTTGGTTGGGTACAAAAATATAGGACATAAAGCCCTAATATAAAATTAGACATGAGTTAATGCCACCTGTAGATTCTAACCATTTTGCAGTAAATGTCTAACCATATCAACTAAGGTATGTAAGTATAGCACACCTGACATATAATACTATTAGTTATAGATACAATTCACTTAGTTACCAAGGAGCAATGCTTTTTAACAAACTTAATTTAACATCAGATATCAATGATTTTAACGATTTTAAATGCATTAATAAAGACTGGATGCCGAATTGCAATTGTGGTACCTGTATTGCATGTACTGTGAAATGATGAAATTGTTATGATTTTAATTGATGTATTATTGTATTTTCAGCCCTTTGAAATGATGGCTTTTAATATGTACAGATTTTATTTTCATCATGTCATTGTAAATACCTCTCATCACTTGCAGGGTATAGTGCAGTATAGCGGACCCAAATGTATGCCCATATTTGGTGTCCATGAAAGATTAAAAAATATCACTTTTTTTTGGCAAAATTTGTTCTATCACAGAAGAGGAATAATATTTGCGTAGCACAGCAGGGGTTTTGGGACGGCAGCCCCCGATAAAAGAAAAAAATTAACAATGTCTTGTCTTGAAAATGGAAAGAGCGGTCGTATTTTGTGACGTCATTCATTGAATTCAGGGATATGCCGTCATAGGCATGACAAAAAAAAAAGCTCGCTAAATAAGGTGATCAATTTGGGTCCGCTGTACTGTACTTTTCCCCATTTGCATATACTATGTCATTTTCATTGTTGAACTTATGTTGTTGTTTTATTTAACCGACTATAAATAAACTTTTACTTACTTACTTACTTTCTTCCTTACTTACTTACCAAAGATTGGCAAAGAATTGTTTTTTGAATACGATTCTATACTTCGACCAAACAATACTTCGAAACTAATCTGAGAAAACAAACATCAAAGTAAGAAATAATTCTTGACAGCAAAGTCAGCAAAATAATAGACAGTGGGAAATATATATACAGTGCTAGGCTTCCTCTAAATTAATTCCAGCCTTAGCCACTGTGGCTTAAGCAGTCCAATTTTTTTTAGCCACAACAGAGACAGTTTAGCCACCATTATTTGAAGCAGCTTTCATAAGTTTCTAATTCCCAGTTTCTCTTGTGTACACTTGAAAGGCATTTTCGCCACTAAGTTTGACAGATTTTTGCCACACAAGCATTTAATTTAGCCACAGTTACCTAAATTTCGCCAAGAGGACCTTGGTGAATATTTAGCGGAAGCCTAGTAGTGTAATCCAAAATAAATTTATACTTGTTTTTTGGTCTTCTTTCTACAAAAATGTCATTGAGAAGTTACCAAAATGTTACCAAAATGTTAACTCCCAATTTTCTAACCCATCAAACCTCCTCTCTATATAAATTAACTTCAAGTTTTCCTATCTTTGCAATGATAATTGTAGGCCATTTCATCATTATGCTAGCCATTTATTATGGTCACAAAGAAGTAGCAGAAATGACAGTAGAGAAAATAGCAAACTTCAAGTTATTTCTTTCCCAGAAGCTAGAAAGTTGGGTTTTGAATTGTTGTGAACATTTCTATCCCTTTTGTTCTGCTCCATGGTTAGTACATTTAAAAACAATTTGATTTGTCAACCCCCCCCCCCCCCAGGAAAACGTACTGGATCCGCCCCTGAAACAGGTGGACATTTTGAATCCTACTTTAGTACTAACATTTTTCCAGGAGGTGGCGCAAGTATCTAACACGACTCTGTGCCATGCTCAAATATAAAAAATATAAAAAGATAATAAAAAAAAAGAGCTTAAAATAAAAATTGGATTCACCAACGTCAGTCCCGAGCCAAAATGAATGAAATGAATGAATGAACTAACTTTAAAAAAAAATCCTATATACACTGTATTACCCACAATAAATATATAAATATAGATTAAATATACACTTAATATGGAATTTAGAATTAAATGACATCTAAATATCAAAACAGGATGATACATGTTTCAAATAAATATGCTTTACAACAAAATTGAACCAGGACTTAATGAAAATTGTGTTTCAATGCATAAATTACATTAACTAAAACTACTTTCAATGCATAAATTACATTAACTAAATCTACTATCATACTGAAATAAAATGTCAAAAAGAACACTAGAGGGCAGTTAGTGCAAAGGGCAACAGAAGTGTCACCTACCAGATATCAATAACATCACATATATATAAATATAATATATATGCCTGGAAGGATTCTAGAGTGACCAAATTAAAGAGCATGTATAATAAAGACTTGTAAATAATTTATAATTAATATAATAAAGTCAATACGATTTTATAAACAACACTTTTTAGGGGCGGATCCAGAATTTTCCCAAGGGGGGGGGGTGGGTTTGACAAATTAAAATGTATTGCGGGGCCTAATTTTTTTCTTTTAAATATTCTAGACCAAAGGCGGGGGGGGGGGAGGGCGTGCAATCCCAACCCCCCCCCCCCCCCCGCTAATCCGCCACTGAAGGTCTTTTGAACTAATGTGACACTGTACAGATTGTAACGTAATTAATATATAATACCAAAAATTAAAAAATCTCACATGAAAAATATAACTTTTGGTAATATTTCCTGTTGAGCACACAGTTTATTTAAGAACCGGATTTTTTTTATTTACTTTTTTTCTTAGTCAGAAGATCTCACCATACCTGGCTGTCGCTATTACAGCGGCCCCTCCCTGAATATTTGTAGGTGTTCTTGGCGATAAAAGTGTTTAACTTGGACATAAAGTGTTTTTATCTGAATTTAACGCACCCAGTATTGGTCGATAGATTTTGTCAAGCCTTTAATGCAGACTTTGCCCAGTGACCTAGATATTCATCGATCTTCCGATCAAGATCAATAGTTTCGGAGGGAGGCTGTTGGAATAGCTTGTGATTACTTTGGACTGGCTGTTCAGCTCTTGACGTATATGTCTGTGCAGCTACTTTTTTGACGATTTATATATTTTCAAAGGGATACAGACTCCTAAACAAGTCTTCTGGGATATAATTCACACAATTGGTAAGTGTACTATTGACTATTTAACAATATTTACCCACAGTTAATTCGTTTTTGCCCCCAGGTGAAATTTACTCAGGTGTGTTGACCATGGACCACCAAAACATTTCGCCATGTTTGTATCAATGTTGATCGTGATTTTTTTTTGTTTATATTTTTTATCAATGTGACTCATGTTGTAAAGAATAAAATCAACTCTATATATAATATTGAAATATCTATCATAAAATCATGGCTGTTCTGCTAAAATATAAATAAACATCTAGGGCTATGTTTACCTTAAGTGATCAAAATAACCCAATAATTTCCCCCTTAATAACTTAAGTGTTTCCCCTAACAAAACCTGTTTTGTTAAATATTTGTAGACACATATTATTATCACCACTGTATATTCTATTAAGCAAGAAATACATTATATCAAATTAGAAAATTGTTAAATATTGAATTAGAGTAATAACCCATTTATAATGCTAACTATGGCGACAGATTGATCTAATTATAGAATACCATAATAAACTTATAAATGTTATTAATAATCAATTTAAGTTATTTGACGTGAAGTTATGAAATTATAATTCGTTAATTCAATGAATATTTTATCAATATAGGTCTTATGTAACATTCCGCATATTCACAAAATTTATGGATACTTTTTATGCATATTACATAACATTTTAACCAAAATAAACTATATATATATACTATATAGCTTTTATATTTATATATTTCCCCTATTGTTTATACATGTCCACTAGCCAAGTGCTAGTCCTAATTGTTGAACAGCTGGTCAGTTTGACCAGTTAATTGTTTTGGTCAAGTGCTGACAACTTAACTGACCAGTACATCTCAATGTGAAGTATCAGGATAGGTCAGTTTTGATTTCATTGGACTTAAAAAAAATTAATCAGAAATTGTTAGTAATGTTATGTGACATTAATGTTATGTGATATTAAGTAATTAAGGTGTGTTAATTGCTGCAATCATGACGTCATTGTTAAGGTCAATTAGCTCACTTAATTAAGGTGTGTTTAAGAATTATCCAATTTAGATTTTTGTTGTCAATATCAAAATAACATTTTTAACTGAATTTAACATAATATTTATTTAGAATTAGTTAATAAATAATACATAAAGATACATAGATGAGAAAAAAGTGATTTATTTTTGTTACTCGTTAATTTAATTTTGTTTATTTCTAATATATTTTTAACAAATATAATTTGCTCCCTCATTTATATTTTTGAAAACCTTTTTGATTCTTTTAACTAAAAGTAATTATTTACAAAACTATAATTTGTCATATTTGTGTGATATATTAACAATTTATTGCAAGCTACAAATAACAAGTGTAAATACTGCTATTATATAATATTTTGACCTATTTTCTTTGTATATAGTTTATATATTTTTTCTTTTATCATACAACCTGGCACTCAGGCAATTGTCCAGTGTACACTTGACCCCTTGACCTCTGAATGTCACATGCAATGTTATGCAATGTTATGCAATGTTAACATTATAACAGTCTGGTTGTGCTTTGTGAATTGGGGTAAAAAATTGTTCAATAGAATTTAAAAAATATTCCGTGCAGATTTCTATACAGTTTTTGACCATAGTTAAGTGCAGACAAATACATTCATTTTGTAACATAACTAGGAAGTTTTTTTTCCTCCATGGACTATGGTGACAGTTTGAATAGCTTAGAATTAGGGATAGGCCTGTGATAAATAGGGTTTACATTTGGGTTACTGTTATCATGGCTCTGAACTAAGGCAGGGAAAGTGCCCCACCCAATCAAGATAGATGAGTTCCTTACTTCCTTCCTTCTCTATCTATCTATCTATCTATCTATCTATCTATCTATCTATCTATCTATCTATCTATCTATCTATCTATCTATCTATCTATCTATCTATCTATCTATCCATGGAGACAAGAGTAGATAACGTGAAATTTCACAGATCTTTTAAACCTCATCTGAGACACTGACTGAACCTTTGAACGTGCCGGGTTTCCACTCCTTCTACTCTTGTCTCCACGATCTATCTATCTATCTATCTATCTATCTATCTAGCTCTCTTTCTATCTAGCTGTCTAACTATCTATCTATCTAGCTGTCTATCTATCTAACTATCTAATTATCTATCTATCTATCTAGCTAGCAATCTATCTATCTATCTGTCTTTCTATCTGTTTTTTGTCTATCTATCTGTCTATCTAGCTGTCTAACTATCTATCTGTCTATCTATCTATCTAACTATATAATTATCTAACTATCTACCTGTCTAACTAGCAATCTATCTACCAGTCTTTCTATCTATCTGTCTGTCTATCTATCTATCTGTCTGTGTATCTAGCTGTCTATCTATCTATCTATATATGTCTAACTAGCAATCTATCTTTCTATCAGTCTTACTATCTATCTTTCTGTCTATCTACCTATCCATCTATCTAGCCATCTATCTATCCATCTAACTAACTATCTATCTATCCATCTATCTATCTATCTATAGTAACAAGTCATTAGATAGACTAATAGTATAACTGGGGCAAGGAATATTACCACAGGCATGTATAGGTTTGTCATGGTTTCTTATCTTCAACTGATAAGACTTTAGAAAATATTGCATATTGTAAATAAAAGAGAGACATTCTGGAGACATGATAATAAGCTCAAATAGCTAACTTAGCCCTATATATTAGGTTGTGGAGTTTTCTTCTATTTTTCTTTTCTTTTAATTACTTAACTGTCTAATATACTAAATATCTAAGATTATAGTATGGTAGTAAAATTCGATTGTCAACTAATTTGAATATTTTGTCTTTCAAGTATTCCAGCATAAATTATCACATTTCTTCAAGTTAAATTTAAATTTTTTAAAAGAATAATATTTTTGAATTATAAATTTAATGCAGGTTATATTGTATTTCTTGTGTTCATTTCATGATTAATACTTGTAATATGACTGGCCATGACGTATCCTTGGGCAGGTAAACAAAGCACACCTCCCATCAACTAATTATGTCAAGGATTAAGGACACCTGAATTGTTGATTAATTCCAAACACAGATGATAGACAGATAGATAGATATAGATAGATAGATAGATAGATAGATAGATAGATATGGAAAGTGCAGCCCTCTTAAGTTCTTGCCGCTTACGAGGGTTGATTGATGAGGTAAGAGAGAGGAGGAGTCCACGGTCCACCCATGTTACTCATTTACCCCATAGGTGGGGTCTTTTACTTGCCTCCGCATAGAAACCGAGTGCAAGGGACCACCAATTTAACGTCGTCTCCGAACGACCTCCAGCTTGGATACTGCTCATGAAGGGTGCCTGGCCTGGGATTGAACTCGGGTCCTTCAGAGGAGCAGGCGAGCGTCTTACCACTAGACCACCCAGCTGCATAAATACCATTGCCGTCATAGGTGGGTCATGCCTGCCCCAGCATAGGGCCATAGTGGCAAGTACATTAAATGTTGAAACAGGACACAAATGTGCGCGTCAGGAAAGAACTCCCACTGGCTGCACATTAGTTCTAGAGTTGCCATTCTATATTTCTTATCTAATGAGAACCCAGCCTCACTAAGCCCAAAATCTCAGCTGCCATGACAATGCCCAATATATGCCTAGAAACAAGTTTGGCGTCCTAGCTATTTTTTTTCTCAATCATTGCTCATCACCTCTGGAATAAACTACCAGAACTGGCAGAAGATATCAAACTTAGGTGTACCAATACAATAATGGATTTAAACAAAAATTCAAAACCTGTTTATTCATATTTTTAAAATATAAATGATAGTATTCTTTAACCAAAAGCAGTGCGCAGAAATAATTTCTGAAACGCGTGCTATACAAATATTTTTGCATAAAAGCTATTATATTGGCACCAATACACCTGAATTTGAACTTGCCTGCCCAACCCTTATCTGCCCCCACAGCATTCTTAAGTGTGGAATGTAGTAGGCTAAATAGTTCCACACTGACCGCAATATCTATATAGATAAGACCAGTTGACCGGTTAATAGTTCATTCACTATCAAGACAACAAGAGGTCCTTCATAGCTGGAGGGTGGGGGCCTAGCTCAGTGGTAGCGCACTGGGCTTCCAACCACTGGGTCCCGGGTTCAATTCCCGGTCGAGCCTATGTAGGATGGCTGTTTCATCCTTCATCTCATTGCCATGGTCCCTACCTGTCCTAATTAGCCCATCAGGTGCAGAAATACAGGACGTAAAGCCCTAATCCACCACCACCACCACCAGCTTCATAGCTGGACCTGATGGTAAATAGCTGGCAAAGTGAGTCTAGCAACGGAATTGACAGAAAGGCAATGATTGGGAAAATATACATTAGAAAATAACATTTATCTGAACACATGAGAACCATTATTGAGACCAATATTTAGTGCCCATATTTTGATGTTAATAATAAAGCTGTCAAATTGTGGTATCCAATGTGTGTTTGTATAAATAAACCAGTAAATATAAATAGAAGGTTGTTATGGAAACTAAATATAAATAGAAGGTTAGGATAAATTAAATGGTTTTGGTGAACTATATAGATACAATTTTAAAGAAATCACATATCCAGCAGGGTCTCCAAATAGAGGATTTTCACAAGGTTATCTATATTTCCACTAGGTGGCTATGACAGAAAACTGCACTTCTATTGGCTGAGAAAGTTCCCGCCCTTGGCTGTGACTGGCTGAAGCAAAGTGCATCCTAGCAGCAGTATTTTTAGTGCATTTTAATGTATATTTGACATCTTATCATTTAGTTGATTTGTGTTATTTCCAAGACAAAATTATATTAATGGAATCAGTTAGTTATGACCTACTGTGTCTGAAAAGCAAAATGAGTAATAAGAGGAGAAGAAAGACTTATACCATGCTGAATTCAGGGCTGCTCAGTAAAAAGACTCTATTCCACATCGGCCAGCTCTGCTGAAGGTCCCAGGGTTCAATTCCAGGCCAGGGCACTCTTCATGAGCTACACCTCAGCTGGAAGTTGACCCCATGTGAAGTTATATAGCTTTGCACTCACGCTTTTGCTTGGACAAGTAAAAGACCCGACCCACTGCGGTAAATGTGTGACATGGTGTGGACTCCCAAGTTGAGTAAGTTTCAGACCGGTAACAATGAGGCACAGACATAATACAACACAATTTGTAAACCAGTTAAGTGGACTCAAAAGGAGGTTCCACTAGATAGTGTGGATGGGGCCCATTGGATAAGGTGTTAAGACTCGTATGCTCATGGTCGTGGATTCGAACCGATCCATGGCATGGAGGAACTGAGCAGATCCTCCTTGAACCACTGCTTCACTCCGCCCTGGTGCAAATTGGTACTCGGCTATAGGCGGTTATGACATTTGTTGAGTTCTTAGGCCATTGCGCTGACTACGACTGCCCGGATTTATACTCCTTAAGGAATTGAGAAAGTCTCATGCTTGAACAGGCTCACCAAGGGTGTAATTCTAAAGCGAGCCGAGACTGCTTTAGCGATGAAACAAACCACTAACCAATACCAAAACATTTACTTTTATAAAAACTGTTGGTCATACACAGTTTATTGTGTCAAAATCTTATCTCTTTCATGTTCCACATCTTAGTTCATACATTACATCCTAATATAATATAAACCTCTTAATAATGTAGTTTATGTCGTTCTATTAGTATATAGATCATAATCATCACACCATTTCATCACATATCCAGCAGGGTCTCCAAATAGTGGATTTTCAGGGAAGGTTCTCTATATTTCCACCAGGTGGCTATGACAGAATACTGCAATTCTATTGGCTGAAAAAGTTCCCGCCCTTGTCTGTGAATGGTTGAAGCAAAGCGCATCCTAGCAGCAGGAATTTTTAGTGCATTTTAATGTATATTTGACATCTTATCGTTTAGTTGATTTCTGTTATTTCCCTGAGAAAATTATATTAATGGAATCAGTTAGTTATGATCTACTATATCTGAAAAGCAAAATGAGTAATAAGAGGAGAGGAAAGACTTATGTTTTGCTGAATTCAGGGCTGCTCAGTGTAAAGACTCTATTATGAGCCTAGTGTTCCTTGGAGCTCCTCCAGTATCATATCGTTTGCATTGAACAGTATCCGGAAAAAAAAATGGCTGCTGTACTGTACTGATGTGATATTGAGAAAATAAAATATCTATCTATCTATCTATCATTAGGTGGTCTTATGACAGGATTCCGTCTGCGTCATTTCATGCGATTGACGTCATCGGGTAATTGCATTAGTTTCCATAACATCCACCGAGCAATTTTGTTGTGATGATGGTCTCCCATAAACAGTTACATAAAAAATCAATCAGTCACGAGTGTCATCCGTTAGATCTGTCTGCTAGTGTTCGTCACTTCATGTATTTGGTAGTTCAGAGGTCTAGTGGTTATTGTGATTGGTTATTTACGCTGTGTGTCGTCACCTATAAGCCAAGCGACCTAATTATGGACATTCTTTGCTAGTTTACCTAGTTGAACAAAATAATCGGTTAAACTATGTAGCTGATGATAGGCTGAGTATAGACTTAAGAAATCTTCTCTTAAAATACAAGAGAAATGGATTCATATTTTTTTTAGTTTAAGCGATTTTTCTGAATTGCCTGCTTGTCAGAACAAGAATTGCATAAACTCAGCACATGAACATCTAATTACTCTGTAATTTCATTGTTAGACCTTTAAGACCATAAGCCAGTCTATGGACTATAAGAGAAATTGATCAATTTACTACACGAGCAAAACATGGGCTGTAAGGTGATGACACAGTGTTTACACAGCTATTTTCAGACATGGGTTCAAGTCTTGGTTTGAAGCATGCAAATGTAGCATGGTGGGTAGGGTGGTAAGGTGGTTCTGGAAGCTGTGGGTTCAATTCATGTAATAGGTATATGTAATATGAAAGAAATGGTTCTGTGTTCTGAGTAATAAGCACTTCATATATATAGCCATCGATACCAGTATAGATACCTGTATAGATACCTAGACTATAGGTATAATATATATGTTTTTATTGACATTATCGAGGTCAGTTTGACCTATATAGGTACTGCTGCCAACATAGTCACAAATACCAGCATTACTCTGAAATCAGGGATACCCATCTTAAGAAAGGCACAAACATAATGTGGTTATTTTCATGAAGGGTCCGACCTAGAGAAATACTGGATATGAAGATTTGAATGCTCAATTCAGTTTTGAAATATACTGAATGTGTACTAACTTGTCTCCACATAATTCAGTTTGAAATATAATGTATGTGTTCTAACCTGTCTATATATACCCCTAGAAAATCATACCAGAGATGATATAAACTGTTAAAGGCCAGTCATACCATCTTATACAGTACGTTATTTTATGATTTAAAGGTGTGCTGTCAGTCAAATTTTCACATGAAAGTAATGATATAAATCAATACTGCCTTCTTGTTTCATGATATATTTTACCATTACATGCCCATTTTTGGTCAACAATTTAGTTTTAATTTACAATAAATAATATAAATATTAGTTTTTCATGCCATCAAAAACTCAATATGTAAACAAACCCAGTGATGATGTCACAATACTAAACAATGGTGATGATGTCATTTCCATTGTGTTTCCAATGTTTTGGTCTGGATTTTCTCTCAATGTATGATTTATTTTTTTAGTAATTAATGTCTGATAAAATCATTAGAGCACACAAATTTAGTGTGCCTTGATTAATAAAGGTTATTCATGAACTATTTGATTGAGTCTTACAAAATCGCAAATTTGACAGACAGTGCAGCTTTAAGCAACGATTGTGAACCACTAGGATTTTTTAACTTTAGCTGAATACGAGTTGATACAGCTAATGGCATTGAGAACATTTCTATATTTATTCCTTTTTCTTCTTCTAAAAACCTTTGAAACGTATGACATAGATCGAGAAATTGTGATAAACAGATCTAAATAACAGACCTGACCCAGTATTAGACTCAAGTGTAGAAAAATGTTGATAAAGGCTTATAATATAAACATGATTTATGACTAATTTGAAGATACTTCTTGTGCCCTGCCCATTTCATCGCATTCTCAGGAAGATTTACCAGAGATAACATCGGTCGAGAAGAATGTATCTGAACGGATTGTGATAAGCGTTAAGGTGGGACCGTGCGAATCAAGGTGATTGTCATGATTTTGTCATGCGGATATACATTGTATGTATCGGTTTATATGCAATCATCAGATATATCAATGATTCATTTCCATGTTAAGTGACTCATGAAACTTGAGTCTGTGAGTGAATTTAAGATTTTCAAATACCGCTTTTGTTGCTCATATTAGAGTTATATGTCATTAGCATTAGCAAATTGGGTATAACATAAGATGTTAAATCGGAGGTGCCTTGTACTCAATTTCTATACTGAGGCAGGTAAAAGACCCCACACATGGGGGTAAATGTGTAACATGGTGTGGACTCCAAGCTTTATCTCAATAGTATGTGTGCCTCTGGCAGCTGGTCATATGATTAAGCTCCAGAGCCAGTAGCATTGACTCATGAGACATAAGCGGAATCTCAATCGCATGTCGTTTCGTGTGAGATGTGCATGTTGCTGAGTACTCGTTGTCCATCAAGGAGACACAATTGTATCATGTTATATAAAGATGTAGTTCAGAGTGGACGGGGTGGGGGCCTAGGTCAGTGGTAGCGCGCTGGGCTTCCAACCACTGGGTACTGGGTTCAAATTCCCGGTCGAGCCTAAGTTGGATGGCTGTTTCATCCTTTGTCTCCTTGCCATGGTCCCTACCTGTCCTTATTAGCCCATAAGGTGCAGAAATACAGGACATAAAGCCCTTCTCCACCCACCACCACCACAGTTCAAAGTGGACTATATATATAATTTCATTGAACCAATGCTTTTGAGTAAAAGTTGCATTAGACACTTTCCTATTCTAATGACGGATGAAAATTAAACAAAAAACTGACCTGCTCTCCCACCCTTTCCACAAAATTATTCAAAATACAAGCAACACATGTTAAAATCATCTTAGGAAATTTCACACTAAAACATCCTTTCTACCCTCTGAAATCTTAACTGTGCAACTGGCCTAAATCTTACAACTGGTTGTAAGCTATTATGATCAGCTGTCAGTGGCAAATGTAACTATGAGATGGTAAGGTGTGTAGTCTTGAGTATGCAACACTAATGTAGTACACCAATGCAAAATTTGAGGCACTAAATTCTTTCTGATAAATAATTTCAAAATGAGATATAGGTTATTTCTAGTTGTCAGCCTGGTAATTAAACCCAGGAGCCTGTCTTTGCCAGGGACCCTTGAACCTTCAGGGTCCCTGGAAACTGAAGTGACTTACTTTTACGATATCGCTACTTACGTGCAAGGTATAGCTGACTGAACAAATTAGTTTAATGTTTGTTGATCTAAATTGCTTCGCGAACACCGTATAATATCCTAATTCCGGCGATTTTGTATTCCTTGTATGATATTGAGCAAGTTTGAATCGAGGACCATAGGTCAGTAGTGCCTGGGTTAGTTGTGTGGGAAATTTAGTAAGTTGCTTTAAATGAGATTCTGTAGACGCTCACGGTGCTCCCCACAGTCTAATTAAAGTCAATAATTATAGATGGTGTTGGAAGTCAACTTGTAGACAGCCCAGGTACCCCAGGAACTCCCTTGTAATTGTTTGGCTGGCTGGCGTCATTTAATCATAGGACGTACTGTACATAATGTTAGTGCTATTGCAATGACAAAGCTTGCAGAATATCAAGTATTCCATCGCATCCAATGTTGATTCATAATTTATTGAATTTATATCTTGCTTAGTCATAAGGAAACCAAAGTTTACTTTTTCACTCAGAGTGAAACGATGAAGGACTTATTAGATGGATTTATTTTAATGCCTCATGAAATGTACCAGGACACATGAGTTGTGCGCATGAGTTGCACAAGATGTTGGAATTTAGGATGTGCAGTTAAAAACTGTTATGATCATGTAAAAAGTAAACTAGAGTACATGGGTCACAGGGATCTAAATGACATAGCTTCTTTCATAATGTTACATGAGGGCAGTTAAAATGCAGGGGAGCCTAAAATCAATGTTGAAGATAACACTGAAGTGAGTGAATCTATAGATAGACAGATAAACTGCTACTTCGGATCATATGAATGTTATCAGTTTAAGATTGGAGGTCACTGAAATCAGACTTTAACTCCATAGAACGATGGGTGTGGAATAGAATACTCAGTCCATCATATTTTAGAGAGATGTATGACGGGTCGAGGTACCGGATTTACGAGGAGGATCCAGAGCCGCTCAGTCCTCGGACCCGGTTAGCCGACCAAGAGGTAAATCGGATACTCGGTTATCGGAATGATGGAAGGTCGTTCGCACCGCAGGAGCAACCGAGAGGAGTACAAAATGGAGGGTGGGGCAATGTCGGTCCTCGGACGGCATCGTTCAGGAGACCAGAGAATCCGCCCGAGCTAAACCGGAGGGCTCCGCGACCGACTAGTTATGCAGCTGGAGATAACTTAAGATATGCGGTATGGTCGACGAGATAAAGTGATAATTTTAAGTAATGTTATTTATGAGAATATGGCTCAAATTTATCATTGTACAACTAAACAGAATGAATCATGGTTCTCTGTAGAAAAGATATACACTGATTATGGCAAAGTTAATCTTTCTTTCTACAGCAATCTTCTGTAGGTAGAATTGCATATTTTGTAGGTAGAATTACATCTTTTGTAGGTAGAAGTGCATCTTTTGTAGGTAGACCTGAATCTTTTGTAGTTATGACAATAACTGACTTTTGAGTGTGGAGTTATGGCTAAAATTCCTATAGTACCTCCGAATATAGAATATTTAGAGACTTGACAAGCTTTAATTACATGGTAAACAAAATAGCATAAAGGTCATGCTGATTAATAAACGTAATGAGTGAGTGAGAATTTATTATTTAGGTTATCTCAATGGCTCTTTAACTAATGGGTTTGGTAGATATCTAATGAAATGTTCTAAATGTTAAATAGCACGAGTTGTTTATTGGAGGTTTCATCATACTTCAAAGATTATAAAAAAGATAAAAGGTGTACAAAAAATGTTAACTGATCTTCAGTGACCCCAAAATATGAGGACTTCAGAGCTGTCGTTTTTATTGATTAATGGCATCTCATCTCCCTTGAGTGATTTAGCAGGTTTCTTTACATGTATATGAATGTATTTTATCGACATGTAGAGGTCACGAAAGACAAGAAAATATTAACAGATATTTCAGGTAAAAAGAAATTGCGAAATATTTCTACAATGAATGAATTTTATAGACATGTAGAGGTCACGAAAGACAAGAAAATATTAACAGATATTTCAGGTAAAAAGAAATTGCGAAATATTTCTACAATGAATGAATTTTATAGACATGTAGAGGTCACGAAAGACAAGAAAATATTTAGAGCTATTTCAGGTTAAAAGAAATTGTGAAATAGTTCTACAATGAGTGAATTTTGTCGACATGTAGAGGTCACGAACGACAAGAAAATATTTAGAGCTATTTCAGGTTAAAAGAAATAGTGAAATAGTTCTACAATGAATGAATTTTATCGACATGTAGAGTCCCGAAAGACCTATATGTAAATAAAAATAATCAAAGTATCACTACGCGGAGACTAGTACCATCCTGTCTACGAGTGAACCGCTTAATAAGTGCAAGCGACTGCGAGCAGTCTACAGAAAGTGAAAAGCAATTAATTGGTGACCTACTTTTATATCGATATGCACATTCAAATGTACGGCGAACAGCACAAAATAGTTCTTATTTCACCGCTCCAGATTGACGTAGAAACGGCGTATAATATCCTAATTTTGGCAGATTTGTATTCCTTGTATAATATTGAGCAAGTTTTAATCGAGGATCATGGGTCAATGGTACCTGGGTTAGTTGTGTGTGATATCTGGTGAGTGGCTCAAAATTAGTTTCCAGGGACCCTCGGGACTCGAGGGTCCCAGGCAGAGACATGAGTACCATCAAAATTGTTAACATGTAACAATAACAAGAAACAGAACAACAACAAAATATCAGTATTTTATTAGGGGGTTTTTTTTAGTGCATAAAATATATTTAAAATAATATACACAGGCACAAGAAAATATTTACAGATATTTCAGGTTAATAGAAATTGTGAAATATTTCTACAAATGAATACAATTTATAGACATCTAAATTGGTGTAAAAAATAATGGCGTCTTAATGTTAATAGAAAACTAGCATGTTGCATTTTAAGCCCCCCCCCCCCCTCCCAGACGTACAAGGTCTCAGTATAACTTTAGATCAGGTGCTTTTGACTTGCGATATAAATATCTTAGTGTCATACTTCTAGAAAACCAGGGCAGTAGCCTACAGGGGGGGGGGGGGGGGCATGGAGGGCAACTGCCTCACCCACCCCCCTAAATTAAATTTGCAAAAAATAATACACACATTTATGGTTACTGAAGTGAACATCAGAAGTGTGCCCTTTGACCTAACTGCCCCCCCCCCCCCCTTAGACTTTTCCCAGTAATTATAATGTTACTGTGAACTGTTTAGCTGATGGTGCCAGTGGTGCTATTTTAAAAAAGATTAAATTTATGAAAATTGCAGAGATCAGACTTATACAACACTTTATGAATCAGACGTTATACCCATCACTGATTATGGGGCAGCAGCATGGGGCTTTAAATCTTATGACAAAATTAATGTTATTCATCGTGAAGTTTTGCTGCAAATCCTGCCATTGAAGGGGATATGGGGTGGGTACCACACCCAGTGTCAGAAGGTACATAAATAGCTATGTTTAAGTTGTGATTTAAATGAGCTGAAGATTAATCTGAATCAAGACAGACTTACTAGAAAGGTTTTTGATTGAGACTACTCACTTTGCACTGGGGTGGGGGGGGGGGGGCTAGCTCAGTGGTAGCGTGCTGGGCTTCCAACCACTGGGGTGGGGGGGGGGGGGGCTAGCTCAGTGGTAGCGTGCTGGGCTTCCAACCACTGGGTCCCAGGTTCAATTCCCGGTCGAGCCTCTGTTGGATGGCTGTTTCATCCTTCGTCTCATTGCCATGGTCCTTATTAGCCCATCAGGTGCAGAAATACAGGACGTAAAATCCTAATCCACCACCACCACCACTCACTTTGCACTAACTGGTCTATGGAAATTAAGAATATTTTTGAAAATTGTAATGAGGTTCAGGTACATTTATTTCCAATTTTACATGAATTAGAATAACAATTGTACATTATTAACAAGTTGGATGATTATACAAATGCTTGCTATTGCCATATTGAAGTGTTGAAAAATAGATTAATGGAAAAATATATTCAAAAATAGGAAATGGAGAGGGTTCAAAAGGTTATATTAAGAACTTATAATATGTATATAGTTATGATGTTGAAGATTATATTTCTATAAATATTGATAAGTACAGCTTGGTCAGTGCTCAATTTAGACTTGGGAATTTTAACTTTAAATAGATTTAGATTCAGATATATTTATTTAACTTAAAGCTGGTATCAAAAATACAACATTACAATCAGGTTTATTCGAATTTTCTTTAAGTAGGGTGACCCCTTTGATGTCGCTGCCAAGGGGCCACCCTAGTCTAAATATAAAGGAAATTAATTTGTCTTTCAAATTCCAATCTTGCAACCAGTGGCAAGGGACAGACACTCAGAGGTAGACTTAAAAATAAAAGTTAATAAATAAAAATTACAACAATTGCATAAATGACAGTAAATCCATGCCAGAGGTGACACCGGTCAACCCAAACCATTACAAAAATAACAATTAGTCATATCACAATTGACATTATAAGACTCTAGAAAATATTGTTTACATAATATTTGAAACCATCTAGGCTATGAGTATATATTTTATCTTTTATATTTTGATTAATTTCATTGAATATTTTCGGAAACCTATAGCTTATGCTATGTCTTGCAAACTTATGACTCACAGCAGGCAGACGATACGTGTTGTTGATTCTCAGGCTTTGCTTAAGGATGAAGGTATTTCTGAGCAATATTTCAGACAAAAAGTAATCGGGTAACATATTGTTTTCAAATTTAAAGCAAAATTTAAAGCAATAGGAAGGTACAGAGGGGTATTATTCTGAAGAAAACGAAATTGAAGACGAGTTTCATGTTTTAATGATTTGAACTTTTTATGATGATTTCACGAACAACACATTCTCAAAAATTGGTAATTTAGATTGCAATTTTATTAATATGGATGATACCAATACATTTTTAAGTATTTGTAAATAACTTCCAAAAGTATCTTGGTCAGTTTTTGGTAAAAGCAATACAGAAAAGAAGAAATAGATAGTATAATTAATGTCTGTCAGCTTAATGTACAGCTAGTGTGACGTATAGGCCCGGGTGGTTTTTTTATTATTTTATATATAATGTTCTATTTTAGTAACTGTGGCACATGTCACATTAATAAAGATTTCCCTTCCTTATAAGGGTTTAATACAACTTAAGGTAGCTGTATATTATACACTTGAGCCAATATATTATATCCTTAGTGGCAGTGGCGTCTCCAGGATATTTCATTGGGGGGGGGGGGGGGCTGTGGATTAATGTGCAGTTAAAGAGTAAAATAGATTATTATTATAATGTAAATAATTTTTAATATTATTATAATATAATACAAATTTTAATAAATTAACTTAAAAATACTTTTCAGGGGCATTTGTTATTACACAGACCTTAAAACAAAAGATTAGGCTGAGATAGTTTGACCTCAAGAATGAAATGGTCTTCATGGGAGGTCCTAGAAGGTTCATTTTAAGATAAATTATATATTAGGGTTATCATTGATATCAATTTTTTCATTCGATATCTATATCAGTATTCCACTTTAAATATTGGAATATCGCAAAATGGTGTATTATCAGCATTCGCAGTTAGAAATGGAACCATTAGTCATAGGCGTATATCTCCCAAGTCATTGTGAAACCATTTACCTTTAATGTGATCACTACTAAGCCAATTTGTAAGGCAATCTGTTTGCAATTTGGGGTGGGGGCTGTGTAGTCAAGTGCTCATCACAGCACAAATTTACAATTATAGATGTCGATTCATCAATATACAGCATATCGATGACAACTCTATTATATATTAATAAAATACCACACACCTTTTTAAAGAATGGTACAAACCTTGTTCCACTGTACTCAGTGTCTATGCTGAGGCATGTAACAGACCCCAGCCACGGCGTAAATGTGTGACACGGTATGCATTCAAAGCATTATCAACTCATCATTACGTCTGCCTCTGACAGCTATAGTCATATTAGTCATATAAGCTGACTAAGCTTAAGACCAGCAGCATTTACACTTTGACTATTAAGCTGATGACAATATAAATATTAGAAGGAATCGGGAAGGAGAAAATTACTTTTTTTAATTATTTTTTATTAAACTTGTTGAGCGTCGATTCCAGCCAAATTGCTGCACACAGGCACTGTACAAAAGGAAATGTAAAAATGTAAAGATGTGTACATTAGTTAAAAGTCAATAGTGTATAAATTCTTAGAATATAAGTGAATATTAAAGTAACAATAAATTCTATAGTATGTATGCTTGTTCACCTATCTAAATATCAAGAGTTCTCAGACTGCAGGTACATAGTGCAATCAATATACTGACTTTACAATTACACCCTTGACAGGCCAATCCAGTGCCTTTCTCAACACCCTGGGGAGTATTCAGCCATCAAAGTGGGGTTGACCCCAGGGGCTAAGGGGTGCCGTCACTGTGGTTGCCTAATGCCAAGTACCCATTGCACCTGGGTGGGGTGAGGCAATGGTTGATGAGGATCTGCCCAACTCCTCGATGCCATGATGGGGGTTCGAACCTACTATCTGATGCTTAGATGGCAAATATATTAACCAAAAAACCATGACATCCACACTTATTAGCTAAGTTTGCTAGGCTTCCTCTAAATTAATTCCAGGCTTAGCTGCTTAGCCACTGTGGCTAAAGCAGTCAAATTTTTTTAGCCACAACAGAGACAGTTTAGCCACCATTATTTGAAGCAGCTTTCATAAGTTTCTAATTCCCAGTCAAAAACATACTTGACTTAATAATGTATTGTGATGTTAAATGGGACAAGGTAAATTTGCATTATGGAATAGAGTGTGACTTGGATGTTAGTTGGGCACTGATTGGCCAGGAGAATACATTAAGGCAATGATAACACCATTCGGAGGACCAATCAGATTGCTTGGCTCATAGGAGCGTCAGTTTCTCTTGTGTTCACTTGAGAGGCATTTTCGCCACTAAGTTTGACGGATTTTCGCCACCCAAGCATTTAATTTAGCCACTTACATAAATTTCGCCAAGAAGGACCGTGGAACGTTTAGCAGAAGCCTGGGTTTGAAGTACTGTCTTCAAAAATGTACATGTTGGGAATGTATTTTTTATCCATTATCATAGATGTTACCAAAAAGCACTTCAAATGCAAAGAACATGGAACAAAGGATGTCATGGTTCAATCATAAATTATTTGAAAAAAAAAAAAGGAAATTTTATAGATAACTACAACAACTGTCTTGAAGTAACTGCACGACATTGTTGTAGCACAGTAGGAACTGATCGTGCAGTTGTGAAGAAGGAAGTTTAAAACTTCTAATAGTTTCAGTAGGTCTAGATGAGAATCACCATATTGGTTTTGATGCAAGATAATGATGGTCAGTAGTCAGAACAATAGTGATGATGGTCTCAAATTCTTAAGAAAAACATAAAGATTACATTTACTGATGTTAAGTTCAAATGATAGAGCTCTAGTGTGTGGTGTATATAATGGTGGATTAATATAATGTGGTTTATCAATTAAGTTAGGTGATTGATTTTGTATAATTACTGCTCCCTTCAGTTCAGTCAACTGATGTGGTCATGAATCAGCTTCTGTACATTGCAAGGACATTCAATGTTACAGGGTCCCCAAAATGTATACCTAATTTTGCTCCCCCCCCCCCCCAAAAAAAAGTTGAAGTCTTGAAATATGACAAATATATATATCATTCCAGAGATGATAGAATATTTAATTATATAAAAACATAAAGAATACATTTACTGATGTTAAGTTCTTACTGTATTACTGAGTCATTGCAAGAACATTCAGCGTTACAGGGTCCCCAAAATTTAGACCTAATTTCCCCCCCCCCCTCCAAAAAAAACTGTTCATGTCTTCAAATATGACAAATTTCATTCCAGAGATGATAGAATATTTAATTATATAAAAACATAAAGAATACATTTACTGATGTTAAGTTCTTATTGTATAACTGAGTCATTGCAAGAACATTCAGCGTTACAGGGTCCCCAAAATTAAGACCTAATTTCCCCCCCCCCTCCAAAAAAAACTGTTCATGTCTTCAAATATGACAAATTTCATTCCAGAGATGATAGAATATTTAATTATATAAAAAACATAAAGAATAAATTGATGTTAAGTTCTTATTGTATAACTGAGACATTGCAAGGACATTCAGTGTTACAGGGTCCCCAAAATTTAACCTCATTTCGCCCCCCCCCCCCACTCCAAAATAAAACTGTTTATGTCTTCAAATATGACCAATATTATTCCAGAGATGATAGAATATTAATTATATAAAAACATAAAGAATAAATTTACTGATGTTAAGTTATTATTGTATAACTGAGACATTGCAAGGACATTCAGCGTTACAGGGTCCCCAAAATGTATACCTCATTTTGCCCCCCCCCCCTCCAAAAAAAAAACAGTTTATGTCTTCAAATATGACAAATTTTATTCCAGAGATGATAGAATATCTAATTATATAAAAACAAAGGTTTTCGCAGTTAATTGAGTCGCGTTATATCGTCTCAGTAAAGCTAGTCTGAGGTTCAGCTTAAGTATGTCCATCTGGGAGAGCTTTTATTGCTAGATGACTAGACTTGGAAGTCCTCCAGGTTACATATTTATCCAGACAGTTTCTTTTACCTACCTGAGCATGGAGGTCTGCCTGGTTCTGGATTCTAACTCAAGGCCTCAGAGAACTGCCTAACTATATACAAATCTAAAATGGGCATTTTCTATCCCCAGTCTTGATCAGTACAACTTATTGGTAATTATTAGAATTATTCAACAAGATTATATGTATGATCTGACTGGATAATTCAATAAATAGATCATTACTAACAATAAATGTTACCATCAGTCTTGACGCAAAACCCTCGATCAGGCCCTTAAACAGGAGAGGGTCTTGGTGAATTCAGGAAAGCAAGAATCCATGTGGGGGAGCAAGAAATTTGACAACGTAGATAAGTGTCAATCATAAGAATACAAAACAAGTTCCTGTCCTTCATGACATGATGCAACATTTTGTTCACTGCTCTGGTAAATTTAAAGTTGCACTGTCTGTCAAATGTGCAATTTTCTAAGATGCTATCAAACAGTTGAAAATTACCTTTATTAATCAAGACACACTAAATTTGTGTGATATTAATGATTTTATGAGACATTAATTACTTAAAAATAAATTATATTATTGTGGAAACACAATGGAAATGACATCATCACCATTGTTCAGTATTGTGACATCATCACTGGGTTTGTTTACATATTGAGTTTTTGATGGCATGAAAAACTAATATTTATATCATTTATTGTAAATTAAAACTATATTGTTGTGCAAAAGTGGGTATGTAATGGTGAAAAATATCATGAGACAAGAAGGTAGTATTGATTTATATCATTATTTTAATGTGCAAATTTGACAGACAGTGCACCTTTAATGTGCGTAGTGATTGACCTAATTTAATGGCGTTTCTCTCCGTTCATTCATATCCATCAGACTTCATTTGGACTTAGCCTGAGGGTCTTCATTCAGACTGCATTACCATGCTTTTGAAGCCATATCCCTAATACTATTGGGCCCACCCTAATACAATTGGGCCCAGTTATAACCAACTATTTGGGACTTTCAAAAAGTGTTATAGCCGGGTTTCATTGTACGCTGGTCTGTGTAAAGAAAGTTTTTGTTATAACCGGGTTTCATAAGAGCGCCTAGGGGTTACACAGGGAGTTGGGCAAGCGCTGAAAATAACTAAAGTGCTCATGTGACGTAGATCATTGCTTTGTTTTGTGTAACAAGCTTTTCAATTTGCTCAACCAGCCAAGAGTTTTGACCAACACAGGGATTATCCTTAAATGTTGATTACTGTGTTTATAAACAGTTGGCTGCAGATATTTAATGTTTTTTTACAGCTTAAAGCTTCTAACAATAACAACCAATGTGACGTGGCAGGAGCACTTTGAAAGACTGAAAAATTTTGTATTGTTTTCTGCTAGGCACTATAATGATGTAAAGTAGCAAAAAAATCCAGTCCTGGAGAATGACTTTGTTATACATCATAATTGAACTTTCATTATAAGTGCCTGTTGTTATCGAATCAGAATCAGAATCTCTTTATTGTCCTTTCGTATACATTTGTACAAGTAAACAAAATAAAGTAATGTATAAATATTTGAAAGGACTGGGGACCACTTTAGGACAAGGTTTTGTCATTATCAAGTGGCCCCCATGGATGGAAGAGGAATGCCTGCATGCGCAGACCTCTCGGACAGTGTGAGGGATGGTACTGCTTCTATTAAATTTCACTAAAAATCTTAATAGCGGATTTTCACCGAAGGTTCTCTATATTTCCACCAGGTAGTTACGAAAGAATACTGCAATTCCATTGGTTGAAAAAGTTCCCGCCCTTGACTGTAATTGGCTGAAGCAACGTGCATCCTAGCAGCAGTATTTTTGGTGCATTTTAATGTATTTTGATATCTTATCATTTAGTTGATTTCTGTTATTTCCCAGAGAAAATTATATTTATGGAATCATTTAATTATATACCATGTCTGAAAAGCAAAATGAGTAATAAGAGCGGAAGAAAGTCTTATGTTATGCTAAATTCAGGGCTGCTCAGTGAAAAGACTCTATTGTCTACTATCCTTGTCATTTCTTGTAGAATGTAATATAAATGGATATGACTCTTTATAAGTGTTTCTTTAGCAAGTATTCATGTTCTTGTAGGTGTCATACATTCATTGTAGGTGACAGAGGTGTGAAATTGTCAATTTGTGAAACTATTTACAAAGCAAATGTGCACAATTATATTCATTAGATCTATTTGCTAAGGGCAGTTGGTGCTATGTTTGTCCCGGCCAAAGTAGTAGGAAGTCTGTGTGTGTTGTATGCACACAGACATTACGAATAGCAATTATATACACCACAGATCGTGCGACAGCACCGCCCGAGGCAAGATTCTCATATCTAGGTCACACGGGGTTAATAGTTCAAATGGGGTCATGTATGAGCTCATATTGCTAATTAAGAGAAGTGTCAGTAAAATTGGTTTAATTTTCTTTCCCATTCATCATCATTAGTAATAATTATGATTGATAGGCCATGTTTTTGCAGAGATATTTAAACATTTGGACTCAATATTAAGGCCAAACTAGTCTAGCCTTTATAGGTGGTCTTATTGGTGAAGTTGTTAATAGTGAGGTGTCATACCAGACATGCCAAGTCTCACTCATTCAGATTGAGTCTCACTCATTTGGTTGCTGTCTCACTCCTCTCAACTTGAGTCCTCATATTTTGATTTGCCTCACTCTTAGAGGACCAGTATAAATCTTTAACATTTTAATGTAAACTGGTTGGAAAGGGCCAAAACTCAGGCATTCACCACTTTTCAGGATTTGGCATCTCTTGGCATAATAATACAAGAAAATTTGAAATAGCAATTTTATAAATTGTATTGCCTGAACAAAATCATCATCCATCCATGCATGTAAAGCAAAAAAGCCCAAAATCTGCGATTACCGAACTGTTCAAATTCTCATACTCATGACATGAACACTGGTTTGCTACTTATGTTGAGGTTCAGCGGAAAAGGTATCCTTATTGTCAACACTAAGTTGTGGGTTAAAATCTATTGTACTCCACCACGTGACCTTTTCTATTGTTCTTTTGGGGGATATAACCAACGAAAATGTTAGTTAACTCCCTCCTGAGTGCAAACTGAACTGTTATGCATAATAAAGGCATTTAAACAAAACAACAATCAAACAAATTAGTAAATATGCCTAATGGAGTACAGGTTAACTCCCGTCTATGAGGGATATAACTCATACATTGTGGTGGCATGGACTTATATTACAGTTGGACCCATATACAGCGACCTTGCTCATCACAAAAGACCGCTTATAACAAGGTCATTAGATAGGAACAGATTGTTTGCCCGTCTTTTAAACCAGTCTGGCATACAACGAAACCCGCTTATAACGAACTTTAGACAGTCCCAAATAGATTGTTATATCGGGGCCAACTGTATCAGATAAAATACTCTGCAATAAGTTATGTATCACAAAACAGTTTCTTTTGCTTTAGTTTTCTCATGACAGACTTTTTCTTATCAGGATAGTCATCACGATTTGTGTCAATATTTATTATTGATTTATAAGTTTATCATTGATTCTGACAATGCTTTGTTGACATCATATAATGACGCACTTTCCGATCCTTTCAAATAAATGTGTCAGAAAAACAACATTTTGTCTTCAAATTTAATATTGATAATCGGGATATTATTTAAAAATGTGCAGAGTGGTCTGATTGGATGTTTCAGTGATGATTAATTTTAGCTGAAAATGGTCATTGGCAAGTGACACAGTCCTGCCTCGGAGCAATCTGTTTTCCCATGATAAACCCTCATCCTAGATTGGATTACCAATTCATTAGTTAAACTTGTATCATCAACCTCGACATAGACACTGTTGGTTAAATCAAGGTCAGGTGGCTAGCATGTTCTGCTTGTGTCGAGGTAACTCAGGTTGCATTGGCAGTGATTGTGGGTGCATGGGTTCAAAGCCCACTCCCTGCTATGTTTATGAGCCACATCTCAGTCCCTGTCCCATCACATGGGATGTACTCATCATCATCTCATCCATGGCAGTGACTGTGGGTGCATGGGTTCAAAGCCCACTCCCTGCTATGTTTATGAGCCACATCTCAGTCCCTGTCCCATCACATGGGATGTACTCATCATCATCTCATCCATGGCAGTGACTGTGGGTGCATGGGTTCAAAGCCCACTCCCTGCTATGTTTATGAGCCACATCTCAGTCCCTGTCCCATCACATGGGATGTACTCATCATCATCTCATCCATGGCAGTGACTGTGGGTGCGTGGGTTCAAAGCCCACTCCCTGCTATGTTTATGAGCCACATCTCAGTCCCTGTCCCATCACATGGGATGTACTCATCATCATCTCATCCATGGCAGTGACTGTGGGTGCATGGGTTCAAAGCCCACTCCCTGCTATGTTTATGAGCCACATCTCAGTCCCTGACCCATCACATGGGATGTACTCATCATCATCTCATCCATGGCAGTGACTGTGGGTGCGTGGGTTCAAAGCCCACTCCCTGCTATGTTTATGAGCCACATCTCAGTCCCTGTCCCATCACATGGGATGTACTCATCATCATCTCATCCATGGCAGTGACTGTGGGTGCATGGGTTCAAAGCCCACTCCCTGCTATGTTTATGAGCCACATCTCAGTCCCTGACCCATCACATGGGATGTACTCATCATCATCTCATCCATGGCAGTGACTGTGGGTGCGTGGGTTCAAAGCCCACTCCCTGCTATGTTTATGAGCCACATCTCAGTCCCTGTCCCATCACATGGGATGTACTCATCATCATCTCATCCATGGCAGTGACTGTGGGTGCATGGGTTCAAAGCCCACTCCCTGCTATGTTTATGAGCCACATCTCAGTCCCTGTCCCATCACATGGAATGTACTCATCATCATCTCATCCATGGCAGTGATTGTGGGTGCGTGGGTTCAAAGCCCACTCCCTGCTATGTTTATGAGCCTCATCTCAGTCCCTGTCCCATCACATGGGATGTACTCATCATCATCTCATCCATGGCAGTGACTGTGGGTGCATGGGTTCAAAGCCCACTCCCTGCTATGTTTATGAGCCACATCTCAGTCCCTGTCCCATCACATGGGATGTACTCATCATCATCTCATCCATGGCAGTGACTGTGGGTGCATGGGTTCAAAGCCCACTCCCTGCTATGTTTATGAGCCACATCTCAGTCCCTGTCCCATCACATGGGATGTACTCATCATCATCTCATCCATAGCGCTGACTGTGGGTGCATGGGTTAAAAGCCCACTCCCTGCCCTGTTTATGAGCCCCGTCTCAGTCCCTGTCCCATCACATGGGATGTACTCATCATCTCATCTATGGCAGTGACTGTGGGTACATGAGTTCAAAGCTCACTCCCTGCACTGTTTATGAGCCATATCTTAGCCCTTTCCCATAGCATGAGTTGTGTTCATCTTGTATGCCTGTATCTTTGCATTCATGCTTTGTCATTATCAGTGAAGTTTTATTTATCTTAACTGATGTTCCCCCTTGACTTTTAATATGACCTGTCTTAACCATCATGTAATGTGTCACAATGACCTCATTACAAACTTGTAGTGGGCACACACTCATTACTTAACATCACAACTGTGTCAACTGTTACTCGTGTATGAAATGTTTGCACTGACCATCAGGTAATAAGGACCATGTAAGGCCACATGCAACTAGCTGCACACAGAATGAATGTTATCACCCGATACATGAAATATAGTAATATAAACCTGCATGTATCATGGGCATTTACAGAGATTATTGCACTGTTACTATGGAGAGGCCCTTTTTATGATCCACAGTGACCAAGTTTACCATACTGACTTGATACGAGTCTCGCTAAGACGTTGTTTTCAACCAGAAACCTAGGAGTGAGGGCCTAGCTTAGTGGTATAGCCTGCTGGGGTTCCAACTACAGGGTCACAGCTTCAATTCCCGGTCGAGTCTAAGTTGGCTAGCTGTTTCATCCATCATCTCATTGCCATGGTCCCTGCCTGTCCTAATTAGCCCTCACAGGGGCAGAAATACAGGACGTAAAGCCCTAAACCACCAACCCACCCAACTAGAAACCTGGGATAAACAAACCTTATCTGAAGAGGGCTAAGACAAAAATGTTGGTCAAATGCTTCGCATGGTAATCATGGGAGTACAGTACCCGTACTACCCATGTCTGCCAAATGTATACAGTTGAATTCTTCCGAGTTATCAGTGATTCTATTTCACTTCCCTGTAGTCCAGGGAGTTCCCACGAGATAGCGCGAGCATAAAGTCAATTAAGCGCGCCTCTTCCATGACACAGACGTGTCTCATGAGAAGGGTGTTTTAGCGTCATTTATATACATTTGTCGACCTTCTAGGCCAACCTACCTTATCAATACAAGTCCCTGTAAAATGGACAGTCCCTGGAAATGTCAAATTTTTCAGCTGGAATTACCTTACAAAGCGTCACACAAAGCATTGTCTTTTCAACCTAGAGATTATCTTACAAGTTGAAATATAGTTAAGATGTACTTATGCTGTATATTAAATTTTGTTTGTTTATTTTCAGGAGGCCAACCGTAGTATGCCCGGAGTCATGAACGGCTATCCGGGGCATTCGGGCGCAGTCTTTGACAGAAATGATTTGTAAGTATAAGTTTTATCAGCTAAAATTAACAGAGGCAGATGTAATAATGGGTTGATAAGGCTAAGTGATGTTAATATGTAAATTACTTCTTATGATTATTTTCTTTGTATTCTTAATTATATTATTGTTAAAGATTTTATTCTCCTAATGGGAGTCAGCCTGCTTTTTTTTTTCTTTGACAAATCCAATTTTATAATAAATATATGTAAATTGTAAAAATGACATTGTTATTTAATGGCCAATAAATTAATCTGAACTTAATCTGAATTGTCACTTACATGGTAGACATTTATTCTGTTCGTGCCTCAAACACAGATGCAGACTGCACATCACCAATCACCATCAATTCAATATCTCAATATCTGTTAGCTCAAATAACGAATATCCAGCACAAGAATCGAACCCACAACCATCAGAGAAGCTAAAAATTAGTTTAACCACTAGGCAAGCTTTATAACAACTTAATAAAGAGAATAGAATTGTGTATTATTTTGATTTAAATAACCACTTGAGTACATACTCCTTTCCTCGGGCATTATTTTGTGGAGCACAGGTGTCTGAAATGTGACATTGAAATCTCCAGTCACAACAAGACTGTAGGGCTATCTGGCATGAGGTCCATGACCAAATTGCCCAAAGGAGTTGAACACATTCGATTTGAATTCACTAAAGTATTTCTATCGGGTCAGTTGCCCTGTAGCACTGGTAAGGTGCAAGTTTGACTGCCAAGAAACATTTTAATCTTGCAACTTTCTCATAGCTCTAACACGCTGAAGTAACACTTATCAAATTTGTTACAAAAATACTAAAACTGACTTGACATGTCATAATTTTGATTTGTTAGCCCAGGGATACCGTGGTAGAAAAAAGCTTTGCGCGCACATCAAAATGAGCAACATTCGGTGTAAATTACTTTTCCAATATAGTTCTTGACTTCTTGTCCATTTATGTATGGAGTATTTTCCCAATGCATTTGATAAGATCAGTGTAAAGTTTGCCAGTTTTACTGCATGCTGTGGTACGAAACAAATTTAATAGAATTAGGGATAAACAAAATGTCTACCATGGAAAAATCTATTTGATTATGTCATGCTCATGATCAACCATGGAAAAATAGATTTTAATTCTGAAATGATTCCTCATAAGTTCTATTCTGTACCACAACCTTAACAGTCGTCTTAACGCAGAATCCATGTATTCGTTCAACTTCCGGGTTGGTCGTGTGATGTTCCGTGTTAGTCGTGTGATGTTCCGTGTTAGTCGTGTGATGTTCCGTGTTAGTCGTGTGATGTTCCGTGTTGGTCGTGTGATGTTCCGTGTTAGTCGTGTGATGTTCCGTGTTGGTCGTATGATGTTCCGTGTTGGTCGTGTGATGTTCCGTGTTAGTCGTGTGATGTTCCATGTTAGTCATGTGATGATTCGCCACTTACAGGAGGAGATGGTAAAGTAGGGAAGTAGGCAAAAGAAGGTTTTCTTACTAAAATTTACACTTTATTATGGTTTGTACTGAAGAACTGTAAACTGAAGAACTGTAAGCATTAAGAGCAATTGGTGGCCTGACTCAACTCTGCAATGCATTATAAAACTGCCTAGTACAGATCATATGTTGTAGATTTCTAAAACAATTCTTTTCCCAATTTCAGAGGTCCACCACAGCGAGGCGGTTATGGGCGACAGGAGTCCCCTTACAGAATGAGAGAACCACCCGGGGACCCTTATAGGAGAGGTCCACCTGTCAGGTAATACTGGACCCCCAGGTCAAATAACTTAAAGAAGGCACTAATATAGGTCAGCGATGCAGGGATGGGAATGAACAGGATTGAAAATATAGGAGTTTGAATAGGGATTTCTTTGTAGAAATATAGGAGTTTTATAAGAAATATAATAACCAAAAATATAGGATTATACAGGAGTATATATTGGCAATCCTTGAGGAAAAACTGTGAGATCACCTATCAGACTTCTATGAACTGATCAATAATATCTGTTGACTCCAGTGACACTTGCATAGCTCCAACATGATATATTCTGAAATGATATATTGTGAACAAATAATGGACAGACACCTTAATAGCTGAGAGTAATGGCTTTCAAATATATGAGTTCAATAAATGCGATTCCGACCTGATAAGGCTGAAGGACCGTAGCACTTATAAGCTCATCTTGTGGTTCAGAATTGGTGATGAACCCATAATCTACGTAATCTCGGAGCTGCCAGGTTGAATTCGCGTTTATTGAACCACAAACTGCAAGATTGTCAGAAAAATTTAGCTCAACGGCAAATTATCTGTTCATGATGTACCAGAACATAGGAAATATAGGTGGTTTTATTCAATAGGTAAGAATAGGATTTGTTTCAAAAATAGGCAATAATAGGAATATATAGGACGTTCCCATCCCTGGTGATGTTTCTAGCAATAGGGATATGAGAACTTGTGAACCAATAGAGGGTTGGTGTACCCTATGTCCAAGGATAAGTCAGTGAACTAAAAACAGATATTCAATCAACCCTAAATGGCTTATTTGTAAAAGAATACACATTTGACATATATAATACAATATATGGTTCATCTCTGCTGGATGGAGCTGATCACATATAACTTAATGAAAGTAATGATCAGAAACTTAATCTGCATGATACCTGGTACTACGACAAGAGAAAGCATTTCTGGTAAAAATAAGAGGCACAACAATCACTGCCAGCTCAAGTGTAGGTAATAGTTATATCCCTCTTAGTCGGGAGTAAGGCGGAGTGATATAACCAACAGAAATGTTAGTTTACTCCCGACTATGAGGGATATAACTAAGGTTACTCCCGACTATGAGGGATATAACTAAGGTTACTCCCGACTATGAGGGATATAACTAAGGTTACTCCCGACTATGAGGGATATAACTAAGGTTACTCCCGACTATGAGGGATATAACTAAGGTTACTCCCGACTATGAGGGATATAACTAAGGTTACTCCCGACTATGAGGGATATAACTAAGGTTACTCCCGACTATGAGGGATATAACTAACTTATACTCCACCAGATATCTTTGCTAATTTGTTTGATCGTTTGATTTGTTTTAACTGCTGTTATTAAGCAATTAAAGTACAGTTTGTACTCAAGAGGGAGTTACCTAACATTTTCGTTGGTTATATCCCTCCTGAGAACAATAGAAAAGGTCATGTTGTGGAGCATACGTTTTTTTAGTTTCATTAACAAGAATATTCTTTTTCAAAAAAAGAATAGATACCTGGTGTTGTGTGTAGAATGCCAGCAGCGCTAGGCCTACGATGTAAACACTTTAATACAGTATGATGGCTACTGCCTCATTGAGACCAGTGTTTGTGCCTTGTATACTCCATTCTTTACTCAGAATGTTATAAATCTATTGTATAAATATAAATTCTACACATTTCTCTGAACAATTCAGTTTTCATTTATTTAACTAAAATCGGACTAATATTAGAAGAGCAGCAGCCATTTAAAGTATATATGCCATAGCATAGGCAACCCCTTCCCTGCCTGTGCTGCCTACGCTGCTGCTGCGTTGACCCAAATATTTTCAGATACCTGGGCTGTCATAGAACATATTATGATAGTTCTATCCTTGATAAAGGCCTAGGCCCAGGTATAAACATAAAGGAAGTATCCACATGCCCAAACCAGGTAATATAGAGTATCATCTAAAATCTCTGCTGATAAATAATCTGCCACAGTGTTAAGTAAAAGTTAACATATAATATGCACACAAAAAGTTGCTTATACATCTTCAGGTTGTCCTATACACTTGAACATCCATGTGTAATCGAGCGCAGAGCACACAACGTTATCAGTCGAACACTCTTAAAGTTATCGAAGTGAAGTTTACATCTCACGCCTTTATCTTATAAGGTGAATTTAGTCGATCTTCGGCAAATAAAAATATCTCATCGACATAAATCCATGGTCTCTTGAAGTTGTTCGGAGGGGGTTATATTAGTCCTTAACAAAGCCTAAGTCAACTGTGTTATTGGAGTTTGGCTCAACACAAAGTTTAACCTATGTTACATGTTATCAGAATAACAATGTTACTTTTGTCATTTATGTAGTTCTGTAAAATGGCTTCTCAAGTGCCCAAATTTAGTCGAAAATGGAATTAGTGTTATGAAGTAACCCTTCAGTTTTACTATTAAGTGTTCTTATAATAAATAATTATAATAAACATCTATATTTAGAGTCACAATAAAATAACAATAAACACTAGCACATAGGCTATTATGTGACTAAAAACAATAATAAAACAAGACAAATTAAAAACAATCACAGTTGGCAAATACTACAGGAGCACGCAGGCCCCTCCCATCGGTGTAACAGCTTTTTTAAACTTAATAAATCTATATTTCTTTTCAATTCATTAGGCAATAGATTCCATAAGTGAGAGCCATAATGTAATGTTAGGAAAGGGGTCATATTGTGATTGAACTTTGTTTCTTTTAATTGGTGATTCTTGATTACAATTAACAAATTCATAATCTTTTTTTATGACTGTGATCCATCAGCCAACATGTAGAAGATGTATTCCATTGATCCGATTGCAATCTTACATCATTACCTTAAAAAATTTAGACACTTATCAACGCTATGTCATTTTTAATACAGTCAACCCTCATTTATTTGCACACCTTCGTCCGTTAACTGTGCGGATAAATGAGGGAACCAGATAACTGAATATATATAAATGCACTAACGATTTGTTCCCAGGAACCAGATAACTGAATATATATAAATGCACTAACGATTTGTTCCCAGGAACCAGATAACTGAATATATATAAATGCACTAACTATATTTGTTCCCAGGAACCAGATAACTGAATATATATAAATGCACTAACTATATTTGTTCCCAGGAACCAGATAACTGAATATATATAAATGCACTAACTATATTTGTTCCCAGGAACCAGATAACTGAATATATATAAATGCACTAACGATTTGTTCCCAGGAACCAGATAACTGAATATATATAAATGCACTAACTATATTTGTTCCCAGGAACCAGATAACTGAATATATATAAATGCACTAACTAGATTTGTTCCCAGCCAACTGTTTGCGGATAGCGAGGGAACCTGATAAGTGAGGCTCGGATAAATGAGGGTTTACTGTGTATATGTTATTCTTTCATCAAATATAATATTTTACAATTGTCTTCAATTGCAGAGAAGAAATCTATGCCAGACCTCAACCTCGTCAACTCCCTAACGTCAATGGCTATGGACCAAGCTCAAGCCGATATGAATTCGGTAAGGGATAAGTGCAAATTAAATTAAATTTCAAGTCAGCTAAATGGATTGAGGTTTCATGAATTAAAGGATGATTTCCTGGTGACATACATTCTGTCATTTGGAGAATTCCGTATAATTACATTACTCAGAGAATATATCGTAGTTAGATGGAATCATCAGTCGTGCTTTTACTCATTTTCTTTTTCTCGTTTATTTTCCTTTATTTTTAACAACTGTAGATGACAGAAATGGACCCAATGATGTTCCTATTTTTGAACTGGACCATCTTGCCACATTCACAGTTGGACCAAAACAAGGTAATCTACATCTAAAATAAATAAAGAGAGACCAGTTTATAATTTTTAAATATACAGTGATGGTTATTGAAGTGAAATTGATATTAATTCAAATTACTTTACAAAACTCCTTTTAGAATTATGGCTTATATTGCCTCTTTACATATGGAAAAAAGTGTAGCCAAACATATTTGAAAGATTCTAAATCAATCATAAAGTAATCTCCTTGACACACTCGCTTAACTATCAACCACCTGTATATGCTTTTCACAACAGCTGATCGAAATCCCACTGTGTTCAAATTTAGGGCTACTGTTTGCATCTTAAGATAATATTCATTGAAGAACTCTTTAAACCTTTTTGCAGGACTTGCCTCACCAGAAAGTGGACTCGAGCGACTACGGCACATGGAAATGACAACGGGAATTTGGACGATGCAATGTCAGTTGGCGGTGGAGGCAAAACATATCGTCGTTATTGACAAAAGTACTGGTGTAAGTATTGATGATACATTTTGTACAATGAATCACTGTGTTTTTATTCTTGTGTGCAACTTTCCTGTGTACCCCTGGATCGTAATACTATAGTATGATATTTAGGAGAAAGGCTAACCACTAATTCTTATTACCTCCAGATGGTTTGATAATAGAAAATTTGTACACTAAATTTGAAAAGTTTCAAAATTCAAAAGCAGTATTGCTTCAATTTAGTACATATCTGAAATGCATTACCTAAGAATTATTTATGAGCTTTCAAAATTTATGGACACATACTGTCGCAGTAATTTTACAAGCAATACCAATTTTACAGTCATAGCAAATAAACTTTAATATTGGGATCGTGCATCCCAAGATTGCAATGATTACTACATTAGTAATATTAGGTTGTACAGGTTTTCTTCCCAAGCATGAAATACAAATCTAACCATTCTTTCATGTCACTAACAATGTTTTTATCTCAGTATTTTTTTGTTCCTTTGAAAAAAGTGGTCTCCATATTATTTTGGTTTAAACAAACATATTTGATTTTTAATGCAAATTAAAAAATTATTCCTCACAGGCTGAAATGGAACGTTTTCCTCTAGAACAAGTAGTGGATCCCACAGCTCGAATGAACAGGGATCGACGAGATGTCTACAAAAATATTTTGATCTTCAGTGTTCTCGGAGAACGGGGAAGAAACCCGGAATCAGAAATGCATATCTTTCAATGTATTAGTGTGCCTGTGAGTTGATCAGTCTCTCTCTTTTCATTCCGTGCATTTATTTTATGAGCTAGTGATGCCACTGTGTTGAGTATGGACTGAAGACATATGCCGACATGAATTGAATGATTTTATTCAACACCTTTTGTAATCATTTACGGTGAATCTACAAATAATATAAATAGATATAAGCATAATGCAAAATAACATTGATATGAAACCCAGAAATATTAATTCATTGTCAGCAATGTAAGTATAGCATTTAGATAAGTATAAATCTAGTATATAATTTATGTATAAGTAATAACATTTTTGATAAGCTATTGTAACATTTTAAATTACTAATTGTAAAACTAAGTCAGTATAAAGTATAAGCATGTTATAACAATTAGATCAATGAGAAAATAATTATATGGCATAAACTCACAAATACTGAGCATCCGTGGGAATAATCCACAACCAATGTGACCTTGAACCTTTAATTTACCTTTGACCTTTGGTACTTGTGGCCCTACAATATATTTTAAACTTAATAACTAAATTTGACCAATGATATAAACCACTAATTAGGTTTGATTGCTTATATAATTCATAAACTGTCTAAATTAATAATTCTATATACAATAGGACTAGGGTGGCCCCTTAGCAGCGACATCAAAGATGTCTTTAAGGGATCACCCTACTTAAAGCAAATTTTAATAAACCTAATTGAAATATCGTAATTTTGATAACTGCTTTAAGTCAAATAAAAATATATAAAATCTGAAAACTAAATTCCTAATAATGAATAAATTTTAATACATGTAAAATAATTGAACATACCTATTAGAAGAGATAGTTTGCAAAGATGTTGACAGTAGAAAGAACTCTGTGGTAGTGACAATAGGAAACAGTTGTTTTTCTTGATTACAGATAGTTCTGAACTCGTTACAAACATAAAACTGTGACCAGCATAGTAAGCTCTAATACATGTAAAATAAAACTGACTAGCATAACTTGCTATTCACAACACACTGTATAAATTCCCTCATTGGATTAACCCAGAGGTTATGTTTCGGGATTTGAATGAAATCGAGATTAATCATGCATTGTTGTTCTAGTATGATACATAGATAGATATATTTTATTGACACATACCAATATCACATATCACGTATGATATTTACTTCTGATTGTAATTTCAGGCACAAAGTGTTGTAGATGAAATAAATATGGCAAAAGAAGGCCAATTTGCAGGGTAAGGAATGATTTATTCATGCACGATTTATTTACATAATAAAGCACAAAGTCGCAGTTTTATATCAGATGAAACAAATGTACCTTATTGATGGTGCAATTGCAACTGCAGATGTCTGTATTGATTACAAATTGTGAGTTCATGGTAAGAGAATAATTTTTTTCTAATTTATATTCTTTTCAATTTTTTTTAGGAGAGCAGCATATGTTCCTAGGGGTCCTCCACGAGGGTATGACGATTATGGGCCAGGTATGTATTTTAGAGATATTGTAGCTCTTATTTAAATCCACTCTTTACTCTATGTTAATGCAATAAAAATCTAAGATTGGTCATTTAATTGCTGCACGTATAGATGAACACCAACTATGGATTTATAACGATAAAAACTGTTTGTATCCCTCATAATTGAAAACTTAAGCCATTCATGAAATGACTTCATGACAAAGGATGAATTTCTTTTGAGATCGCTGCAAAATCTATTGCTACAAAATTAGATCTATGAACACAATTATTGCCAGACTTTTAATTGACAACTTTCTTTTTAGGTTTGAGGCCAGCCTATACAGACAACCGTCGAGAACCGACACTTCCTATGCATCAAATGAGACAAAGAACAAATCAGGACAATAGAGATGCAGAATCAGTTCTCAGCGACCGAACAGATAGAGATATGGTATATATACATCGAATTAAACTTAACATTGGCCCACAACAATGTAGCAGTTGTCAATTTCTTGATACAATTCTTGTGTCGAGTCAAACCTGCCCTTGTGGCCAACAGTAGTATGGTCACCTCCTGTAAGCGTTCATGGTCACCTCCTGTAAGCGTTCATGGTCACCTCCTGTAAGCGTTCATGGTCACCTCCTGTAAGCGTTCATGGTCACCTCCTGTAAGCATTCACTACATTTAAACTCCCCCGAACTGAATTTGAATTGCTTTACCTTCTATTAAATGGTCCCGTCTTAAATTAATGGTAAAACTTATCAGTTACATGGGATTTGAGTAACCAAATTCTCATTTTGTGAAAATAATTTTAAAATTTATATGTTAATCCACATGCACTGTAGGACTTGGTCAAAGCGCTAATAGCTGTTGTCCCATACTTGATCTTAGTTTGTAACAATATTTGATTATTTTTCCAGCAAATATTTGATTATCTTTTTAGCAAATGTTGAACTTATGCTTTGACGACATCGAAATATTTGTCGGTCGGTTACAACAAGCAGCTGAAGCATTCCGAGAATTAGAAAGACGACGTCAGAAACGGGACAAGAAGAAAGGTCCAGGAGGTATGCAATATAATTGCGGAAATTTATTATGAGAAATAACATATCTGAGGCTTACCGAGCAGTTGATGCAAATTAAGCACCTGTAACATTACGATCCAGTCCGACATTTTATACCTAAATCTGTGCTGGGATATCACTGAATTAAAACAACTTTTTCTTTTCTTTTCTTCACATATTATGTATAAATAATGAGAACCTGTATATCATACTCCTGTAGGTGTGGCTTTAGATAGACTTTAGTGAGTAGAGCTATAGATATATGTGACATATGTATCTTTTTTTGTATCAAAAATGTCAATTAAAGCCATATATTTATTTTGCAATGTTCACAATAAGAAATATTCAACACACAGTGTTAATTAAGACATAAAACCTCATAGGGCTTGTCGGTCCCAATGACGCATTGATGTGACTTACTCCTGATCATGACTACCTTTAATATTTAGCAAAATTAAGTTTTGATTTCACACTTTACTTTCAGATGGTATGCTAAGTGGCAGAGCCAGGCCCCCACCAGCGAAAGACTTCATCGATATCTTCCAGAAGTTCAAACTTGCCATTAACTTATTAGTAAGTCCTTAGTACATTGCCTTTGCTGTGTCACATGGTTATGGTCTAAATTTTACAAGCTCAAACAATTTTGTGTTTTAACTAAAAACTCCAGCATCAATCTGTCTTATATCAGCGTTTCAGACTTATTTATTTGTTATAAAGTTATGCGTTGATGGTCCAATGCAATTTACAGGTAGCTTACTATACTAATTATGATTCGTGGAAACTTTGTTAAATGAGAGTTATTGTCACATGGATTTAAATGAGAGTTATTGTCACATGGATTTGACAGTAACAGTTAAAGTGAAAGCAAATTTAACAGTAACAGTTAAAAGTGAAAGAAAATTTGACAGTAACTGTTTAGTGAAAACAAATTTAATCATGTCAGTTGCATTTACCAACAAAATTATGTTGGCTTGTACAGTTATAGAATCTTATGCAGGAAAGACCTGTGAATTGATACGTGTTCTTCTAATCCATCTTTCAGTCAAAATTAAAGCCTTACATCCATGACCCCAATGCACCAGAACTAGTCCACTTCCTGTTCACCCCACTGAGTCTGGTCGTTGAAGCGAGTCGAGATCCCAGGTCAAACACCCCGGACCTCCCTGCCAAGGTCGCGTCACCCCTCCTGACGACGGAAGCAAAGGAACTTTTGCGGAACTGTTTGACCACCAAAGAAATGGAACTTTGGAAGTCGCTCGGTGATGCCTGGACACTCAGCAGGTAATGATTTAATGGATTTATCAAACTTCTTTAATCATATTCAATTTAAAGTATTCATCTTGTCTCAATTGTTGGATTGTTCAACATATATATTTTTTTATAATTTAAACATTTTTAAGTTTTATCACTGTTGTTTTATATATGTACTGTACTTATAATACAGTGAATAAAGATTATATATATACATATAGATGCAGACTTAGCAAAGGCCATTTTAATATGAGGTTGTCCCAAAAAGGCCAATCTCTTATAGACTTGAACATATTTATTACTGTGCTTATCAGTATACATAAAATCAGAAGATTTATAGGAGAGCCTTACTATTAGGAACCTCATTCGAAAGGAATTTACTGGATTACATGTACCAGTGAAGCTAGAAATAACCACACCACATTGAGGAATATTCAATATATATTGAGTATGATGAATCAATAAAATGATTGAGGAATATCATTGTCTGGTTTTAATTATCATAATTACTACGACCTTGCACCACTAGGCCATTGTATTGTCAGTGGTTTGAAGAATACAATATTCACTTGATGTTTTTTATTTCCAGAGACCAATATGGTTACCCTGTGCCTCCCTACACTCCTCGATTCTACAATGGATGGCAACCTGCTCCTAGCGTATTTGATGATGGAAGTATGCCTGGTGGCAGACCTCCTGTGGTAAGTTATGATCAATATCTAAACTAGTGGCAAAGGAGCATGGCCCTAGGTACCACCCCTGGCCTATGCTCAACCTGCATGCCACTGGGCCACTGGCAGCTAATTACCTAATATTTTAATGTATATATTCTGGCCTCCTGATAGCAATGTGTCTAATATCATAGGAGAGGGGTGGAGGCCTAGCTCTGTGGTAGCGTGCTGGGCTTCCAACCACTTGGTCCCAGGTTCAATTCCCGGCTGAGCCTATGTTGGATGGCCGTTTCATCCCTCATCTCATTGCCATGGTCCCTGCCTGTCCTAATAAGCCCATCAGTTGCAGAAATACAGGACGTAAAGTCCTTATCCATCCAACCGCCTCACTATTAAGACCCGCTCATTGTTAAGTCTGGGGTGGGAGCCTAGCTCAGTGGTAGTGCACTGGGCTTCCAACCACTTTGTCCCGGGTTCAGTTACCAGTGGAGCCTAAGTTGGATGGCTGTTTTGTCCATCTTATTGCCATGGTCCCTGCCTGTCCTATGTAGCCCATCAGTTGCAGAAATACAGGACGTAAAGCCCTAATCCTCCTCCTCCAATATTGTAAGATTAAAGAAAGTCACCCAACCAAGTTCTGTAATCAAAATTAACTTTAGTCCATTTTATTTGGTATAGAAAATTAGATGAATTAATCTGAATTTGCACTCATTATAAGCTGCTAACTCCCTAGGTTATTATATTGTTATATTTATTATATTAATGTATTGATTCAATTGTAATTTTAGGTTTTTCATAAATTGCGCATTAATGCAGTTAGCAGCACAAGTCATACTAATGATGCACAGTACTCAACGTAAAAGATGGTGCAATGTAGCACAAAGACTACACTGTTAATATCAACATACTTACATATTTTACAGAGAGAATCACCAGCATATAATGATGACCCTTACAGAAGATACGGAGGCAGAGGTGATCCGTATGAACGACAGCAGAGTCCTGCCCCTCGACAACCGGAACCTAGAGGACCGGAACCTAGAGGATTTGAACCTAGAGGATTTGAACCTAGAGGACCGGAACCTAGAGGATTTGAACCTAGAGGACCGGAACCTAGAGGACCTGAACCAAGGGGCTATGGAATGCAGGACAATGGGTATATAAAAACATTATTTCATAAAACAATATTCAATTGAGACTTAGACCATGCAAATTGCCTGTCGTCAGTTTCTGACTACAGTTAGAGAGAACAAACAATAAATGTCACTGAAATCAAAAATTGTCTAGTTGAGAGTTGTAGGGGTCTACATGGAAAAAAAAATCGACAGTGCAACATTGCCTTTCTTAACTAAAGTGACACTGGAGCTCTTGAATAATGATGGACATAAGAGGAATATTTTCCTAAAAAGTGACAGACGACATTTATATATGCTTGGTTATAATTTAATTAAGTTAAAAAGTGACATGGGACATAAAATTTCCTCTTAAATGGCGATATGGGACATTGCTTCCTATTTTTGGGACCCAGGTAGACCCCTAAATGTTTTAACTTTGAAATGGTGCAAGTCAGACACACATTCACAAGAGTGAATGAGATGAAGGAATGAAATACAATGCACCGTACGGAATGGCCCTTATTTTAAACACTGTACATTGTCTTTCTCATGTTAATGGTGAATCAATAAATCTGGCCATTTCGGGAGGTGGACATTTAATGGGGAATTGAAGTCTAGTGGCTGTGTACAGCAAGTGACTGTTCCATACAGTCCATTAGGGCAGGTTTGACCACATTAACTGACCAAGCCTTTGTGATAATTGGTTCACGGGATGTTGCAATAAAGTCGCGTGTTTGCAATGGCAAATTAATAACTATTCCTTCACTGGTCCAAACTAAACACTTTCTGAAAGTTGTAACTGCAATGTTTTGTCTTTTATTATAGCTACCGCAGGCCAGATGATCCATATGGCCGCACTCGAGACATTGACCCATATAGCAGAGACATGGCTCCGAGGGCAAGAGAGCCTGACATGAGACCAACTAACCCTCCTCCTGGACCATTGGGACTATCAGGACCATCTGGCCCACCTCGATCGAACCAACCACAAAGTTTCGAAGATGAACAGCGAGCATTTTTGAAAGAACTGCAAGCTAGGCATGCAATGTAAGTAGTATGAGAGATATCATTTAGGCTGATTTAGCCTGTAAAAACAAAATGGCTCTAGTCAATTATCATCAAATCATTTTCAGTTGTCACTTGAAAATTTTGTCATTTAAATAAATGCAAGGTAGGTTTGACATATAGGTGGGGTGTAAAAGGTGTGTCTTTCTCAATTGAGTGCCCTTGCTCAAAATGAGCCTATAGAAAACTTGTCAAAGTTGTGAAATTAAAAAGATAACAATTGAGGTTACACTTGTGGTAGTCCGCTATTTGAAATAGTCACATATATTATTCTGGATAATTTTCAAAAAAGCACAAATAGATCCTATATATACTATTTCACTCAACCAGAATAAACAATTATCATTATTACTTAGATAAAATGACATTTTTTATGTTTTGCCTTTAATCATTTGTTTTGCCGAGTTCAAGAAGTCAGAAATATACTGCTGCTAACAGACTTGAAATTATATCAAAACTTATGTATCAATTTGAAAAACAGAGAAATCATATGCAGTTGTACCCCACCCCAAGACCACCTCACTTTTAAGAGCACATAACATTTTAAAATGAACTGGCCTTTCCAACTTACGTGAATATCTCAGAATTAAGAGCACTTCACCACGAGAGCAGTAACATTTCTACAGTACATATTCACTTGGTAAAGATCTATCAAAAGCACAGCTATGCATTTTATGTGTGACCTTTCAGATTTAAGAAACAGTCTTCTCATCTATCATGTACAAACTATGCATTAAATGGTAAAAGTGCAATTCCTTCTTTTGTTTTCACAGAGCATGTGAAGTCATGCATGAACGTGACAGCAAAAACTCCAAGGAGTTGGGTGTCAAGAAAGGCGAATGTCTTGAGGTAAATTGGTTAACGTTACTATTGAATTAAATATTTATGCAGATACGTGTGTGATGCATTTTCCATGAAGTAATAATCTCTAGCTCAAAATTGTATTTTTTGTCAATAAATGTAAACGATGTAATTGTGCTCCTGAATTACCAGTAGCCTCAAACATTAACACTGCAATTATTATAGGGCAAGAAGTGCAAAAACCACCACCAGAGGGGGCATGATACATTACTTAGGGTTGGTCAGTTCATGTGTGATCTAGGTTCCGGAAATAGCACTGTGCATGACATCACCATTCCACAATACCAAATGACGTAATCTATAATTCTGCTGTTGCGACGTCATGAATTCTACTGTTATTTCCAGGTCCTATATATAACAAATGAACTGACTCGCTCTATAGTAATTATTGATAACATGTTTTTAACGCAATTGTATTAAAAAAAACTGCAAGAATAATATTCTTTACTAACTTTCTTAAATATTTGTTTCCAAAGGTGCTTGATAGAAATCGCAACTGGTGGAAATTAAAGAACAGTAGCGGTCAAGTTGGACACGCGCCTTATACAATACTGCAACTGAAATGATTTCTGTTGCGATAGTAAGTTTTATTTTATATTTTTTTATATTCAATATTTTTGTCCTTCCACTTTGCCTTATAACTATATATATATTTTTTTTAGTTCACAGAAATATCAAATTTTATAGCTGTATCAATACCTTGATTCGTATTAATTCCCTCAATTATTTTAATCAGTATCTATACTCAGTAAAAATCTAGCTGAGTGATTTTGACTCGGTGTTTATTAAAGTAATGAAAGTAAGTTTTGGAAATACACGGAAATACAGATGCTCTTTGGTGCAATTTCACCTCCTATTTTTTTGCAAAATATAAACTGGATTCAATCACTTTTATAATAGCAGGGTTTTGTTATATCACACATGTCTTGTATTAGAACATTAACAAATATTTGAGCTGATCCCTTCGTAACATACACTTCCTGAGAAGGTATAAAATGAATGCGTACAGCTGGAAATCAATCACAGATGAAAAAATAAATTATTAATTTATAAGCGTATACATAAAGTAACATTAAGAAATTAAGAAAGTATTAAAATTTCAAGTTAATTAGCTTATACATTAAGGAACAATTAAAGTCGTTGTCATATAAAAATTGTTTTCTTTCCGTTATTTTCAGAAATTTTGTTGACATAAAACACCAGAACCTGCATCACTTGAATGAGATGTCATTCCGGAACAATTTCAACTTTACAAAAACTCTACATTTAAATGAATATGTTTCGTAAAAAGTTGTATGTTTTCACTCATTGAGGTTATTCGTTAAAAGCATTTTAATCTTACACATTCAAGATGGGTTGTACATTTATTCATTGTCTTACTTATGATATATTAGTCATAAATAGAAGAACTATAAAATACTATAAATTGGAAAAAAGACTTTTTTGTAAGCACATGCACGATGTTAAAATATGTTAAAAATGCTTTGTTTTTGTTGTTTTCTAAGATGTACATACTTCGAATTGATCTTCTTTCAATTCAAACTGTGATTTCAGCTATATTTATTTAATCTTCAGCCATTATATAATTGAAATACTTTATTGCGAGCTTGAATACTTATTTTGTATTATGCACTATTCTTTCTTGATTATTCAATGAACAATGCAAATTAAGATCATTTAAAATCATTGTATATGGTTTGTATGTATCAACATATTATGAAACAGCATTTAAATATCATAAATGTATAAATACATGTATAGGAGGCAAAATTATACACATGACATGTTATAAATTAAGGAGCTTCCACACAGTGTATTTTAAAAAAATGGTCACTGCATAATTGGTTTAATATGAATTTTTTCTTCTCAACATTACCTTGTTGCTTGACATATATTTGAAAGATTTAGAGTCATGAATCAGTTTCTATATCATTGTTTTTGTCCCAATGATTCACTATGAATTTACATAGTTTTATCAAGCCTTTTTTTAAAATATGGAAACATATTTATCACAATCACCTATTTTTGAAGAAATATGTAGTTGTAAGAGAATAAGAATACACCAATTGCAATTGTAAGGTGCTATGAACGAGTCAAAATCAACTGCAATTGAGAACTGTCAATGTTTCTTTATAAAACGTTTGCAAGCAACTCCTCTAATTTAGTGCAAAGCTTGTTATTTGGAACAGTTAAATTTATTGAATATGCTAAAAATTGGAAGTAAAATAATTGTGTAAATATTTAATGAACACAATTTGAATTTTACTGTTAAGTGAAATTTCATGAATATAAAAATTTTCAAAAACACTGTTTATAGTGTCTTTTTATATTTTCTCCGTAAGAAAATAAGTGGCATAGAAAAAAATAAGCTTAAATAACATTGCTCAGTGAAGACAGCACTTATACTTTAACTAATACCAAGGCTCAGGGACTGCCTTAACTGGCTTCTCATCTCAAGAGGCAGCTATGTCATTTGCCAATCAGAATGTAGGTGAATACATCAGGAAATGCCCTAAGCAGCTAGAATTAGAGGCCATTTTGCATAACAGATCACACCTAACTGGATTTGCAGCACATGGTTCTTCGTTTGTGTATAATATTGCCATTTTTAAAGGTGTTGCATGATGTTTTTGACTTAAAACTGGCCCCATCCTTGTAGGCAGTTATGCAGGGGGAGTAAAAGCTGTTCTTGACAAAGTCAGTTAACTGCTGTCATGATGGCATATGCCTGTGATTAAATACACATTGTGTCAATAGCTAAATTTATCTGTCCATAGATAAATTTGGCTATTGAAACTGTAGATACAGCTGCTACATAGTGCTACAACAGTTTGGCAATTGGCACTGCACGTGGCTACAGACAATTTTGGTAGACACTGTGGAAAATGTTCTTTTAGATGAAGGGAGCAGCCTATTGACCATGGCCAACCTTTCTTGGCGCAGCCTCCCTCAACCTGGGGCTATCATCCTGGGCCATTTTCTCTGAGGGGCCAGCTTCCATAATAATCCAGCTTCCTGGGATAATGAAATTGAAGCAACTAGTTTGTTTAGGGTTAGTTTTTCATACAATGACAAGCCTGCTGAATCTTCTGGTTTCATGATAGAAACATGAAGTATTCCGCTCAAGCTGATCCAGGAGGTACAAAAGCATATTCAGTCTAAGCAAAATAATTAATAATCGAATTAAAACTTTGCCTTTGCAAGGTTAGGTTGGTTAAGCTTAGTCTTCCACTATTAATGTCTGAAATATGAATGACATGATAAGTGAACTCCGCTTCCATACTCAGGCTTATCTTCCAGGTGAAGGGGCCAACCTCCCATGGGATGGAGCTTCCTGGTCTGCAGCCAACACTCTAATTACCAGGTTTATGTATTGTAATTGTGGACAGGCCACAGGGTTAGGAGTCCTCTTACCAACATATCCCACTTCCATAATTGCCATCATAATAGCAAGTGTGATGTCATTGTTATTGTTTGTTACTATGACATATTTCGGCGAGCTTGAAATAATATAAAACACAAACCCTGATCCGCATATAAGTTTTTATAAAATATGCGTTTCCGATGTGAACATTTCAAAGATTATTTGAATTAATTCATGTAAATTAAACACTGACAAATTCTTCATGTTTCTATCATGTAACCGGAAGATTCTGCAGGCTTGTCATTGTATGAAAAACTAACCCTAAACAAACTACATGGCCAAATGTGCCACGTGCGTTTTCCATGAGAAGGATAAACGCATGGAAAACGCATGGTTTTTAGCAAATTGTAATCAGGAAAAACGCATGCGTTTTCCATGAAAATGCACGTAGCAGAATTGGCCATGTAGTTGCTTCAATTTCATTATCGCATTTGTACATCAGTACTCTGTGAAGGGAGCGGTAACATTGCAGAGCTCCCCTTTTTTCAGTAGTGGGGACTTAGTTCTCCCAATTCCATCACTGCATGATACATGTTTATCACTCCCTTTACCTAAAATTTTATGCATACTGCTTATTAATCAAGATGCTTGTCATTTATATATATTGTACATAATGTTCTTCACAGATCGTTGGTATCATGGAAGACTCGGTCAAACCAGTTTGTCGCAATTTTGCCTTATTGCGAATTCTGATTTATAAGGACCTTAATCACCCTAGACAAAGTATTTTATTCCTTGAATTTGAAGTTTAGTGAACTAAACCACCCCATAAAATTGGGATGTCTTCCACTATGATCCATCAGTTTAACCATAGGCATTTGCCATCATGACAGCACAAGCAAGTTAGCATACAATAAGACCAAGGCTACTGACTTTGTCAAGAACAGCTTTTACTCCCCCTGTGCAACTGCCTTCAAAGATGGGGCCAATTTCAGTCAATAACATCATATTACACTTCAAAAATGGCAATATTATGGTTTTCCTTCTTATTGTAAGTGATAACTTAATTTGTTTATGGGTATTTACCACTTATTTTTGGGGAATTCCTTGCCTGTACGCTGGGAATGTTCATTTCTCATCTCTTATGGCAGCTAATTTGCATATTTCACCATCTATACACAGGATGGTGCTTCTTGATTGGCCAATATCTCCCAAGCTTGAGTGACCTAACTGAGCAATCTTTGTTTAAGACTTGAGTGTACTCCATGTAAACAAAACTAATTGATATGCAATTTCATGTTTAAAGTGTTAGGCATTCAATGTCATAAGCCAGCCTATAGGCTATTAGGCAAATTTGTTTGTATTTAGGTCTACCTGGTAAACTAGTAGAAGAATTGCCATCAAGCTCAGGGTATTTCCTAATGTATTCAGCTACATTCTTATTGGCTGTTGCAAATGACATAGCTTCCTCTTGAGATGAGAAGCCAATTAAGGCAGTCAGTAGCCTTGGTATTAGTAAAGTATAAGTGCTGTCATCACCGAGCAATGACATATATGTCGGCAAACGCCTGGTTTAACCATTTCAACCTAGTCTTCCACAGAACATCTCAACAGAACACTTATTCCAAACTGCTTTGTCCTAGTATTCAGCTCAAACTGATCCAGGAGGTACAAAAGCATATTCAATCAAAGCAAAAGAACTGATAACAGAATATTTACTTCGCCTTTTTCAAGCAAGGTTTAGTTAGTGGTTCAGCTTAGTCTTCCACTATTAATGTCTGAAATATGAATGACATGATAAGTGAACTCAACATTTCTTTTTTCTATCTTAAGTATAAACAAAACTGATCAAACAGTCTTCTTACACATCCAACGAGGACTTCGGTGATATTATATATATAGAATTTATTGACATGTAAAATATCATAAGTGATACATATGTCATTCAGTTAAAAGATAACATGAAAGAGACATTAATGTAAATACAGAAAGCAATAAAATTTCAATAATCAAGGTTCCAGCCACCAAGTTAACTTATAATACGTGTTTAAAATCCACATACACAATAGAAAAAAAATACAAGCCGCTAATAAAAACATTTCACTCTTAAAGTCCAAAACATGACAAGCACATCATAACTAATAAACTAATAAACTTAATTAATAACTGTGTGGATACAGGAGATGGTTTTCTCTACACATCGGCTTGAAGGAGAAACTTTCCTAAACTATTTAATAACTCAGGTTCCTTGTTTGTCATTATTGCTGTAAACTTAGTTATATCATCTAGAGACAAGAAGTTGTTAATAAATTTAGTTGCATTCAAAAAAAGGTTAACACGGTGTTGCTCATTACCAGGACAGACAATCAAACAGTGAATTTCGTCTTCTACAAAGTTTAACGTACACTTTTCACATATTCTATTTGGAGCAGGAATTATTGGTTTATGGTGTCGACCTGTTTCAATCTTCAGGCTATGTGAACTTGTCCTAAATCTAGCTATTTTAGTTAACACTTTGCGAATTTGTTGCAATTCAAGATAAGGTTCTATTCTACAATCAGTTTTAAATAGTTTATATGTCCTAAGTTTTGGTTGTTGTGAACTGTCATTTATTGCATTTATAAGTCGCTCATGTTCGGCTTCATAGAGTCTTAGTTTCACTGTGTTAGAGATATTATCAATGTCAAAGTTTCTGAGGTTACTAATATCATATTCAATGTTGCAGTTATTTAATACATGACACATATTAATTTTGCCCATACTTTGCGGCTAAATATGAAATTATTGATTTTGACTTTCACAGCTTTGAATGGATCTCCTGTAAACTGCTGAATTTGCTGTGTCCGAGTCTTCCATGATGCCGACGAGTTGTGTGTCATAGTTGTTCTCAGAAGTTGTTACATATGACACAGAGGTCTTTCATGACCTTTACATGTCGATAAAATTCAAATTTTTATATCATTTTCAATATTATTTTGAATTATTTTCTCGTAACCAGACATGTAGCACTTCACTTAGTATGGATGATAAATTGAAAGGACGCAAACATCATATTGCATGCAGAAGTTTAATTCAGAACGAAATGAAAAGTGTACATTAAACAGGGCTGGATAAATGGTTTCCAAAAATTCTTACAAACCAAATTTTGACAAAGTTATTACATTTCAAGGTAATGTGAACATAATAAACATAGGTCATCAGCATGTCCCAGATCAAGAATTCGTCAAAATTATGAAGAAGTCAACATCATCTTCAATCTCTCCTTCTCAGTGTTTCATTCTTCCTTATTAAATAAATAGCCTTCAGCACCATCGACTTCTCAGCCTCTGCAGCCAACGACAGAACACTCTGTTCCTACCCCTGACTCTACAATACTGTTGCATGATCCTGGTAACCCTTCTACAGACCACTGCTCTAAGACGTTTCCCTTTGTATCGTCGCCTCATGCTTGCTATCCATCTCAAAACACTGCTTGAAGTAATTCTGGTTCTAGGAGTCGCAACAACCCTAAGGCCCCTTCGGTAAATTCGCCTCCTGCACCAGGTTCTTTGCAATCGTACCAGCCAAACACACAAGGCTCGATTTTTCCTACACCAGCTTCTTCTGTAACCAGAGATCCGCCTGCAGACCATTTGTCTAAGACGTGTTCCTCTGTAGCGCTTCCTCATTTGTGCTATCCACCTAATAAGCCCTCGTCTCAAACGAATGAATACTCCACTTCCTCCTGTTCTTCTACACCAGGTTCTTTGCAATCGTGCCAGCCAAACACACAAGGCTCGATTTTTCCTACACCAGCTTCTTCTGTAACCAGAGATCCGCCTGCAGACCATTTGTCTAAGACGTGTTCCTCTGTAGCGCTTCCTCGTTTGTGCTATCCACCTAATAAGCCCTCGTCTCAAACGAATGAATACTCCACTTCCTCCTGTTCTTCTACACCAGGTTCTTTGCAATCGTGCCAGCCAAACACACAAGGCTCGATTTCTCCTACACCAGCTTCTTCTGTAACCAGAGATCCGCCTGCACACCATTTGTCTAAGACGTGTTCCTCTGTAGCGCTTCCTCATTTGTGCTATCCACCTAATAAGCCCTCGTCTCAAACGAATGAATACTCCACTTCCTCCTGTTCTTCTACACCAGGTTCTTTGCAATCGTGCCAGCCAAACACACAAGGCTCGATTTTTCCTACACCAGCTTCTTCTGTAACCAGAGATCCGCCTGCAGACCATTTGTCTAAGACGTGTTCCTCTGTAGCGCTTCCTCGTTTGTGCTATCCACCTAATAAGCCCTCGTCTCAAACGAATGAATACTCCACTTCCTCCTGTTCTTCTACACCAGGTTCTTTGCAATCGTGCCAGCCAAACACACAAGGCTCGATTTCTCCTACACCAGCTTCTTCTGTAACCAGAGATCCGCCTGCACACCATTTGTCTAAGACGTGTTCCTCTGTAGCGCTTCCTCATTTGTGCTATCCACCTAATAAGCCCTCGTCTCAAACGAATGAATACTCCACTTCCTCCTGTTCTTCTACACCAGGTTCTTTGCAATCGTGCCAGCCAAACACACAAGGCTCGATTTCTCTTACACCAGCTTCTTCTGTAACCAGAGATCCGCCTGCAGACCATTTGTCTAAGACGTGTTCCTCTGTAGCGCTTCCTCATTTGTGCTATCCACCTAATAAGCCCTCGTCTCAAACGAATGAATACTCCACTTCCTCCTGTTCTTCTACACCAGGTTCTTTGCAATCGTGCCAGCCAAACACACAAGGCTCGATTTCTCCTACACCAGCTTCTTCTGTAACCAGAGATCCGCCTGCACACCATTTGTCTAAGACGTGTTCCTCTGTAGCGCTTCCTCATTTGTGCTATCCACCTAATAAGCCCTCGTCTCAAACGAATGAATACTCCACTTCCTCCTGTTCTTCTACACCAGGTTCTTTGCAATCGTGCCAGCCAAACACACAAGGCTCGATTTCTCCTACACCAGCTTCTTCTGTAACCAGAGATCCGCCTGCACACCATTTGTCTAAGACGTGTTCCTCTGTAGCGCTTCCTCATTTGTGCTATCCACCTAATAAGCCCTCGTCTCAAACGAATGAATACTGCACTTCCTCCTGTTCTTCTACACCAGGTTCTTTGCAATCGTGCAAGCCAAACACACAAGGCTCGATTTCTCCTACACCAGCTTCTTCTGTAACCAGAGATCCGCCTGCACACCATTTGTCTAAGACGTGTTCCTCTGTAGCGCTTCCTCATTTGTGCTATCCACCTAATAAGCCCTCGTCTCAAACGAATGAATACTCCACTTCCTCCTGTTCTTCTACACCAGGTTCTTTGCAATCGTGCCAGCCAAACACACAAGGCTTGATTTCTCCTACACCAGCTTCTTCTGTAACCAGAGATCCGCCTGCAGACCATTTGTCTAAGACGTGTTCCTCTGTAGCGCTTCCTCATTTGTGCTATCCACCTAATAAGCCCTCGTCTCAAACGAATGAATACTCCACTTCCTCCTGTTCTTCTACACCAGGTTCTTTGCAATCGTGCCAGCCAAACACACAAGGCTCGATTTCTCCTACACCAGCTTCTTCTGTAACCAGAGATCCGCCTGCAGACCATTTGTCTAAGACGTGTTCCTCTGTAGCGCTTCCTCATTTGTGCTATCCACCTAATAAGCCCTCGTCTCAAACGAATGAATACTCCACTTCCTCCTGTTCTTCTACACCAGGTTCTTTGCAATCGTGCCAGCCAAACACACAAGGCTCGATTTCTCCTACACCAGCTTCTTCTGTAACCAGAGATCCGCCTGCACACCATTTGTCTAAGACGTGTTCCTCTGTAGCGCTTCCTCATTTGTGCTATCCACCTAATAAGCCCTCGTCTCAAACGAATGAATACTCCACTTCCTCCTGTTCTTCTACACCAGGTTCTTTGCAATCGTGCCAGCCAAACACACAAGGCTCGATTTTTCCTACACCAGCTTCTTCTGTAACCAGAGATCCGCCTGCAGACCATTTGTCTAAGACGTGTTCCTCTGTAGCGCTTCCTCATTTGTGCTATCCACCTAATAAGCCCTCGTCTCAAACGAATGAATACTCCACTTCCTCCTGTTCTTCTACACCAGGTTCTTTGCAATCGTGCCAGCCAAACACACAAGGCTCGATTTCTCCTACACCAGCTTCTTCTGTAACCAGAGATCCGCCTGCACACCATTTGTCTAAGACGTGTTCCTCTGTAGCGCTTCCTCATTTGTGCTATCCACCTAATAAGCCCTCGTCTCAAACGAATGAATACTCCACTTCCTCCTGTTCTTCTACACCAGGTTCTTTGCAATCGTGCCAGCCAAACACACAAGGCTCGATTTCTCCTACACCAGCTTCTTCTGTAACCAGAGATCCGCCTGCAGACCATTTGTCTAAGACGTGTTCCTCTGTAGCGCTTCCTCATTTGTGCTATCCACCTAATAAGCCCTCGTCTCAAACGAATGAATACTCCACTTCCTCCTGTTCTTCTACACCAGGTTCTTTGCAATCGTGCCAGCCAAACACACAAGGCTCGATTTTTCCTACACCAGCTTCTTCTGTAACCAGAGATCCGCCTGCAGACCATTTGTCTAAGACGTGTTCCTCTGTAGCGCTTCCTCATTTGTGCTATCCACCTAATAAGCCCTCGTCTCAAACGAATGAATACTCCACTTCCTCCTGTTCTTCTACACCAGGTTCTTTGCAATCGTGCCAGCCAAACACACAAGGCTCGATTTCTCCTACACCAGCTTCTTCTGTAACCAGAGATCCGCCTGCAGACCATTTGTCTAAGACGTGTTCCTCTGTAGCGCTTCCTCATTTGTGCTATCCACCTAATAAGCCCTCGTCTCAAACGAATGAATACTCCACTTCCTCCTGTTCTTCTACACCAGGTTCTTTGCAATCGTGCCAGCCAAACACACAAGGCTCGATTTTTCCTACACCAGCTTCTTCTGTAACCAGAGATCCGCCTGCAGACCATTTGTCTAAGACGTGTTCCTCTGTAGCGCTTCCTCATTTGTGCTATCCACCTAATAAGCCCTCGTCTCAAACGAATGAATACTCCACTTCCTCCTGTTCTTCTACACCAGGTTCTTTGCAATCGTGCCAGCCAAACACACAAGGCTCGATTTCTCCTACACCAGCTTCTTCTGTAACCAGAGATCCGCCTGCACACCATTTGTCTAAGACGTGTTCCTCTGTAGCGCTTCCTCATTTGTGCTATCCACCTAATAAGCCCTCGTCTCAAACGAATGAATACTCCACTTCCTCCTGTTCTTCTACACCAGGTTCTTTGCAATCGTGCCAGCCAAACACACAAGGCTCGATTTTTCCTACACCAGCTTCTTCTGTAACCAGAGATCCGCCTGCAGACCATTTGTCTAAGATGTGTTCCTCTGTAGCGCTTCCTCATTTGTGCTATCCACCTAATAAGCCCTCGTCTCAAACGAATGAATACTCCACTTCCTCCTGTTCTTCTGCACCAGGTTCTTTGCAATCGTGCCAGCCAAACACACAAGGCCCGATTTCTCCTACACCAGCTTCTTCTGTAACCAGAGATCCGCCTGCACACCATTTGTCTAAGACGTGTTCCTCTGTAGCGCTTCCTCATTTGTGCTATCCACCTAATAAGCCCTCGTCTCAAACGAATGAATACTCCACTTCCTCCTGTTCTTCTACACCAGGTTCTTTGCAATCGTGCCAGCCAAACACACAAGGCTCGATTTCTCCTACACCAGCTTCTTCTGTAACCAGAGATCCGCCTGCAGACCATTTGTCTAAGACGTGTTCCTCTGTAGCGCTTCCTCATTTGTGCTATCCACCTAATAAGCCCTCGTCTCAAACGAATGAATACTCCACTTCCTCCTGTTCTTCTACACCAGGTTCTTTGCAATCGTGCCAGCCAAACACACAAGGCTCGATTTTTCCTACACCAGCTTCTTCTGTAACCAGAGATCCGCCTGCACACCATTTGTCTAAGACGTGTTCCTCTGTAGCGCTTCCTCATTTGTGCTATCCACCTAATAAGCCCTCGTCTCAAACGAATGAATACTCCACTTCCTCCTGTTCTTCTACACCAGGTTCTTTGCAATCGTGCCAGCCAAACACACAAGGCTCGATTTCTCCTACACCAGCTTCTTCTGTAACCAGAGATCCGCCTGCAGACCATTTGTCTAAGACGTGTTCCTCTGTAGCGCTTCCTCATTTGTGCTATCCACCTAATAAGCCCTTGTCTCAAACGAATGAATACTCCACTTCCTCCTGTTCTTCTACACCAGGTTCTTTGCAATCGTGCCAGCCAAACACACAAGGCTCGATTTTTCCTACACCAGCTTCTTCTGTAACCAGAGATCCGCCTGCAGACCATTTGTCTAAGACGTGTTCCTCTGTAGCGCTTCCTCATTTGTGCTATCCACCTAATAAGCCCTCGTCTCAAACGAATGAATACTCCACTTCCTCCTGTTCTTCTACACCAGGTTCTTTGCAATCGTGCCAGCCAAACACACAAGGCTCGATTTCTCCTACACCAGCTTCTTCTGTAACCAGAGATCCGCCTGCACACCATTTGTCTAAGACGTGTTCCTCTGTAGCGCTTCCTCATTTGTGCTATCCACCTAATAAGCCCTCGTCTCAAACGAATGAATGCTCCACTTCCTCCTGTTCTTCTACACCAGGTTCTTTGCAATCGTGCCAGCCAAACACACAAGGCTCGATTTTTCCTACACCAGCTTCTTCTGTAACCAGAGATCCGCCTGCAGACCATTTGTCTAAGACGTGTTCCTCTGTAGCGCTTCCTCATTTGTGCTATCCACCTAATAAGCCCTCGTCTCAAACGAATGAATACTCCACTTCCTCCTGTTCTTCTACACCAGGTTCTTTGCAATCGTGCCAGCCAAACACACAAGGCTCGATTTCTCCTACACCAGCTTCTTCTGTAACCAGAGATCCGCCTGCAGACCATTTGTCTAAGACGTGTTCCTCTGTAGCGCTTCCTCATTTGTGCTATCCACCTAATAAGCCCTCGTCTCAAACGAATGAATACTCCACTTCCTCCTGTTCTTCTACACCAGGTTCTTTGCAATCGTGCCAGCCAAACACACAAGGCTCGATTTCTCCTACACCAGCTTCTTCTGTAACCAGAGATCCGCCTGCACACCATTTGTCTAAGACGTGTTCCTCTGTAGCGCTTCCTCATTTGTGCTATCCACCTAATAAGCCCTCGTCTCAAACGAATGAATACTCCACTTCCTCCTGTTCTTCTACACCAGGTTCTTTGCAATCGTGCCAGCCAAACACACAAGGCTCGATTTCTCCTACACCAGCTTCTTCTGTAACCAGAGATCCGCCTGCACACCATTTGTCTAAGACGTGTTCCTCTGTAGCGCTTCCTCATTTGTGCTATCCACCTAATAAGCCCTCGTCTCAAACGAATGAATACTCCACTTCCTCCTGTTCTTCTACACCAGGTTCTTTGCAATCGTGCCAGCCAAACACACAAGGCTCGATTTTTCCTACACCAGCTTCTTCTGTAACCAGAGATCCGCCTGCAGACCATTTGTCTAAGACGTGTTCCTCTGTAGCGCTTCCTCATTTGTGCTATCCACCTAATAAGCCCTCGTCTCAAACGAATGAATACTCCACTTCCTCCTGTTCTTCTACACCAGGTTCTTTGCAATCGTGCCAGCCAAACACACAAGGCTCGATTTCTCCTACACCAGCTTCTTCTGTAACCAGAGATCCGCCTGCAGACCATTTGTCTAAGACGTGTTCCTCTGTAGCGCTTCCTCATTTGTGCTATCCACCTAATAAGCCCTCGTCTCAAACGAATGAATACTCCACTTCCTCCTGTTCTTCTACACCAGGTTCTTTGCAATCGTGCCAGCCAAACACACAAGGCTCGATTTTTCCTACACCAGCTTCTTCTGTAACCAGAGATCCGCCTGCAGACCATTTGTCTAAGACGTGTTCCTCTGTAGCGCTTCCTCATTTGTGCTATCCACCTAATAAGCCCTCGTCTCAAACGAATGAATACTCCACTTCCTCCTGTTCTTCTACACCAGGTTCTTTGCAATCGTGCCAGCCAAACACACAAGGCCCGATTTCTCCTACACCACCTTCTTCTGTAACCAGAGATCCGCCTGCACACCATTTGTCTAAGACGTGTTCCTCTGTAGCGCTTCCTCATTTGTGCTATCCACCTAATAAGCCCTCGTCTCAAACGAATGAATACTCCACTTCCTCCTGTTCTTCTACACCAGGTTCTTTGCAATCGTGCCAGCCAAACACACAAGGCTCGATTTCTTCTACACCAGCTTCTTCTGTAACCAGAGATCCGCCTGCACACCATTTGTCTAAGACGTGTTCCTCTGTAGCGCTTCCTCATTTGTGCTATCCACCTAATAAGCCCTCGTCTCAAACGAATGAATACTCCACTTCCTCCTGTTCTTCTACACCAGGTTCTTTGCAATCGTGCCAGCCAAACACACAAGGCTCGATTTCTTCTACACCAGCTTCTTCTGTAACCAGAGATCCGCCTGCAGACCATTTGTCTAAGACGTGTTCCTCTGTAGCGCTTCCTCATTTGTGCTATCCACCTAATAAGCCCTCGTCTCAAACGAATGAATACTCCACTTCCTCCTGTTCTTCTACACCAGGTTCTTTGCAATCGTGCCAGCCAAACACACAAGGCTCGATTTCTCCTACACCAGCTTCTTCTGTAACCAGAGATCCGCCTGCAGACCATTTGTCTAAGACGTGTTCCTCTGTAGCGCTTCCTCATTTGTGCTATCCACCTAATAAGCCCTCGTCTCAAACGAATGAATACTCCACTTCCTCCTGTTCTTCTACACCAGGTTCTTTGCAATCGTGCCAGCCAAACACACAAGGCTCGATTTCTCCTACACCAGCTTCTTCTGTAACCAGAGATCCGCCTGCAGACCATTTGTCTAAGACGTGTTCCTCTGTAGCGCTTCCTCATTTGTGCTATCCACCTAATAAGCCCTCGTCTCAAACGAATGAATACTCCACTTCCTCCTGTTCTTCTACACCAGGTTCTTTGCAATCGTGCCAGCCAAACACACAAGGCTCGATGTCTTCTACACCAGCTTCTTCTGTAACCAGAGATCCGTCTGCAGACTAATCGTCTAAGACGTATTCCTCTGTAGCGCTTCCTCATTTGTGCTATCCACCTAATAAGCCCTCGTCTCAAACGAATGATTATTCCACCTCCGCCTGTTCTTCTACACCAGTATCTTTGCAATCGTACCAGCCAAGCACACAAGGATCGATTTTTCTTGCACCAGCTTCTTCTCACACGTGAAACCTGTCTACAGACTCTTCGTCTGAGACCTATTCCCCTGTAGCGCCTTCTCATTTGTGTCATCCATCTGACAAGCCATCTTTTCAAATGAATGATTCCTCCACCCTTTCTTCTTCTACACCAGTAGCTTCGCAGTTTTGACAGCCATCTACACAATGATCGACATCTTCTGCACCATTTTTTTCTGAGGTTAGAAATCATCCTACAGACCATTACTCGTGTATGTCTTCTCCTGTTACGTCTTCTCTTTTTGATAATCCATCTTATAAGCCAATTTTTAAGGCGTCGGGCACCTCTGCAACGTCCGCCAATGTAGATTGGTCTTTTGTATATCTGCCTTCGGAAACACCTTCTTCTGCACCAACGTCTCCACCTTGAACACTTCATTCTGCACCTTCGACTCCTTCTGCAATAGCTTCTTCTGCACAATTGTCTCATTCTGTAACACCGCCTCCTGCACCCCCGTCTCCCCCTGTAATGCCTCCTTCTGCACCCTCGTCTCCTAAAACGCCTCCTCCTGCACCCCCGTCTCCCCCTGTAATGCCTCCTTCTGCACCCTCGTCTCCTAAAACGCCTCCTCCTGCACCCTCGTCTCCTTCTGCAACGACTCCTTCTGCAACGTCTTCTTCTGTAACGCCTCCTTCTGCATCTGTAATGCCTCCTTCTGCATCCCCGTCTCCTGTAACACTTTCTTCCACACCTGCAACGCCTCTTTTTGCACCTCTTTCTGTAACAGTTCTTTCTATAACACATTCTATAACATTTTCTCCTACAGCTTGTGGTTTTGCAATTTCGGACTGATCGGCAGTATGCCCAACACTTTCTGCTACAAGGGGATGACTGTCTTCTGTAGAGTCTTCGTTGTCGTCCGATATGAATCAGAAAGCTTCTTAGCCATCTCCTAAATCTACTTGGCCTTCGATGTCTCCTCCTAAGCTTGGTCTTCTTCAATCCAGCATGGCTCACTTTAGCCTTCCTGCCCCTTGCCAGTCTGGCTTTCTTTATTGAAGCTTCGGGGATTGGTTTTGCAGGCTTTGCTGCAGCAGTTCCATTCGTTGGTTTTGCTGCCGCCCTAGCATGAACAGCTATGGCATACAGGGCCAAGATGATGGCAATATTTACCACTGCAATCCTCATATTCTGAAAGGTTATCAAATATATTATGGCCACAGGTTCAAACAAAAAGGGGTATTACATCATGAAGGTCACCTTTTTATAAAAGTCACATAGCAGAGCTAGCCAATGTAGAATTGGCAGATGCCTTACCCGCTATGGTAGTGTATTTTTGACTAGCTGAGGGCCTTATTATAGTTCGGAAGTAAAATCTGTCCTATCCAGTGGCGAGTGAATGGCATTATGTTCAATGATAGATGCTACTGGCAAGGTCATTCATGTATATGCTAGGTATGGGATAGCTAGACTGGCATAACTAAAGTGTGCACCCACCTGGGTTTTGAGATCTTCCCCACAGTTTTACCAACATTTCCACGAGGAAGCCCAGGACTTTCAATGGCTGTCCCATCCAAGAGAAACACTGAGTTTGCGAGGAGATAAATGTCTGCCCATACTTTGAAATTCAGATCTTAACATTTTTTCTGCTCTCCCCTTGGTCAGTGAAGTATAAGTAGTGGAGGCTCTTAGCATGAAAATCGTTACAGAGTGGACAAAGCTATGAAATTTGGTGCACCCCCTCAGTTTGTTGTGCTGTTTTTAATGAGCCTAAGCTCCAAAAAATATTTCTAAGATAAAGGGGTAAAATCCAAGATGGCGGCCAAAATCGCTGAAATGGCTGCTTAGGGCCAACTTACCAGGCAATGATAAGTCCTACTGATCAAAATATTGACAAAAATATCAGAAAATCAAAATCAAGTATCATATGACATGGTTGCTAAGCACTGAGTTTGTTTATTTTCAAATCTTAGGGTTCAAAATGGCTGGCATTTGGTATTTCATCAACAGCATACACAAATATTTACATGCACAGTATTCAGAAATGAATATTCCATTCAAGTTGCCAAATTATCCATATTTCAATTATCAGTCATTAAATCACGTTCTTCATGGATTTGGTGATAAACAATAAGGGGGTAAAATGCAAGACGGCTGCCAATATGGCTGATACAATAGTGCCAAGTCTAGTGGGTCTTATATTGACCAAACATAAGATTAGTATGTTCAACCTCATCATTAATACAGAATTTATTGGGTACAAATATTGTATTTAATCTCCATATCAGTTGATGTCTATTTTGCTTTCCCATTCTATGAAGATTTGTTAAATTCAAATTTACTCTAAAATGCAGGCTATCAAGATTTGAGCAACTGGTGTCTATCAAAATGATGAATTGCACCTTCCTTTAGTCTGATTATATGCTCAAATGATGTGGTTGTGGTGAACAGTCAGCCCATTTGATTACTATAAGATATTTCTCTTATTTTACAAAAAAAGACTACATAAAAAAATTATTTATTTCGTTTTGTATTCACTGGTTACCATAGCAACCAACTATACATACCTTCAGATACTGGATATGATTAGGCCTACATTCAGTTAGTCTTTTCAGTTAATTACTGTAATTGAGTCAAAATGTGCTGCAAATTGGTTTCATTTGAAGGATTGTCACACTGAATACAATGAATTTAAGAAAAAAGACTTCATATTGGTTTGTCAGCAATAGTTACCATGGCAACTAACCACAGGCTTTAATTCTGGATAGTGTACTGCATGTGTTCAAAAAGGGGCCACAACCTGCACTTTGAAGCACAGTTAAACCTTTTGGTTATCAATCATGGTAATACAATTACCATATCTGAAGATTTTTAAGAGGTGGCAAAACCTTAGGTTCCTCCTTAAGTTTAGCATGTTTCCATGGCAACTGACATGTTATTTAAAAAAAAAACAGGAGACAGCAAAACTAATTTCTGTAATGTCATAAGCACGAATAAATTATAGATATATATATATAAATAACCTGACTAAATGATACATATATATAAATAACCTGTTGTGGGTTTCTGCGACATTTTTTTATGTAAATAATCTTTCACCAAGTGCCCAGACAGCTTTGTTCATGCACAAAACTGTTGTGGCCAATTCTCAAATACTGCTGAATCGCTTCTAACCGTCCAGAACAGCCCAGAACAACCCAGATTGCTGCTACGTAATGAACAGATATGCTCGATCCTTCACGAACACCTATTGGCAACGTTTAGCATAGTTCTAAGTAGGAACTGGGCTTTGAAATGCTGATTTTACACTCATTTTAAATTAAGACTATAAAAAATTTCTCAAAATAGTGGAAATATTATTAAATGTTTAAAATATTCCATAGGAAATGACAGTTTGTTTCAAAATAGAAAATTACTTTGCTGTCTTATACCATATAAGGGCAATAACTGAGGAGACATTGACTGCAAATGACAGATTAAAGTTATGATAATTAAGGAGTGCTTCCATTCAATCTGTCATTCTGGCATTGACGCTAAGAAAGCCATCAGAATGTGTATGTATAGCCGACAGATCACCTTGGTTGGCATGGTAGCTCTTTTGTTTGTTCTTTGATAGCTTTTGTCAGTTGCCATGGTTACTGCCTTAATGCATTCTGCATACATAGGATTAGGTCTAGTTAACAATTTTGTCAAAATATATTAATCGTGAAACCAATTTAACTACCTTTCAAAACGTTTTAGTGTTTTACTTTTATACATTGTTTTTGATAACATGTTGCCATGGAAACCAGAATGCAAATGCAATTCCATTGAGTTGTTATATTTCTGTTGCTAGGTCTAAATAGATATATATGGAAATTTTGACAAATTTCTTCGTTACTATTGGCTAAGGTTGCATATATGGCCACTTAACTTTCAACATGACATTAGAATAACCCCCTAGTTTCCATGGATACCACATATTCAAAAGTAAAACATTGAAATCATTAAAGACCAGTCCCTCAATTAAAAAATTTGTTTAGATGAATGTCACTAGGCCATTAAACATTTATTTTTTTTAAAGTTCATTCATTTTCAAAAATTAAATTTAAATTTTTATATTTGTTATGCACCTATTGCCGGTTACCATTGCAACCCAGCTTGTGTTAGCACTTCTATTCATAAAAGTTCAAAATTTACCATGTTTCAAATGCCACTCTATAGTATCTTCCATGTAATTCAAAAAGTTTCAACTTGCACATGGGATTGGTTTGGCCTACCTGTTGCCATAGAAACATATTTCACAAATATTTCCTGTGAGAAACATTTTGGCGATTGGAAAATAATAAAAGACCGGATTCTTAACCTTCCAAAAGATACAATTCCAAGTCACCAGGATAGTAGACTTGTCTATAATCTAGTTTCCAAAAATGATAGTTTAATTTTAAAGAAATTGTTTGGAAACTTGCAGTTACTATGGCAACCTAAATTAATACAGAGATTTGATTCAGTGCGCTTTTCATGGATTTTTCATGGAAGTGCCTTCGTGCAAAATTTGAAGTCCCAATCTGCAGCAGTTCTCTTGTAATTCAAGCATATACATGCTTTATGTGAAACCAGTATGTCAAACCTGTTGCCACAGTAACACATTTTACTAATTTATTATCAGAGAAAACTGATGAACTAAGGTGTTTTTTTTTTAAGTGAAATCCTGAGTTTTCATTAAAAGATTTAGAATACAGATAAACATGTAACACTGGCCTTGGAAAAGATACAATTTTGAAGACATGTACTCATTTCCATGGACCCATTATTTTTATATGCATTTGGAGGAATTTGGCATTGTGCATCATCGCCTAAAAAATCATTATTCTAGCTTAATTTAAATTAATTCCAGGTCCGAATAAAGTTGTCTCACAACCAAACCAGAATTAGCTCACTTGTTGCCATAGAAACTGATTTTTCAAAGTGTTCCCCATGCATATCTTTTTGGAGCTAAGGCATTTTGCAAAGCTTATCTCCTGAGGTTCAATCTGGGAAATATCCACACTTTCGTCCAGCGCGTAACGACATTGCCGTTTTTTTGGCTTTAAGAGCCTCCACTAAAGTAATTCACCCGATATATATGGAGTGGGGGCCTAGCTCAGCGGTAGTGCACTGGGCTTCCAACCACTGGGTCCCGGGTTCGAATTCAACTCCCGGTCCAGCTCAAGTTGGATGGCTGTTTCATTCATTATCTCATTGCCATCATCCCTGCTTGTCCTAATTAGCCCATCAGGTGCAGAAATACAGGTTGTAAAGCCCTAATTCTACCACCCGATATATGTCACAGATAGTTAAAAAGACTACTCACCTATGGCTTAGCTTTCCATATCCTGCTCCCATGAAGATGCAAATGACTGAGACGCGACTCTCTTATATACAAAAACGGGCACTTTTCGTACACGTTGCCTTAAAGGATTAAATTGAACAATTCCAAAACAACAATAGCATTATTATACAAGCAATCAGGCAAACAAAAGAATCTCACGGATTAAACGCAGGATGTTGTTACATAAATCTGCACATGTTCATGTGTTTTTATAACCACGTTCACTTTAGTCCAAGCTTTGTCATCACCCTTGCATAACACTTTGTAGCAGGAGATTACTTTCATTAAATCAGCATCAGCAACACACAAAATCCATTGACATATGTTGCAAGCAATCACGTCGCTTCAACTTTGAACAATAACTTGCCCGGATTAGTTTGAAATATAATCGCATCAACAATTCAATTTCACAAGTCATTTTTGTTTAACACTTTACGCAATACCTTTTTCATCATCACATATTGTGGGAACTTGACCACGTACAACTTCAAATATGAACTTGATTAGCAGCCATATATCTGGCATTTTAGACCTATTAATAGTTTATAACTATAAATGGAAGTTAAAATGTACAATGTTTTACTTTAATTTGATAAATTTGATACCCACAATTGTACTATAGATAAATTTACTCCCTTTAACCACCAACCATATCCTTGCCAAACTGGTCAGAGGGTTGTGACATTAAAAGGGTGGTCAGACCTGGCAAATGAGGGTCACTTAGGAGCTATGCGCATGTGTATACACCAGCCGCCAACTTTACAATTACACCCTTTGCAGGTCAATCCAGTGTCATTCTCAGTTCCGCACTATTTAAGGTGGACCGGAAGAGCTCAAACCTGCGCTATTACGCCATCACTGAGCTCGCCTATCACCAATCATCCATTAAACTTGGAAGGGGCATGCAGTGGTTTCAGGATTCAACTCATCCATGCCATGGAAGCATCCCAGTCATGACATGACATAATGCTGAGCTATGTATAGTATCATACATGAGGTCAAAATTTGATCTCATAATGATCTCACAGCGATCTCATACTCTCACGTCATGTTGATGATATCTGATTGATATCACCATGAGATCGCCATTTGTTTTCACCAGGTGTCACTATAATAGCCCTAGTGGGGACGCCTGGTGGATGTCTGCTAGACATTGTGTGCTTTTGGTGCAAGACTGTAGCTATGGCATCATCTACAATTAAGCAAAAGGTAGGTGGATTTTGTCATGTAAACTTACGTTGCTAACATGTGGTAGGTACCCTCAGTCATGTTTGCATTTGTTTATAATAAATGATTTGAACCTAATTTCAGGTATTCTGAGTTTTATGTCAAAAAAGAAATAATGAAATTACATCATAAAGATGTCAACATGATCTCACAGGTTGATATCAAATGTCGAGATCGCTGCGAGATCAATATGTGAGAACGGATTAATCTCGCAGTGATCTCATAATTATCTCGTGTGATGAGATCAGCGATGAGATCGCTGTGAGATCGCTATGATATCAGATTCCTGACTGGGACTGGTTTGAACCTTGTACCTGTTAGCAGACAAATACCTTAACACTGTGTGTAGCAACCTCATAGCCCAGCAATCTAATTATGTACATGTTTTGCTCGTTTACTCATCTCAACTAAATTAATCATTTTCTCTTATAGTCAGTCTATAGGCTGGCTTATGGTATTAAAGGTCTAACAGTGAAATTACAGAATAATAAGATGTTCAAGTGCTGAATTAACGCAACTCTCGTTTTGATAAGCAGGCAATTTTTTTGAATTGCAAAAACTAAAAAAAATATAAATCCATTTCTCTATAATTAGCCTGTTGCCTACATAGTTTAACCAATCTTTTTATTTAGAATTAGGTCGCTGGGCTGTTAGGTGACAGCACACTGTGGTATAGAGCATTCAATCAAACGGACTAAATTTCACGCAGGTGACTTATGGAAGTTTTCATGTGATGGCATGCAGGTTTAAGAAGCTCTGGTCAATCCCAAAGTTTGTTGTTTGCCCAAATAACTGTTGATTCCAGGAAGGGTCTTAAAACTTTTTTGTGAACCGAAGTATTGCAGCAAGCTTTATTCGTTTTAATTTAGTGCGATGAGATCTGACCATTGCGACTTTGGTTCAGAGAATTTGAAACACTGCGATAAGCTCCAAAAATTAGTAAAGGATATCAGCCAGCTACCTCAATTTATTTTACCACTGTGGTTAGATTTGCAATTTTGATTTTGAATCATTACTTTGAAATATCAAGTTTGTTTCTTAGAATAATATTATGAAATGTATAAATGTACAAATGAACTTCTGTGAGTAACACTGATTAACATCGCTTTCATGTCATCTACATATCATACCAAAAAGGAGCCCTCTTTGATTATATGCCGTAGAATAACAGGTTCATTAATTTATTCATTCGTTGTCCATTTTACATAATTAATAAAATACATAAAATATGCCTACTGTCTGAGCAAAAAATAGAAATCAAGTGGCAGGCTTACTCCCGTGTTTCAGATAAATCAACAAATCAAACCTCAACTTTATTCCGTGATACAATTTTCTTGAGTTTGCGGGTCAAGTCTAATATTAACTTATTGTTAAATAGTGCCAATGGTGTAGTAACATTGTAGTGATTTGGTTTATTATTATAAGATACAGGATGATTTTGATATTTTTTAGTTCTGGTACAATTAGTGTAGCATTTGTATATTTTAGTGGGGGTTTGGGACAAAAAAAAAAGTAGTAATTTGTTTGTGATGTCATCAGTTTCATGGAAGCATATGACGTCACGGGTTTATATTGGATTCCAGCCGAGTTCGCTGTATTCTCCATTTCTGCTGCTTCTTTGTGACCATGGCAAATGGCCATGACGATGACAAGATCGCAAAAAAACTTTTTATTAAAAAAGATAGGAAAGTTGAAGTTTATAGTGGATTTTCACGGAAGGTTCTCTGTATTTCCACCAGGTGGCTATGACAGAATACTGCAATCCTATTGGCTGAAAATGTTCCCGCCCTTGACTGTGATTAGCCAAAGTAAAGTGCATCCAAGCAGTAGTATTTTTAGTGCATCTTATCATTCAATTGATTTTTGTTATTTGTCTGAGAAAGGTATATTCATTGAATCAGTGGGTTATGGTTTTCTGTCTGAAAAGCAAAATGAGTAATAAGAGAAGAGGAAAGATTTATGTATTGCTGAATTCAGGGCTGCTCAGTGAAAAGACCCTATTAGTACAGAAAGGGGTTTTTATGGGTTAGAAAGTTGGGGTTTCACTAATAGTAACATTTCTGTCCATCTTGTTCTGCTGCATGATTTTTATTATACATTTTTTCGGTACCGAAAAAAAACAAGCGGACATTTATAATGGATCCTACCATAATTGTCCAGATAACTGGTCTTGTCACTGCACCATTGTCATTTCATATGTACATATATCTATATTAAAAAAAGGAGCATATTCACACATGTGTACAAAAAGTTTATTGTTTAACACAATGTGTTTAAGAGTAAAAGACTAGAATATTTAACAATTACTATATATAGTTAAATACTATGGATATGGAAGATATTTGGTATATTTCAAAATAAAAATTTACTACAGAATTGATTAAATGTAATGAATTTATTTATTATAAATTACTTATTTGTGTGGCCTCTTAATATTTCTAGCAACTATGCTATAATTAGCAGAAAACTTCATTGAAATTCTCCAGCATGTACTTCACACACTGTTTTGCCATCTGTGATTGATTTTGATGCGTTAGGTATGGAGTTAAAACTTCGGAGTTTTTCAATATGGTTTCCTGGTCATTACCGATGAACTGCAATGATAATTTATATATGAGATGCATTATGTTTTGAGTTATATGAGATATATTTGTGGAGAATATTGACCAAAGGCCAGAAACTTAGTGTTGCACTAAAGCTTCTAGTGTTTAATGAAGTGTTTATTTTGCTTAGCAGTGAGGGTCCAGGATCTGAAGCCTTAGTACAATCCAGTTAAAGTTAAATGAAGATGGAGTCCAAAGTAAAGTTGAATGTTGTATTGTATAATAATATTAAACTGCGTTCCCCAGAAAGTCCAAAGAATTACATGTTGAAATGTTCTATGTGAGATCAGCCTTCACTCAAGAATACATGACTAAATAGCCAGAACTCTATGCTGCTGCCCTGCAAATGTTCTGTTTCTCTCCGTGCCTCTCTCTCTCTCTCTCTTTAGAGGAGATCCCAGTGCATTAAATACTTGGCCTAAATTATTATTATAGCCTTATGACATTAGCCAATTTTTAAAGGAAAAATCAATTTTGTCAAGAGACTGCAGCCCAGTGTCCTTGTGTTAAGTGCATGACATAGTAAGCAGAGCCCGGTGGTACCAATCCTAATAATTTCTAATTAATTGCATTGTATTGCATTGTATTGCATTGTATTGTATGTATTGTATTTTCAAATTCTGGTCCAACTTCTTTGACCAACTGCCAGTTAAGAGACGATAACGCTTGGTTCTTTCTGTTAAATATATATGGTTAGATAGATTATATATTTCTAGTAAAAAACTAAACTAAATATTGATTCTAAAATCACCCCTAGGTTTAGTGAATAACTGGCTAACTGTAAGAGACTGCAGTTAGCCAGTTATTCACTAAACCTGGGGGTGATTTTAGAATCAATATTTAGTTTAGTTTTTTTACTGGAAATATATAATCTATCTAACCATATATGATTCTAAAATCACCCCCAGGTTTAGTGAATAACTGGCTAACAGTAAGAGGCAGTCGCCATATTTAGACTTTTTCATATGCGGTGTACTTTGCTATTTTTCTTTTATACCTGGGCCTTAGGCCTTTATCAAGTATAGAACTATCATACTATGTTCTATGACAACCCAGGTATCTTCAAGCGAACGAACGCTCTGAATTTTGACAATATATAGGTCAACGCAGCTGCAGCGTAGGCAGGGAAGGGGTTGCCAGACCATTTACGGGTCAACGCAGCAGCAGCGTAGGCAGTGTAGGCAGGGAGGGGGATGCATTCATATACTTTAAAAGGCAGCTGCTCTTCTAATATTGGTCCGATTTTCGTCAAATAAAGACTTAATTGTACAGGAAAATGTGTAGAATTTACATTTATACAATAGATAAATAAATTTGTAAAATTCTGAGTAAAGAATGGAGTATACAAGGCACAAACACTGATCTCAGTAGCCATCATACTGTATTAAAGTGTTTACATTGTAGGCCTAGTGCTGCTGGCATTCTAAACACAACACCAGGTATCTATTCTTTTTTTGAAAAAGAATATTCTTGTTATAACGAAATACAAAATACACTTACTTGAGTGAGAAGTTCCATAATCTCTTTTAGCTGTTGGAAACCTGAGGATACCAAAAACCTCCGAATATTGTTTTTATCTGGAAGTAAATTACAAATAAAATATATTTACGAAAAGCCCTCCTCAACCACAGGACCACCTGTTAATTTTGGGCTCAAATCATAACACAACAATCTATATTTAATGTATTTACTAATATAAACTTTAATAAAGAACTTCAACTACAACCATACCGTCGGATCCAATATGAACTATTTGGGGCTGTCAAAAGTTTTTGTTATAGCAGGCTGGATTAGGGCTTTACGTCCTATATTTCTGCACCTGATGGGCTAATTAGGACAGGCAGGGACCATGGCAATAAGAAGGAGGATGAAACAGCCATCCAACGTTTTTGTTAGAGCCATGTTTCATTTTGTTATATATGAGGGCCTGGTGTTATAGAAAGGCAAAAATATCCATTACCAGACAATGGTCTTGTTATAAGAAGCTGGGGAGCCTAATGGTTAAGGCATCCGCCAATTCCACATTGGTCAGGTCTCCAGACCCGGGTTCGTTCCCAGGCCTGGGCACTCTTCTTGAGCTACATCCCAGCTGGATGTTAATCGCACAATAATTAAATTGGAGGACTCGGTGTCGATGCTGAGGTAAGTAAAAGACCCCACCCATGGGATAAATGTGTAACATGGTGTGGACTCCAAGCCTTATCAGTTCATCATTACATCTGCCTCTGGCAGCTGGACATATAAGCTGACTAAGCCTCAAACCCAGTAGCATTGACATTAAACATTAAATATAACTGGAATTCATTGTTAGTGTGTTCGTTATTAATTGGTCCAACTGTACAACCCTTTCGGATATGCCGCATCAACCATTACGCAACGAAGGTCTCATCAGATAAGTTCAAGTGTATTTAACAGACTTACTTAGTTGTGTTGTCGTAATGCTCCATACATTCTGTGGTAGAACAGGGTGATGCATGTTTTCCAGACATCGGAGGAATACCCCAGCTGCCGTTATACCCTCATCAGTGTTAACGGGTGGAGTTAAACCTTGTGCTGCAAATAAAAAAAAGATCTTTTTAGTATATGGTTACCATGAATGTTATAATTTCTTATAACCTAGTCATATTAAAATCAGGGTGGGGGCCTAGGTTTGATTCCCGATCGAGCCTAAGCTGGATGGTGGTTTCATCCTTCATCTCATTGCCATGGTCCCCGCCTGTCCTAATTAGCCCAATAGGTGCAGAAATATAGGACGTAAAACCCTAATCTACCCACCACCACATTAAAATCAGCTTTTGTTCCGCGAACATAAAAAACATCTAATGCCCGCTAACATGACCATAATACAAGTTAAAAGCAGCAATTATGATAAGTATTTGGTACCATCAGAGGGTTGTAAAATTGTGGTGGCCATAATTCTGGAACATTTTACAAAGCAGCCATAGTGACCATAGTTTTGGATCCAGCAAAGTGGTAAAAAATCATGGCAGATTTTAGATGTTCTTCATTATAGTTTCTTTGCATAATCATGACAATGTAATACATACCGAACTGAGCTTCCATGGCATCAAGTCTTTCTGGATGCGTCAATGAAGGGACATTCAGTGCAAAAGATGGTCCATCTGAAAATTAGACAAAAATATTCAGAATCTTAACCCATATGTGCATTATGAGATAAGATAAGATAAGATAAGATAAGATAAGATAAGACTTTTTATTGTCTGTGATGATTGACAACAATAAAACAAGCTATTGCGTTTTTTACCGACAAATAAAAAAAGGCCTAAGCGGTCTATAATTTTGCCCCTTTTTGCAAAAATGCCATTATTTTCATGGTTTTCAAAATAAATTCTCTTATCTTATTAGTTGCAAAATTAATTAAATGGAAATAACAAACAAAATCGAAGTGATAAAGATTTACCTGACATTGAAGACGGGTGATGTTTGATAAAGTCAAGGGCTCGAACAGCATAACCCGAAACAATGGAATTATCGCTGGAAAAGGGAAAAAACCGTTAATGATCTCTATAATATTTGAATACTGACAATAAATAGTCCTGCATTCCTACAAATTCTTACCAGATTTTATTTTATTTCATTTGGTGCTAAAACCATTCAATGTACCAAGTGGATATTGGATCATGCAATAAAGTTGCAGGGTATTCAGTGTCGTGCAATAATGTATGGAATTTATATATTACTAATTGAACCATTCCTCACTTTTCTTATTTCAATTTCAGGGTGATACTATTGTCATGTTCAAAACCAACACTGATGGGAGCAATTTTTACATTTTCCTTACTTATGTAACGCAATAGAATCTCTCTAGGTGGCCCCAGGCTAGCGAAAACTCAAGTTTTCTTAGTTGGGTTTCCCACCATAATGTAAAATTATTGATATTATAATACTCATTTTCATGTAAAATTGCAAATAAATGTATCTGAATTTCAACTACAACAGCATTTGCATTTTGTTGTTAAATAAATAAATTATTTTAAAATGCTTCTGCTATAGTAGGTAAAAGTCTTTACTTACTCAGATTCAGGAATTTCTCCACCAGAATTTTGTCCTTTGTTCTTGGAACTCTTCTTACTCTTGAAAAGCCCTTTCAAGGGACTGCGTTTGGCAATAGTCCCTAAAACTGAAGCCTGAGGTTTCTTACATACTTTAGTGGGGCTTGTATCATCTCGACTGACATCCAAAGCATTTTTCATGTCACTGGCATTAGTAGGACTTGCAGTAATCTTTGCTGGATTTGTTTTGTCTGACCTTTTGAGACTTTTTTGTAGCTTCTTAGCGAGGCTTTTGGTAATGTCTGGAACCTCAGTTGTATTAGTTGGGTTGGCATTTGGCATTTGTGTAGCCTGGCTTCGATTTTGTACAGCTAAACTTGCTTTAGTAGGACTTCCAAAAAAACTTACAAACTTCATAATTGGACTCTTTTTGTCATTGCTCCCACTTACAGGGTGGTCGGCCATCTGTTTGGTTCGATTCGCTGATTTAGGACCCTGATACATTTGAACAAGCTTCTTGACAGGACTTACAGGTGTAGGACTTTTGGTGGGACTTTGTGAACTCCTATCAGGACTTGCGGCGGTAGAACTCTGGTACATTTGAACGAGCTTCTTGACAGGACTACGGTCGGTTTTACGTGAACCATTGGGCTGAATTTCACGAGAGTGTGCACAACTTGCAACAGGCTTTTGTTTAGAAGAACTTGCAGGGCTTACAGCACTTACATTAGCGGAATTTGCAGGATTTACAGCAGCACTTCCTTTTGCTGAATTTGCATTAGCAGGACTTTGTTGGTTGATAAGTGCATTTGGTTTAGTGGAGCTTGCATTTGTTGAAGTTTTGGTGAAACTTGCACTAGCACCACTTGCAGTATATGTTGTTTTAGTAGAACTTTCTGAAGAACATTGAGCAGGACTTTGCTTAACTGAATTGCCTTTTACACGACTTTTGGCCTGACTAGCATTAGCAGGACTTTTCTTACTTGAAAATGCCCGAATGAGCTTTTGAATAGGACTCTTCCTTGCAGGACTTTTATTTTTTTCATCTATCGGATTGGTTTTTGCAGGACTTTGCTCCACATATCTTGACTGATCACCACCTAGCATTTCAGAAACAAAGGGCAATTAGAAACATATCACGCCATCCCAAGCCAAATTAATGATACGTAAAACAACAACATTGTTTTAACATTTAGTGGAATGGGATTTCCTCAAACAGCTTTTTTGTGCCTTCCTATCTAATTCTATCCTATCCTATATCTGTCTGTCTTCCATCCTATCCTGTCAATGGCTGAAAATCCATAAAGATCCTCTCCTATCCTATCCTATCCTATCCAAAATAACTGAAAATCCATAAAGGTCCTATTCTATCCTTTCGTATCCTATCCTCCTATCCTATATCTGTCTCCTATCCTATCCTGTCAATGGCTGAAAATCCATAAAGGTTCTATCCTATCCTATCCTATTGTTGTCAATGGGTGAAAAACCATCTGTGATACCAAAGACTATTAAAAATAGAGAAACTTGAATACCTGATGTTTGTTCTTCATGTAGAACTTTACAATTGTTACATATTTCATCTATATGCCAAAAAAGTATTTTTCTCAAACCCAGGTTAGCTTCTTCAACGAAGTTGTTGTGCTCTTGTTTTAAATGTTATGAAAAGCAATTCATGACAAGCGATGAAATCTGAGAAAAGGTACTTACCCAAACCGCTTTGCATTGCTTTAATACTTGTTATTAAATTCTGAAAAAAGGTGTGCTTCTTTGAGTCAAATAAAACACTAAATTTATACGATAAAAAAATACACAAAACTAAAAGTATAATCTTAAAACTGTGGCAGACATGATAATGATAATGAAATTTTCACTCTGCACAAGGATTGTAAGGATCAAATCAGAAATAAATTATTAAGAATATAGATTATGAAGAGTAAAAGATCACTACCAGAGCTAAAAATGGTGATATCAATATTTTATGAGTCAATTAAGATTATAAAACTTTGGGTTTAGTGCAATATAGCGGACCAAAATCTATGCCCATATTTGGCGTCCATTAAAAATTTAAATTTTTATCAAATATTTCAGAAGTTTGAAGTTTTTAGCACAATTAAAATAACATTTGGTGTAGAATAGCGGGGGTTTGGGGGCAGTATCCCCCTAGAAAAAGCAAAAAAAAACTCTGTCTTTACCGTGAATATGAAAAACGCCGTCATAACCAAATTAGTTTGTGACGTCATAAATTGATTTCAAGCACTTTTACGTCATAGGCTTGGCAAAGAGGCTCGGTAAATATGGTCATAAATCTGGGTCCGCTATATTGCACTTTTTCCAAAACTTATAAAAGAATCAGTTCAGCGGTACTTCACAAGAAGGCTTTCTGGTTTAAGGGACATTCCATACATGGAAAGAATGTTTCTCCTAAAATCTAAACACACTTGAATGTCGAAGAATCCAAGCTGACCTGATTCTATACCATAAAATGTGTACTCATCGCCCCAATATGAATATTCAAAACTCTTTTAGATATAGTAACCACAGAGGTCATGGTAAAAATGTATTTCACTTTTATAGCCAGACTGATGTAAGAAAATATTTCTTTGCTAATAGAATTCTCAATACATGAAACAGTCTTGACCCTGATATTATCAATTTCAGTTAAAAAAAATTTAAAGGTGCTATTAATAGTCGAAGCTTTGTTGGTAGGGGAGTGTGTATGTCAGCTGACCTTTACACCCCTTTGTTTTTATGTTGTTGATTTTATGTACTTTTTATCAATAAATATCAAATATCAAAAAAAATTTAACTTGGGACAAAAAAGGCAATCCTGCCGAGAGTTTGGATGGTTGTATATTGAACTGAATAAAGCGCATTAAGTGTTGACCTCTGGTAAATCTAGAAAAGGACAGTTACTGCAGTGTTTGTTTGCACTGTTTGTTCTATTGTCCGCTAAGTGTGAGTTCTCAGTTTTGTGAAATGTTTGACAACTGTGAAGTAAGTCCAGGAAATAGGCAGTCTTGGCCAAGTCACACAAGTGAAAGGAACAAAAGTTATTTTGTCTTAATACTACCATTATATAATCTATTATAATACTATTATTTGTATTTGTCTGTAAATAGTTATTGTGACTGAAAACATGTTCTTTCTTGATTATCGCAGTATCACTAACTACGACATAGATATGATTGCCATACAATAAATGTGTCCGTGAAACCTCAAGTTCCAATCAATGTCTCAACACAAATATAACCTGCGACAGCAGCCATTGTGTTCATGCTGCTACAGACACACTCGTTAAATACTCATTAAAATTTACCCGTAGCTTTGGTAATATCAGCTTCCTTGCTCTCTGATACAGGTCTTTATGATCACCGGAAAGAAAGCTGGAATCTTGAAGGCAGTTTTCATTTTCTTGCAGTTCTTCAACATGATTGACAAGCTCTTCTTGCAACTGGTCAATTCTTTGACTACATAGATTTCCCTGCAGTGGAAGTAACATTAAATTTTTTTAATAAAGGCATGATATAATTTTGTGACGACTCTTCGATCTGGTCTTTCAAAAAAAAAAAAAAAAGTATTAAAAAAAAAAAAAAAAAAGGCTTCTTTACAATTCAAAACTATATGACATTACGTCATGTTATATTAATCAATTTTTAAAGCTACATGATCATCAGAGTTGTTCTCCTAAATTACTTGAAAATAACCATCTTTAAAATCTCACTTTCCCATTAAGAGGAACGTTAACAAGTTTCCATTGCATTTTCAAAACAGAAAGTTTTATGCACCCTTCTTGATAACAGATAATAAAAATATGGGACAAAAAAAAGTTATATCACTTCAGAACGTATTTTAATTTTTTTTCTACAACTTAACGATTTGTAATATGGCCAAATAGCTGATGTGTCACTAACAATAGTCTGGATGCATAATTAGATGACTAATTGTTACCCGATTTATTTCTGACGATATACTTTCAACTTCACTTTGAATTGCTTCAAATGATTTATCCACATTGATTATCACTTGGTAGTTGAGGTCATCCAAAGCCTGAAAATCAAGATTGAAAATTTAAATTTGACCAGTAAACTTAAGCTTGATACATCTTCAGACCACCAAGTTTTTTCTATTAATGCATGAGAGCTTTTCTATTTTTCCTCGCCATTAAGACCACCTCACCAAAGATGCCAATGAACAGCAGTCTCATAATTGGCAAGGTTTATGAAGACATACAAGTGATTCAAACTGACGACTGGTGTGATCCAAAACAAAGAAGTCATGGAGAATATACGACAACAGAAGAATGACAAAAATTGACACAAAACTAACATTGGATTAAAGAAAGTAGTTATAAAATACATAAGTAAAATTCAGCATCAAGTGTTATTTAAGCTCACATTGTCTAATTATTTTGCTGACAATAACATTGCAAGTGGAAATACAATGTTGTTAAGGAAATGCTTTGCCAAATCTACCACAAATGACTTACCCCTTTCATGTATGCCAGGTACCCAACGATGGATTCTTCAGTCATTCCTAAATAAATAACATAACAGCCTGTTAATGAAAATTAAAACTTTAAATACTGTGGAAATTTACAGCTGACTTCCTACCCACTGAAACAGAAGTCAGCTTTTGAAATTTCCAACACATATTACTGTGTGCGGTCACTTAGCAGCCCAGCAACCTAATTATGGACATTCTTTGCTAGTTTACCTTGTTAAACAAAATGATCGGTTAAACTATGTAGGTGATAGGCTGAGTATAGACTTAAGAAATCTTCTCTTAAAAATAGTTCAGGCAATTTTTCTGAATTGCCTGCTTGTCAGAACAAGAATTGCGTAAAATCAGCACATGAACATCTAATTATTCTGTAATTTCATTGTTAGACCTTTAAGACCATAAGCCAGCCTATAGACTATAAGAGAAATTGATTAATGTACTTCGGATGAGTAAATGAGCAAAACATGTACATAATTAGGTCGCTGGGCTGTGAGGTGATGACGCACAGTGATATAATTAATTGCATTTTCTTGCTACCGGTCTGAGATTATACAACCAGCTGAAAGAGGCAGATGTAATGATGAGATGATAAGCTAAAGTGCACCATATTATACATTTACATTTAATTATAACCTTTTTTCCATTCTGCTTTGTCTCATCAACTACAATTTATATTACATAGATGAGACACAATCTTGAAAAGATTTTTATCCTAATTATCTGACCAGTTGATGATGTTCATCATCCGCGTAACATGTCACAGGCCTTAAGAGTGAATAAATCAAAACATAAAAATGTCAAATACCTAGTCGTTTACATAATTCTTCTATAGCCCTTTCCAATCTTGGGAAAAATCTCTGAAATAAGAAGAGACACTAAACTCAATCATAAAAATCATTAGAAAATCCAATAACACTCGCAATCAGCAAAATTTGCTGAAATATTTTAGCAACATTTGTCAGCCCTGAAACTCCCCAAATATGTGCAATTACGGGTTTTTTTCCCTGAATGGTTTTGTTCACATTACCAGTGATGTTTAAATACAACAAACATCCACAAATAGAAAAATTAGTATGCAGTTTTGAGGGTGGCAAATTTTGATGATTGAATATCACTGATGCCGAGTGTAAAACCACATTATACTTAAGATTTATATTTTGGGCTTGGTGCAGGATAGCGGACCCAAATTTATGCCTATATTTGGCATCCATTAAATATGAAAATAATCACTATTTTTAACCAAACTTCATGCTAGTACACAATAAAAATAACAATTTTGTAGAGTAGCAGGGGTTTGGGGGCAGTAGCCCCCAAGAAAAACAAATGTAAACAATCATAAGCTGCGTTCTTGCCTTGAAAATGTTCACTGCCGCCGTATGTTTGTGACGTCACATATTGAATTCAAGCATTTGACGTCATTGGCCTGGCAATGGGACTCGCTAAATATGGTCTTAAATTTGGGTCTGCTATACTCCACTTTTTCCTATATATTATATTTATCCCATTAGCAGTGTTGATGTTGACCACTTCTCAACTGACCTTGAAAATATCCTCCAATGCGGTTTTTCTTTGTCCCAATAAACTCAAAACACCAGGGCTCAGCTTCAGGTTCTTCAGACGTATTCTTTCATCTGTGGCAGTTTTCATGACGTCCGCAATTTCTGCCTTACATTCCTCAATTTCCTCTTCTTTCAGCTTATTCTGTAACATTTAAGATGCCAATTAATAGACTTGAAGTTCGTTGGCGCACCTATAAGGAAGCGGCTGGGAGGACCTATACTTTTCGGTAAAGTGTAATTATCTCACCTGTTTTATGGCCAATTCAGTATCATAAAATAATCTGTCTGTCCTCAACAAGTAGGATTCAATCTCAAATAAGACTTTGTAGTTGGGGTCATTCCGTCCCTGAAAGTTAAATAATAGGTTGAAAAATGGTAAATTATTTAAATTATACATATACAAGCACCTTAAAAGCACAAGTCAAATTATTGATTCCAAAGTTCAAGGTCATTGATATGTTTAAATATTTAAATGTGAATATATCAATTATAAAAATGTGGAGAAATAACATAAATGCAGTTTTCAAAGAGAGAACACCAAAGGAGTATTACAAGGAGCAGCATTTCCTCTGATTCATGTAAAATTAAATGATTAAAGAAAAAGACAACAATATAGAATATCCATTTATGACAATGAAAAGTAAAGACAAAATTTAAACACAGTTCAAAATATGCTCATGCCTTTACCTCTTTCTCCAACTTGCGCAAAAGTTCATAACTTTCTGCGGGCAATTCTGAAAAAAAGAAAGGGCATGTCTCATTCAGCAATCAAAACGACTTGTCATACATTTTAAACACAAAACTAGCTTTAAAAAAATTATTCTGAGCTATCTGGCTGAATTGATGTTTAAAAAATGTTTGATTTGCTAGTCCAAATTAAGTCACCATATTATTGTAATAATATTTATCCACCTTTTTTTTAACGTAATAAAAATCATCACACCAATTACGGCGCAAAAGTTACTCAATTGTATTCTATTGTGTTCTGTTCTATTCTATTCTCATTGGTGGCAATGATTAACCACTTATTTACACAGTTATTATCAAAATTATACCCACTAAAATTACAGAGTTCACTTACTCAGTTTATCCCAGGCAATATCAATTTCTAAACCTAAATCCTGAAATAAAAACACATTTTAGTTTTTTTCACACTTTAACATATCAAGTAATACTTGGAGTACTTTTACATCATACAGTGTTCCAGCTAGGATTTGAATTGGGCATGGCGCACAAGAATATTAGGGTGGACTTCACTTTTTGGGGCGCTGGGCATGGCACAAGGAGCGTCGGGCATGGCGCAAGGGGCGTCAGGCATGGCACAAGGAGCGTCGGGCATGGCGCAAGGGGCGTCAGGCATGGCGCAAGGGGCGTCAGGCATGGCGCAAGGGGCGTCAGGCATGGCGCAAGGGGCGTCAGGCATGGCGCAAGGGGCGTCAGGCATGGCGCAAGGGGCGTCAGGCATGGCGCAGCACCATGCTCAAATGGCCTAACTGGAACACTGAGACGTAGTGTCACATAAATTCCTAAATAAATACCTCTAAATAACATGCAAGTTTTTGACCTCTCTGTGAAAATTCAGTTTTAAGCGCTTCATCAGTATACGTGGATATATTATTCATCACTTCTCGAAAGCATTTTCCATATTTTGTCACTTTCTCCATCATCTGCTGGAATTCCACAAACAGCCACTCCGCAGTTGAAGTGTCCATACTCCGCTCCATACCCTCCTGTAAAAAATTCCACATTAAACAAATGAAATGAATTGAAGAAGTAAATCATAAGTATTCTCTATAGTCAATTCTTATTTGTACCCATCGCACAATCAACACAACTACAATTCCAAATAAGGAGTTTTCAAGCTGATTTTTTTGGGTGTGGTGAATTTCACCGATTAGCGAATTATGCTCATTTTGAACATCATACTCATTTTGAACACGTGCGTCATAGCATGCAAAATACAAACAATTTCGCCCCTCAATTCAGAATGAAGATTTGGGATGGCAGGGAGGGAAATTTCTGACACACTTGCAAGTTTAATTGCAACAGCATAATGTACCCTCCATTGGGCAACTAATCTCATGAACTGATTTTGTCGGAAAACTTTACCAGATCGTCTATTTCTTCGAGCAGGTTTTCCAATCGGAAGGACGTTCTTTTCACAAATGACTGAATTTCCAACAGGGCCTCGAACATCTGATCTTCGCCAAGCTGAAACAAGGAGATCAAGGAAGAAAGTCACAAATAATTTTTCAAAATGAACTTTTTGCAACACGTCATTTTCAGTAAATATCTAATTGCATAAATATTCCGAAGTCACAATTCACAGCGGTCACTACAAAGCCGCCATTAGCATTTATTGATTGATTGGTTGAAAGATTACTCGAATCAAGAATACACCAAATTTGTTTATTCCTCACAAGGGACCATTAATAAATTTACCTGTTCTTGTAATTGGTTATCACACCTCTGTTCAGTCTCTCCTGGAAGACAAAAAGTCCATATAATAATGCTATGAACTTGCACATGGGCAAGTGAGAGGGGCAGATCCTAAGTGAGGGGGGGGGGGGGGAGACCAACGGTATGTGTGACAATTAAGCTTGAAATGTATGCAAAACACAGTTTTATTCAAACCACGTCTGTTGTGTCGACAACATATGCAAATACTAAATTTCATTTTTATGACACGGCCAGATATGTCTCAGATATGTCTTATGCCAAGCATTCAATTAATCTAAATCATGGTTTTCAATATATTCTTTCTCCCCCATTTCTTATAAAAGGCCTGTATTGAAAAAATTTTGAAAAGAAAAATATTATGCCAAGATAACGGAGGGTATTATCGACAGGGCGGGTATTATCGAACTAATTTACAAACTAATTTAAGTGTCGATAATACCCGCCCTGTCGATAATACCCTCCATTACGGTATATATAATTATATATATAGTGAAATAAGGGGGCCAGGGGACTACAAACTTACGTCTTTGTCTTAGAGGACTTTCACTTTTAGAAGCAGGTCTTGGGCTTTGTACTAAGTACGTGGTAGGGTTTGGCCCACGAAAATCTGTCACTTGATATTCTTCTTCATTTTCTAATTCTTCGTCATCGGAATCCACAATACCCTCAGCTGATTTTGCAGACGGCCCTGTTGTTGGGGTATAGCTTAAAGGAGGTCTTTGCGTTAGTCTTTCTGGGGTAGAATATTGGCTTGGCCCTGGGCTTGGCCCACGAAATGCCGTCACTTGAAATTCTTCATCTTCTTCGTAAGATGCCGTTCTATCGTTGCTGAGTTTTACAAATTTTGCAGACGACTCTATTGTTGTTTGGGTCAAGGACGGTCTTTTCTGCGCCAGTCTCTGTTTCATTGAACGTTGGTCAGTTTGTCCCATTTTTGTTTTCAATTCTTTTTAAATGCGTAATTACGAACAAGTCACATCGTGAAAATGAGGTTGAATCAAGGAGAATGACTTGCGTCACCATGCACCACGCGGGAATGAGGCTGAATGACGTTGGCGCCAATGCACAGCAACGCCACTGGTGGCTGCAGGTAAGTACTGTTTTTCATATCAATCACTGCTTAGCACTTGTGCGGAAGGAGGAGACCAACTTAATCACTGCTAAGCTTTAAAATTCATAAAAATGGCATTCTTGACCGTATTTCTCATTGTGCAGACAATTGAATTATTTATTGATGTTTATTTTCCGAGATTCTAAACGTATGGGTGCATTCTATTTCTGACAGTCTAAAAATTAAAATAAATGTTAATTCTCACAAAACATAAAAAAATAATAATAAAGTAGATTTCAAGATTTTTTTTATTCAGGAGATACATATAATATATATTAATGCATTTTAGTGCAAATTTGCTTTGCTATTTTTGCTTTGTTTTCGCCAATGCATCCATCAGGTAAAATGTCTTCATATTTTCCTTGCCCAGGGTTGATTCTAGCTCCCTAGAATAACAAGAAAAGCTCTCTTTAAATAAGAGACCTGTATCAGAATTGGTTAACGTAGTCTAGACATGTAAAAAAAAAAAAAAAAATGAATTGATTTATTTTTACAGACTAAAGGGTATTAGTTGCAGGTAACAGATACTGACAAAGTATCATGTCAAAATATTACAATCAATTAGTATAGTTTATAAATTTATGTCTTTGTATTTATTGCCGAACGTGCTTTAAAATGTACTTTTCCATAGATCCTCGCTACTCTTGCCTAGCTACCCACAACTGTCTGCAAATTGACCACTTGCACCATCTATAGTATTAGTAATTATAAAAAGAGACCTTTGCTTGGTTAGTCATACTATGAATATATATATATAAATATATATTTCAAACTTTCCTGCTATTAAGTTTCATAGAATTTTTTCGTGTTCTTTTTTAATATACCTAAATACTTTTAGTATTCTGTAATTTGCAGCCAAAAAAAACAGAGTCTTTGAGAAAAATGTGACATGTTTTGCAAATCTAATAGAATAATTCAGATCCAAATTAAAAACATATATAATCATGTTTAATTTTTTCACATTAACATACATAATTGACAGGTTCAGTGATTGTAGCATTTATGAACTGCATATCTGGAGTTTAAAACAGTTCGAAAAATAATTTCATTTCAACATTGGCCTATTTGTAATTACTTGTAATTATAATTACAGTTTCAAATGCAATCAGCTATCAGAAACATAAAGAGCAATTGACAAATCCAATTTGTGTAATTACACTTTTTCACACTTAAGAAAGAGTGAGAACAGTGCTTTTATAGGTCAGAGTGTGGGTGTGTCACTCAACTGGCCAATCATAGCCAGATGCCTGCAATGGAGTGACCACTGCAACACGGGCATAACACCACCATCACAAGCACAACTTCATGATGGATATTTGTTAACAGCCAAAGCACAATAGTTACCATTTAAATCGCATTAGTTTTCATAGGAATGAAATAATGTAAGTAGATATTAAGCTTTTGTTGAGTTGCTGGGCATTTACATGATGGGCCTCCAACAGATATTTGTTGAAAACCTTCACAAGCTTTCCCCCCAAAGACCAAAATTAACCATGCCAATTTCTGGGAAATCAGACTAACATGGATGAGTCCATTGATGTTAAAGGGGGAACTGTTAAGATTTAATAAATACCTTGGTACAATCAAACCAGGCACTTTTGACATATGGTCCTCAATTCAAAGTTGATCCATTTTATTTAAGGAAGACAAATATGCCATAGTTAGGTTATTTAAGGCTTTTTCAAGGATGTGAAGATCAGTGATCTGACCACAGCTTAAATGTACACAAACATCAGTGATGTCACTGGCAATCTTCACAAGGCTCAGAAGATATTTCGTAAAACTGATATTATTAAGTATCTATATCTCTATGAGTTCTGCTATACATAGGATATGTTATGGATTGAGATTCTGATACAAAAAAATAATGATATATTATTTGTCATATGAAAATGAAGTTTCTTCGTGACATAAAACTTTTTGTAACAATCATTAAATATATATTTGGATCCTTAGGATAATGTTTTGTTTTTTTGGTTGCCAAATTGGAACAATTTTATTTTTTTTAATATAAAAGTGAAAATAATAATTTCACATTAGTTATATGTTATGTTATGTAATTACCTAATATCTGATTCAGAAGCCTCATTCTTGCAAATTTTGCTGACTTCTTCATACTTCTCAGCACCGAGTTCTTTCATACAATGTCTGTAATTAAAGACAAAAAAAATCATTATAAAGGGTGATTTCAACATGCATTATGGATGCTTCATATTTGAAGCCATCTCATCTGAAGGTTCTTAGGTAGTTCAAGCATGGAATCTTCATCATTCTAGTATTATGTTCCGCACACTTTTAATTTCTTCTTTGCCTAGTTGTTCCAATCAATTAGGGCAGGGATTCTGATCCAAAATCCCCTCCATTTTTGTTTTGGAGACCCTGTCCACATAATCCCAAATCTGGCACTGCCGCTAGTAATAAATTCATATACTATGTGCAATAACCTTTGAATGAGGACATTAGCACTTGGTTGCCTGACTGACGTGTCAACGACTAATTCATCCGTAGCATCCGTAAGACCATCATGTACTTCCCGAGCAACCGTCACTGCTGCGTCCAGTTCCTGAAATATGCAACAAATACATAATTCATATAATGCTGGAAATAAAGTGAGCACTGTTTTGAACTTTCATCCTCAGGTTCATCAGGCCCGTAACCAAGGGGGAGTGGGGGGGGGGGGGGGGTCAAGGGGGTCGTTCGATCAACTTGGTCCATGTCCACACATCGGTCAACATTATCATAGGATGCTAGGAGATGCATGCCTACGATCCCCAGTTTGTATCAATATCACCTGAGTTACCAAATAGTGTCAATTATATCTATATCTATTGTATAATAAAAACCATATTTGTCTAAATTAATCAATATTATGAATGTATTTAAACTTATATTGTGGCTTTTGGGATAATATCTACCACTGGGTCATCAGTAATTAGTAAGTCTTTATTGAGACTGTCACTTAATTGTAAATATGTAAGTGTAGATTAGGGTAGTTGACTATTGAGAGGTAAGCCTTGGCTGCATTCTTGGTTACCAGGCTAACAGAGATCAGTGAAGTTGGCTACCCGAACCTAGCTACCTGACAGCTACCCGGCAGCTACCTGAAGATGTAAAGTTAGCTACCCGAACCCAGCTACCCGACAGCTACCTGGCAGCTACCGGAACTTTCCATGTATATAACTCAAAAACAGTTGAGCGTAATTTTTCCGTTTTTGCGCCAAAAGATACTTAGGGCAAAGGTTTACGTTCTAGAATTTTTTCGGAATTTTCCGAGCATGTCTAAGATGTGATAAATCAAAAAAATTGAAAAAATGACGTTTTTTACCGTAATGCAAACGGTAGTTTTTTGGAGTGTCCGGTTGAGAAAGCGCCAGTAGAAAACAAAAATTAACTTTTGTGTGTAACATTTAGCGTACACAGAACTGCTCCACTGATCAGCTGTCAGGTAGCTGTTTTTAGGGGAGAGGATTTAAGTAGGATCTAGTCATTATTAGGGAGAGCAGTTTGACCAGTGTGGGTCCCTGTGAATTTGTAGGGATGGTATTTTGGGCACATTAGTGTATTAATTAGATTAGTATTAGATATACCAAGGATGCAGTCACAGGATCTCATTCAGGTATGTAGGCCTATGTAATATGTATGTACATTGTAATAATTGTAATAATAATAGTCAATGTGATTAATGTAGTAATGGGAAACTCCGTTGGTACATGCAAAAAGGGAAGGGGAAAATATCATGTGATCAGTGTCATCAATATGTATTGTGATAATTAAATGTGTTACTATCATATATTTGCCTTGATTTATTCATTTAATGTACAGTGTTCATCTACATAAGGCCTTAGGCTGTCTGGATATCTATATCAATAAAATTCAATATCCTGAGGAACCCACACTCCTTATAAGCTTTGTCGCCTACTACAAAAGATCCCGGTGTGACTAATGAGTAATAAGCAGTAGTCATTAGCCTCTTATTATAACATCAGGGAATGATATTTTTAAAATTAGTATCGAAGGGCCACAACTTTATGAAAAAGACCCATCCAACGCTAGCAGCTGGCTACGGGCCTGTTTATGATTTTTAGCACGATATCATAACCATTGTTTTATTATCAGTTTGTGTAAAAATCACCCCTCTCATCCCGCCATCCAAATCTGTCGCTTCTTCACCATCTGGAAGATCTTCTGGGATGTCTGCATAATCTGTAAATGTAACATTAAAAAAATCGGTCTTATTTCAGTGTGGGTGTTCGGCACGACACAACAACCATACAAATAAGGTAGAGGAAAATATTTACTTACCTAAGTACGAAACTGTCGACACCGATCGACCTTTACCTGAGCCGATTTCCTCTGGAATATCTAATAGAATAATCACCATCATTTTGGCATCATAGCAACAAATTATTAGAGTGTACTATTTTATATAAACAACATTTTGATATAACAAAAGTCATTCTTAGTTCAGCAAATGTGGTCTTAGTTGTCTTCAGGGTTGGCGATATCAATATGTACTACATTTTAATAGATGTGAGGGTATCCTTTCAGGAGACTCTATTGCACACATGAAAATGTCTTATTGAAAAAGTGACAGAAACTTTACTCTGTTTACACACAATAGGAAGATGTAATGATGAGATGATAGTTGATATGCGCTCACCTTCTTCAATATCGGAACAAGAGGAATCTTCATCGAAGTCATCGGAATAATATATCTCGGTTCCTTCTCTTGTAGCTTGTCTTTCTATCTTTGCTTGCTTCTTTTCTTTCTTGCTTTGATTGGACACCTTTTTGGGTGACCCTTTATTATCTTTGCTTGCTTGCTTTTTAGATTTTGAGTCTTTCTTTTGTTGTTGATCACTTTGCTTTGATTTCAGTTTCGGTAACTTGATTCGCTGCTTTGCATCTTGTTCGTTTAGTTTTGGTTTGCTTTCTGGTTCCTTTTCTTTTAATTTTGGTCCAGAGTCATGCTTTGGCATTTTAGGAGTGCTTTCAATGGATTTAGCATTGTTGTTTACTTTTGGGGGTAGAAGTTCATTGACGACTTCTTCCTTGGGCGATGGTATTTTTCTTTCCATTTCAACCTGAAGAGCGTTTGTGACTGGTACACGAGGAGTTCTTTGCGGTTCCAAAATTTGCTTCCTTTTGTTTGAATAATCAATGTCCTTAGTTCCATCATTTGTGGAATCTGATGCTGATAATTGTGGCAGTTTACCATCATGTAACTTCAGCCTGGAAACTGACGTCATTCGGTATGATAGATTTAACTTAATCCGTCTTAAGTTATTTCCATCAAATTCTTTTGAATTTCCATCCATCAGGTTGGTGTATGGTTTGTCAAATGCCATTGAATAATCATCATTCATGTTTTCTTTTCCTCTTGACAGTTGCCGTGGCAACGGACGACTTTTTTGGGCAGAATCTGGCGTCAATGAGCGACTGCGCAGTTGCTCTGCTTGGATGATTCTACGTATTGGCTCTGGAGTTTTTGACTGTCCTTTAACAGCCTTCATAATGTCTTTTTCTGCCTCAGATATATCAGATCTGGCATTTGCACCAACAGAGCTCTCATCACTTCTGCTTCGATGATGCCTTTTCGGTGTTTCTTGGTCATCGCTTGATTTCGCGACCATACTTTCTTTCGATTCATTACTCTTCTGTTCATGAAATCTGGCTTTGTTTCCAACATGCTTCTGATTCTCTGATATGTGGCTGGATTCTTCCACATACTTTTCAGGAAGCTTTGGTTCTTGATCATAAGACTCCTCTGGTATGGTGGCAACTGTGAATATAACCATAGTTGTGAATATATTGACAGAAATTTTGCCGCAAACAATGCCTCAATCACAATATATACCGGAGCAAAGCAAAACAATCTAAGACTTCACCTCTCTCCCCTGGTTTAGCAGAAAGGCTCTGTCTTCCTCCTGCGGATAACTGGTTCATGTACAACATGGTGGGTCGACAGGTCACGGCTCGCTTGACCTTGGAATTGTCAAGGTCATTCGGAAGAGGTTTTACTGATGCCTGATACTGTGCTGAATCTCTGAAATAATTAGCATCTTCTTAGCAATATATTGAAATGTTAGTATGCTATTATTTTAATACCTTTGTCTTTCCTTGAATTAAAGTTTAGACTTGAGTTATATTACTACATAGTTGTGCACATAACCATGGAGTTAAAGCTGCATCATCAATAAGCCTATGATAAATGGAGTTATATCTAATAATGCTCGTTATATCCATGTCGTTGATGGGTTCTGTGCCTTACCACAACTGATCAGTTACAAGGTATCCTTGCCAATATGTATTATGATGTACATTGTATAATATTATGTTACATTCATCATTGTATAAAGTAAATCTATCTATCTATCTAACAGACTCTATCTATCATTAGTCACTCTACCTTAGAGTCGGAGTTGTGTACGGTCTCGGTCCTTCTCTTGTCGGCAACTGAGACTGTTGCAACTTGAACTCATTTTCTTCGATGTACAACAAAAGTTCCTTTCGTAGATATGGCATGGCCAACACTTCTTGGGCACTGTAAGAAGAAAGAATAGTAGTTATGTTTGTGCGACTCTGGTTCCGGAGTTAGAATGCAATGTTGCTTCTTCATACAATTTGTTTCGGTATAACAAAGTAACAGAAGTTACAGAACTAAATTAACATCTTAACAAACTGATATCATTAAAGGATGATCAATTGCCTTGGTCTATCCTCAGGCTCCTTGGTCAACAAAGCTTCAAGGACGTCCACAAGGTTATCCGAGAATTCATCGGGTGCTGGCTATAAAAAAAAAAAGTTTTGAACAAAACAAGATAGCCAAATGAAGAAAAGAGATGTTTCAAAAGAAGGGAAAGATATTTAAAAAATAATCAGAAAGAAAAGTTGATTGCAGGCCCGTAGTCGCCCGGGTCTTTTTTTTTCATTAAAATTGTGGACCTTCAATATATTTTTTAAAAAAGCATTCCCTGAAGTGGACCAATGTGTGGACATGGACCAAGTTGGGTGGGTCGAACAACTCCCTCGGTCCCCCCCCCCCCCCCAATTGGCTACGGGCCTGGATTGAAAGAAGCATTTAATTCTCAATCCTCACAGAAATTCATATCATCATATGAATCAGTTTTACCTCATATTCAGCCTGGACAATCTTGTAGAACAGGCTGACCAGGTTGTGGGCATCAAATGCAGGTTTCAAGGAACACAGCTCATACAGAATGCAGCCCAGAGCCTGCAAAAAATTTCATACAGATTCTTCAGAACAGTTGCCAGAACTACCCGGCGGCAAGTGATTTAGACTTCAAATCTCTGCTCACCTTACACAGTTGTTAGGCCGCTGTCCTGACAATAATTACCTTAATCTAGACCTTGTGTACACAGTCGTGCGACACGATCGCTGCTTACCCGCACCAACTGTGTACACTCGGTCTAGCTTTAATTCATTGAAGCAGAGTTGTGAATCAGTAACATAGTACACTATGCAGATTCTTAGTGTGGAAGGGTAATCAGATATATTATTACCACATACAAGACCTACCCAAACAGATTCTTAGTGTGGAAGGGTAAGATATAATATTACAACATGTTAGACCTACCCAAACATCTGCCTTAGATGTGTAAGGAATATCTTGGCACATTTCTGGGCTCAGGTAACATGGAGTCCCGACGCAAGTGCTAGAAACCTCGACAGTTTTATCGATGCTTTTCGCAATGCCGAAGTCACCTACAAACACAAATAACACAGTCAACCATGAAAATGATATTATTGTCATACAATATATACAAAATAGAACTTCCATATTATATAACTTGCCTAATTTGCATATAGTTCCGGATTTGTTGAGGAAGACGTTCTCCGTTTTGAGGTCTCTGAAATATATAGCATGATCGATGACATTTAACATGAAATTATTCCAATGTTTAAATGTTAGCAAGCAATTCTTCCAATAAATAATCCAACATATCATGTAGGTGTTTTGAAAAGCATTCTACAGTATCTCAGATCTAAGAAATTAGGCTTTATGGTAAAATATCTTTCAGTCACTGAATACAATTGGTAGCCTTGTACATTGATAACTAACTGCCGAGTCATGCTGCTATAAGAAAACTTGCTGGTCGGAAAAGTGGTTGCAACCCCGTCACGCTGTTCAGCAGGCGAGTCTTTATCGCCACGTCGACCACATTATACGACAAAAGAAAAATGTGTGGAAATGGTCGAAGCACAGATGCGATTTCAGGTAAGATTTTCTTAGTGTGTTGTTACAATAACTCTGCGTCTAGTGTAAGTACCAATATTTAGACATACAAGACACACACAAATGATTTGAAGACTTTTTTATTATGACCCGTTATGTTGCAGCAAATACCAATCTTGCATTAGGTGTCGTCTGCATTTAAAATTGAACCGCAACAATGTTTATAATGGAAATGCCTTAAGACTATCATAAATATTTTTGTTTTAAGAACCATATTTTAAAAGTCAGATTAATTGGCTTAAATTACCTGTGCAAAATCTTCTGTGAATGCAGGTATCTTACTGCCATGGCAATTTGAAGAAACCACTGGAATATTTAAGAAGTAACATACTAATATATTTGAAGAAACCACTGAAATATTTAAGAAATAACTTCACATATTAAGTAATTTAAATAACTTCACATACTAATATATTTGAAGAAACCACTGGAATATTTAAGAAGTAACTTCACATACTAATATATTTGAAGAAACCACTGGAATATTTAAGAAGTAACTTCACATATTAATTAATTTAAATAACTTCACATACTAATATATTTGAAGAAACCACTGGAATATTTAAGAAGTAACTTCACATATTAATTAATTTAAATAACTTCACATACTAATATATTTGAAGAAACCACTGGAATATTTAAGAAGTAACTTCACATATTAATTAATTTAAAGAAACCACTGGAATATTTAGGAAGTAACTTCACATACTAATATTTTTGAAGAAACCACTGGAATATTTAAGAAGTAACTTCACATACTAATATATTTGAAGAAACCACTGGAATATTTAAGAAGTAACTTCACATATTAATTAATTTAAATAACTTCACATACTAATATATTTGAAGAAACCACTGGAATATTTAAGAAATAACTTCATATATTAAGTAATTTAAATAACTTCACATACTAATATATTTGAAGAAACCACTGGAATATTTAAGAAGTAACTTCACATACTAATATATTTGAAGAAACCACTGGAATATTTAAGAAGTAACTTCACATATTAATTAATTTAAATAACTTCACATACTAATATATTTGAAGAAACCACTGAAATATTTAAGAAATAACTTCACATATTAAGTAATTTAAATAACTTCACATACTAATATATTTGAAGAAACCACTGGAATATTTAAGAAGTAACTTCACATATTAATTAATTTAAAGAAACCACTGGAATATTTAGGAAGTAACTTCACATACTAATATTTTTGAAGAAACCACTGGAATATTTAAGAAGTAACTTCACATATTAATTAATTTAAAGGAACCACTGGAATATTTAAGAAGTAACTTCACATATTAGGTAATTTTAAGAAACCACTGGAATATTTAAGAAGTAACTTCACATATTAATTAATTTCCTATTATATTAAATATATCTGATAAAACCTTTTAGAATAAAAACTTATATATTGTGTAATGAAAAAAAAATACAATATTTGTAATAAAATTGGTGGAAAAGTGTTTCGAAAAATACAATGAATTTGAAAAAGTTTGCGAATATACTCACTTGTATGATTTGTTTTTCTTTGAACAGATAGCCAGCCTAATAAACAAATAAAAAGATAAATGGCAATATTTTGAAATGAATACAAAAAACTAGGCTTCCTCTAAATAAATTCCAGCCTTAGCCACTGTGGCTAAAGCAGTCCAATTTTTTTTAGCCACAACAGAGACAGTTTAGCCACCATTATTTGAAGCAGCTTTCATAAGTTTCTTATTCCCAGTCAAAAACATACTTGACTTAATGTATTGTGATGTTAAATGGTACAAGGTAAATTTGCAGTATGGAATAGGGTGTGACTTGGATGTTAGCTGGGCGCTGATTGGCCAGGAGAATACATTGAGGCAATGATGACACCATTTTGAGGACTAATCTGATTCCTTGGCTCACAGGAGCGTCAGTTTCTCTTGTGTGCACTTGAGAGGCAAGTTTGACAGATTTTAACCACACAAGCATAAATAAAGAGGACCGTGGTGAAAGTTTAGCGGAAGCCTAGAAAAAGATACAGCTTGGAATAAAATAGCATAATCTGCATATTGTCAAAACTGTCTCTGTTTACCTTTAGTGTTTCCTTGATTTTATCCTCTAGGGTACCTCCATCACAATAATCCTGAAAAATAATTTTATAATTTTAAACTTAAATAAAAATGCAAAACCAAAATGTTTGGATTTTTGTATTGTACTATATTGCTGGAATAAACCAGGTATAGGCCTATGGTTTGCTTATATAAACAAATTAATTAAGTAGATTTTATTGACTACAGTTTTCTTGTTATGAATCCTCTGATTTTGATTTGAAACAATTTTATAATTATCTATAAAGGCCACATATTATTTATAGACAGCTTTCCGGATTAAATTGGCAATAACAACACATCATAATGAGCATTAAGTAACTCACCACAATAATGCATAGAAATTTCTCGTCTGGGTCAAAAAACGATTCGTGATACTTTACTATGTGTGGATGCCTCAGTTCAGCCATTATTCTGAAATTTCGCATTTTTTAAAGTTTTAAAATTAAAATGCATACTATTGCAGAAATATAAAAAACAAACAGATCAGTGAAGTTGGCTATACGAACCCAGCTACCCGACAGCTACCCAGCAGCTACCCAAAGATGTAAAGTTATCCGAACCCAGCTACCCAACAGCTACCCAGCAGCTACCCAAAGATGTAAAAATAGCTACCTGAACCCAGCTACCCGACAGCTACCCAGCAGCTCCCCAAAGATGTAAAGTTAGCTACCTAAACCCAGCTACCCGACAGCTACCCAGCAGCTACCCAAAGATGTAAAAATAGCTACCTGAACCCAGCTACCCGGCAGCTACCCGGCAGCTACCCAGCAGCTACCCGGCAGCTACCCAGCAGCTACCCAGCAGCTACCCAGCAGCTACCCAGCAGCTACCCAGCAGCTACCCAGCAGCTACCCAGCAGCTACCCGAAGATGTAAAGTTAGCTACCCGAACCCAGCTACCCGACAGCTACCCAGCAGCTCCCCAAAGATGTAAAGTTAGCTACCCGAACCCAGCTACCCGACAGCTACCCAGCAGCTCCCCAAAGATGTAAAGTTAGCTACCCGAACCCAGCTACCCGACAGCTACCCAGCAGCTACCCAAATAGCAATTGTAGAGCTCTGTGTATGCTTATGACAATTATCTAATTATCAGATTATATCTGAAAATCTTGATTCTCGATCATGCATCTGAATTGTAATGATTCTTACCTCTACAGTGGTCTTATGGTTAAAGTTACACTGTCTGTCAAAATTACTATTTTCCAAAACTTCATCAAATGATTGAAATCACCTTATTTGATCAAGGCACACTAAATATGTGTAAGCTAGTGAATCTATCAGGCATTAATTACAAAATATAAATGATACATGGAAAGAATCGAGACCAAAACATTAGAAATATGTTATGAAAATGGCATCATCACCCATTGTTGAGTATTGTGACGTCATCACTTGGTTTGTTTACATAATGGATTTTTGATGGCATGAAAAATTAAAATACAAGGTGAATTTTATTTTATAGATAGATAGTGCACCCAGCAAGGCTCTGGATGGTAGGTAATCAGTATTAAGTAGACAATGAAGTGAATGCAATAGATTTTGGCCACTGTCATATTGAGTGACAATCCAGCTTTAATGCATTACATCGTACAGAGCTCTACTGCACTGGGTGGCCCGGAGGTTAAAGCCCCGTTCCCACATAGCCGAGTTTGTCGTAGTCAACTCGTAGTATTACGTAACGGCCAAAATTCGAGGAGTTGGCGACGAATTCTGGCGGAAAAAGTGACTCGGCGGGTTACTCGCCGAGTTACTCGGCGGGTTCGGCGGGTGACTCGGCGGGTGACTCGCCGAGTTGTAGGAGTGACTCGCCGGGTGAAGCAAGGTAGCTACGACAGCGACGAGTCACCCATCGAATGATAGGCCGACGCCAGCCTACCTGCATTCTCAGATGCATATCTCGCTTAATATTTGGTCTATTTTCGATCCGAAAAAACCTATGGAGTCACTATGAATTATACTACAAAACAATCTTTATTTGACGAAAATCGGACTAATATTAAGGGAGCAGTAGCTTTTTAAAGAAGCGCTCAGCTTTCTGCATTAATACAGTCTGGGCGCGGACGCTTCAGGGAGCACCAGTATAAGTAAATTAAATATAGCAAATAAAATCACAGATCAAATCACAAATACTAATTACAATATCAATATTAGATTTAAATTTTACAAAATATACACAAATTTATACTGATCATAATATCACAATAAGATTCAAATTAACACAAAAAGATAAGAAAGTTATACAAATATAATCATTGCCTGGTAATTACAATAAAATATATTGCTTTTAATTAATGAAAGCAATTACATATTTTTGTAATTGTGAATGACAATCAAGACAATGTCATATTACTGTGTCATCTTTGAACAAACCATGAAATGACAGGTCAAAGAACCCCAATTTAGGCAATTAGGCAATTGACACATGTATTGAATTTGCTGTATTCTCTACACCCATTCTTTGTATCATTCAAAATGCTAATAGCAATTGACATAACAGTCATGGCAGTTGGCAGAATGAGTAGAAATGAATTGCAATAAAGCTCATCCAAACAATGTATATAAAATGGTCAAAAATATTGACTACACCATTCAAGTCAGGGCCATACACAGAGCACCTTGCCGCCGCCAGACTACCTGCCTTCTCAGACGAATATCTCGCTTAATATTTGGTCTATTTTCAATCTGAAAATCTGTGTGGAATAAGTATGAACTCGACTATAATTTAATATTTATTTGACGAAAATCGGAATAATATAAATGGAGCAGCAGCCGCCGCCAGACAACCGCCTTCTCAGACGAATATCTCGCTTAATATTTGGTATATTTTCGATCCGAAAACACGTATGGAATCAGTGTGAACTATACTAAAATGCAGTCTTATTTGACGAGAATCGGACTAATATTAGGGGAGCAGCAGCCTTTTAAAGTAGCGCTCAGCCTTACCTGCATTGATACAGTCCGGGCGCGGACGTCTGCGAGAGCACCACTGTTTGCCTCCGCCAACCTAGCTACATTCTCAGACGAATATCTCGCTTAATATTTGGTCTATTTTCAATCCGAAAATACCTATGGAGTCACTATGAATTATACTACAAAACAATATTTATTTGACGAAAATCGGAATAATATACATGGAGCAGCAGCCGCCGCCAGACAACCGCCTTCTCAGACGAATATCTCGCTTAATATTTGGTCTATTGTCAATCCGAAAATACCTATGGAGTCACTATGAATTATACTACAAAACAATCTTTATTTGACGAAAATCGGACTAATATTATAGGAGCAGCGGCCTTTTATATTATATACGACCCCCTACGCTGATGATGCATGTACTAAAGGTAGAACTCGACGAGTTACTCGGCGAGTTACTCCTACAACTCGGTGAGTTACTCCTACAACTCGCCGAGTTACTCCTCGCACTCCTGAACATCCCCCCTGTGTAATACGAGTGAAATTAGCGCCGAGTAACTCGCCGAGTTCGAGGAGTAACTCGGCGAGTTCGAGGAGTAACTCGGCGAGTCATGGCCGAGTTTTTGGACTCCTGGATAATTCGCCGAGTGTGCCGTGCAGCGCGGCATACTCGGGATACTCGGCATTCTCGGCTCCAAATCTCACGAGTTCGCTACGAGTCAGAGGAGTTTCTCGCCGAACATCTCTCGAGTGCGAGGAGTAATCGCAGAGTTTAGTACAAATTGGGCCCGAGAGGCGTGTTACGTAATACTACGAGTTGACTACGAGAAACTCGGCTATGTGGGAACGGGGCTTAAGGGATTGGTCTTTTGGTTCACTTCTGAAGGTCCTGGGTATGAATCCCAGCCCAGGCACTCTACATGAGCTACATCTTAGCTGGATGTCAGCTGCCATGCATGAGATGTCATATTGGTGGTGATTTGAATGTCCATGCTGAGGCAAGTAAAAGACCCACCCATGGGGTAAATGTAACGTGGTGTGGACTTCCAAGTCTTATCACCTCATCAGTTCATCTGCCTAGTGCCTAAAGGTCATATCAGTTGACTAAGCTTCAGGCCAAAAGATAATAAGATAGGCCAATGAGCTCAAGAAGAAATAAGCTGTCAATCTCTAAGGGGGACTTTAAGATATAAATAGACTATAATAAATTTATTGACCATGAAAAACAAATAAAAAACATTCTTATTTATAATATACGAAATACTAGGGCAGACTGACACCAGTACAGGTGTATTTGGCCTTTATCAATTTCGTAAAAGAAAAACAGAAAATTGACTGCATTTTATACCATCACATCACTAAGTGTGCCTCTCAGTTTAATTAGCCAAAATAAAAGCAGAAATAATACAAAAGACACAAACCTGGCTTCTCGAAGAACAGATTCTTTCTTCCGAGTTTTGCGGCTTTCATCCAACTCCACTCTTTTCAATGCATAACATCTGATGATCATGAGAAGGAAAAAACAAAGTTCTGTATAATTAGAGATGTCAATCAGTTACATTTTAGTAGTCGATCATCGGTTTGGGTGCACCGACCAATGATCGATTATTAGCCGGTTCGGGTGCAGTGCATATTTGAGTAGTCGCTAAGTAAAATCAACTGTTGTCGTAACTAGATTTTCCAAGATAATTAACGGTCTCTGTACATAAATACAATTTATAATTTCTCAAGTAATTTTTCTTCTAATATATATCTCAAGTTATTTATGATCATATGAAACTAATGAAGGAGAGGGCAATAGGTGTCTTTTAATTTGTTTATAACCAACTAAGGTGTTAAAAAAAAATGTACTATGCAAAATTAGTAATCAATCATTGCATTCTTAGACAAAACAATCGATGATTGAGTATAATCGATCATCGTGACACCACTATGTATAATAGCTACTTTTTTGGTGTTTTTTTTTTTAATCCAACGGGGATAATAAATACTACTCCTACTATATCATTTCGATTATCACTGATTTTACAGGAAAAATGTATACAGTGTATGTGAAATCTAGGAAAAGCCAAAACCTAATAAAAAAAATTTTAAAAAGTATAAAAAAAAATAAAAATGAGAAGACAAAGAAAAAAGTTCCAATACAAACCAAGGAAGATCAAGCAAGATTAAGACATTGAAAAAATTTAAAAAAGAGAGATTTTTTAATAAACTTTTTTTTTTTTTTTTTTTAATAAAATACTTACTTTTGGTTGTTTGTGTTCCTGACCAAAAATACATCCCCACAAGCCCCCTTGCCTATGGAGCAGATGTGCTGGTATTTCTCAACCACCATATTTGCAGGCCAAGGCAGGGGCTTTAAGCAATCCTCTTCTTTGGCCTGTAAAATTAAATATGAGCTCATAGAAATATACTGTGGATGAGTTCAGGTCCTCGGTACAGGGGGGGGGGGGGGGTGGGGGATATATATATACCCCCCCCCCCCCCCTTTTATTTACTAGAATTTATAATAAACGCCCACCTTTCTAGCTGATCAAAACGTTTCTGGGAACAAAATAACCTAAATTTCGTTATATTCTCCATTGTAATTTCTGCTTCTCTGGGACCATAACAAATATGACCAAAATGATGTCAAGATGGCCAAAACATTATTATCAGAAAGGAACCTTTAACATGGGTTAGAAAATGGAGGTTTGATTTCTGTCCATTGTGTGCTGTCCCAAACTTTTTATGATAAAAAAATAACAACAACAAAAGTGGCCATTTATGGATCCTACTAATATCGTATCTGTAATAAAAGTGGCCTACCTCAATCTGGTGAAACTGAAAATGTTTGATACAAATAAAAACCCTTATTGGTGTATTTGAAAATGAGATGTGGCTTTTATCCAGGCACTTGGTATTTTATTTAATGTAAATCAGTTGAATACCAAATATTTTCCGAACGTTCTAAATTTGACACTGACCTGTTTCATTAGCAGGTTGTGACGTCTTGTAAATAGTATGGCTGCCAAGATATTAGCCATTGCCAATAACTGATCAATTCAATAATCAGTCAATAGCTTTGAGGGCAATCCATAAGCCAAACAGGACTATTTTGTCAATAATATAATATATATTAGATATAATTGTGCCTTTAAATTTTGTCGAATAACTGACAATCAATGATGGAAACTTTTCTATGAAATTCATGATGCATGTTTTTATCAATAAATAGATACAATTGACAATCGTAATAAAAAATAGAATAAAATAACATATAATATATCCGAGGTGACTAAAATATACTGACTGACTGACTGACTTACTGACTTCGTGAATAATTACTTAAATTTTTTGTTTCTACAAGGCCAAATGTGCCACGTTCATTTTCCATGAGACGGATAAACGCATGGAAAACGCATGGTTTTTAGCTAATTATAATGAGGCAAAAACCATGAGTTTTCTATGCGTTTATCCAAACGCATGGAAAACGCATGTGGCACATTTGGCCATATAATTGAATAAAATGTGATGTAATAAATAATATATAAATAAATGCATTTGTATAAAGTCTATTTTCAGAAAAGAAATATGCTCACTAGCACTTTGGATTAAAGAAGCCTATTGTTCATAGGCAGTTCTGAATGTATATTCTAGAGTGTTTTTCAATCATAGCACAATCATTTTTGCATAAATACCATAGAAAAATATAAGACAACCTAAACCCTTGATTGTACCAGATTTAATTAAATTGATTGAATTAATTGTTAATAATAATATTGATGGTAATTAATACACTTGTTTTATTATTGTTTGACCTCTTGTTTAATAGCCCCTGGCTGCATTTACTTCGTCTATAAATCGTGATTTAAATAAATTTATTGATTATATTAATTTGGTGCCTGTTGGTGTGTAAGAAAACATTTCTAAGGCACTTTCAATAAGATTATGTGATAGAAGTCTTTAAATAGAACCTATATATAAATTCCAATGCTGGTTAAATTAATAGTAATGAAAATAACTTACTTTATATTAATTGGCAAATGAACTGTCAACAAGGTATCCTCAGTGTAATGTTAATGCAACATTGACCTGGTTGCCACATTAAATGGTTTGTGCCTCCACAAATGGATCAATATCATTCAATACAAGTCAAGACTAGCTCCTAGTATTGCCTTTCAAAGTTTACAAGTAATTAACAATACAAAGGCGGATATAGGGGGTCATTTATGAGGGGGGGGGGTTAATTTTAAATTGTAATTAATGGCTTGATTTATTTATGACAAAACTGTATTATATACAAAAAAGTGTTTCTCTTGGGTTGATAAATTAAAAGTTTTTTCTTTTTTTTAATAAATTAGATATTTTTCTAACCTCTATGGAAACAAAAATAAATTTAAATGTATTTGTATTTTTTTAATGTACTAGACCAAGGGGGGGGGGGGTTAAATCCCCTAAACCCCCACCCCCTAAATCCGCTATTGGTGTATTGGTCTGAAGCTGAGTCAACTTATGTAACCCCATGGGTGAAGTCTTTTAATTACCTCCAATTCTCAAAGTTATGATTATCTACAAGCTATGCTAATAATATCCAACAAAATTAACAAATTGACAGAATTATTTAATTTTCCTGCCTGAATAACCTCCTAAAGAATTAACTTTTTTCAGAAAGTGGTAATTCACGGATAAAAACCAATCTATTGAAACAAAAATAAATAAATTAGAATCGTCACACAACAGTCAATATTTTATTACATTTACTATAATGTTTTTTTTCATAAACTTGCATATTTATAGTCTCTGTGCGGGCTATTATGTACATGTAGTAGTTGAAAACATTAATTGGGCTCTGGACTAGTTAATTACAATTACAAAAGTATAAAATGTATAATTTTCAATTCCTCGTCATCCCATATTAATAGATCGAAGTCTAAACTAAATCCCCTCATCCGCTAGGGGGAGTCAAGTATACATGATTTCTCCACTTATAACGAGCTCTGTGATTGGCTGATGGATTTTGTAACGTTAAGTTCTATTGGAAGTTGACAAAACATGGGCAGGTCGTTGCAACGGGGATTGGCGCATGTGCAATCAGCTGTCAATGACAGTCGTCAAAAACCGCTGGATCAAACGCAATTTTAGCCATTTCTCTGAATAATAACAGTTTGCAAGGATTAATTCTTGCAGAAACTTAAATCGGAAAGAGAATGGGGGACGTTTTATCTCCGGGGCAATTGAAGAGACTGACGGAACACAAGTATTCGGTGGAAGGAGCGTCTCTCATTGAACCGTACTTGCAAAGATTTTGGAAATGGGTTTTGGAGCTCATACCATTGTCATGGGCCCCAAATGCGATCACTCTGGCCGGTCTGTTGATCAACATTGTGTCAACTCTGTTCCTCATGTTCTACAGTCCTGATGCAAAGAGAGAGGTAACTATTCACAAAAAATGTTTAAATGCGTTCATTCAATGATTCATTGCATAAATCTGATGACAAGTTCACTCACTGTGCATCGTGACATCACTGCCACTGGGGTGCAACAAATGTTGTGCATCTGTCACATAGTGCATCATTCCAGGATGCTGTCTGGGGCTGGGCAAGGATGCTTAAATATAACTATACTGAAGTTAGTTCATTAGAATTGCTGATACAGTTATTGTATATTAATTTGCATGTTATCCAAACCCAAATGATAGTGTTGACCTGGTTTTATTGTATGTTTACATATCATCTATTGGTCAGTGTAATATCAAATTGGAAATAATAAATGACCAACAATGAATTAAAATAAATTTAAACTCAAAGGCATGTATGTATTATATAGAATCTACATATTTAACAGCACTGCCACGCACAACTGCCGATTTTCAGTTATATTTTTGTTTTCTTGTTAAATTATAATTAATTGCATATTCAGTAAGATCCTTATTGTCTTTAAAAAATGTATAATGTACATGAAAACTGACATGTGTCAACTAGTGATATTACAAAGGATTTGTTCAGCTTATGATAACTCGGTAAAAAAATGGACTCAAAGTCACAAGGTCGAGTATTTGACTAGATATACATTCAGGATCATCTGATTAAATCTTACTTAGTTCTATGTGCGAGTAATCTGCAAAGATAACGCCTTATGCCAGATGTTATCTTTTCAATCGTTACGGATGCATTATTTATTTTACTGTAAGTGTTGCACTATATTTACATAATTATAATATATCTATTGACAGAATGAGTGTTAACGAGTATTATCTATGGTATCTGGCCGCAATTTAGTGCATAGATAACCCTTGTAGCAAGTTTGATATTTAAATCAGTCAGTATGATTTTCATAGTGGCATTTTATGAAGAATTTTTGCAAGGTTTCATTTCCGAATTACTGAAGGTTGAGTATAGGGTGTTGTTATCAAATAAATCCTTCATCAGATTATTTTTAAGAATATTAATCGAGTAACTGGGCAGCACAGCTGTATATACATACACTAAAAAAACTTTATAGTTCAGGTGAAAACTTTTTAGTATTATTGAAGGACAGAATTTTTGTGATTATTTTGGGGTCGAGTGATGTGTTGTACTAACCTTAGGTTGCCTTTGCTAGGTTATCAGGGTCAAACTGAAACTATATCTAGCGGCACAAAAAGATTATTATTCGGAAAGCACCTGCTATCACCTTGATTTGTATTTTGGGAGAAGCAATCAATAAAGCAAGTGACATCGATATAATTCTCATAACAGAGAGCATGAACATAATGAACTGAACTGCTGAAGGTTCGTAGTGAAATTAAAATTGACGTACCTTTTATTTGGTGCTCTTGTCATGAGTGACAACATATGTTTTAGAGAGCCACAGTGTTGGATTTGTGTTAAATTGTTGAATTCTAAAGTCTCAACGCTACTGGGTCTGAAGCGTTGTCAGCTTATTTGACCAGCTGCCAGAGGCCGACATAATGATGAGATGATGGTCCACACCATGTTACACATATACCCCCGTGGGTGGGGTCTTTAACATTCTTCAGCATAGACACAGAGTACAAGAGTGTGACAGCTACACTATCCGCAACGAACTATGGCAGAAAGATAAATGAAAGTGTGTGAATTACATTCTATTGCAGGGCTCAACATTAACACTTGTCCGATTGTCCGGGACAAGTAAAAAGTCTCCAGGTACAAGCAGAATACTTTCGGACAAGTGAAATCTAAATGGCTAAATTGTCTTTCAGTCATTCAAATCCGATTGAACACTAGCAAATGGCAATTGGATATATGCTTGACAGATCATAGGTGTGAATATGAGTTGATTGAACTTCACTGCAAGTGTCAATGGTTAATTGCAATTTAACATGAGTCCACTTTCAGGATAAAAGACTAGTACTGTACACATTTAGTTGTACTTTATTGAAGACATTCTGCTTGATGCTCATAAACTGAGAGTAGAAAAAGCAACCATGGTCAGTTATTATGATTCATGTCAGCAAGATATATAATGTATCCATCAGAAACAAATTGCCCCAAGAAATATAATTATCAATTCAGGAACAGGAGAGATATCTTGATAATATTCTTATAAATTATAAATTCTTCATGTCCATACCAAAATTCTAAACAAATTCCTTATTCCGGAAGATATATTATACTTCAATACATTATATAAATAGATAACTCAAATGTATTGGCAATACGTGTCGTCTCAATCAGTTAAACCTCAAAGTTACTTGTCTGAGGGACAAGTAAGTAGATGGAAAAGTTTATGTTGAGCCCTGTATTGTCTCAAGCTTGTATGACCAGCTGTCGTAGGCAGATGTAATGATCAGATGATAAGGCTTGGGGTCCACACAATGTTACTCATTCACTCCGTGGATGGGGCCTTTACCTGCCCCAGTTTAGATGCCCAACTACTGGGTACCACCAGTGTGACTTGTAAGTAAGTAAGTAAGTAAGTAAGTAAAATTTTATTTAACGTCAGGGATGAAAACATTGTACAACAATCAACACAAGCTATAAAGCTTTTAACCAACAATTAAAAATGTTGAAAATAAGATGAAATATTTACAGATGAGTTAATGATATGTTAAAATATACATGTTCGTATCTCCATACCTTGAAATTATCTCAAGTTATCGATTAAGCAGATTACACATGAACCACATTGACAAGCATTAAATATGTTACATTTGACAAGTAGATTTTTAAATTCCTGTATAATATATATCTTGAGTACGTTTAACATTTACTGGAAGGTTATTCCATAACAATGCACCCTGATAAGAAATACTTTTATATCCGTACTGAACTGTATTATATCTAGGCTTCATTAATTTCATATTATCTCGCATAGAGTAAGGTGTATATTGTATTTTGAAGAAGGAGGGCTTCACTGGAAATGAAGTACCATTTAAGATTTTGAAAACTTGTTCGACGAGACCATATTTGCGTAAAATGTATAGCATTGACTTCTTTGATTGACTTAAAATTTGTTTATACGTAGACAGGTAGTCATTACATACAAGTCTTAGTGCTCTTTCATTTAGTTTTTTCTATCTTTCTATCATTTGTTATAATGAAAGCGTCGTAGACAACTGAGCAATAGAGAAAGTTAGACACAATAAATGATTCATAAATTCGCATCTTAGAAGAAAAATCAAAATATTTGCATAATCTTTGCAGTAAATTTATCTGCCTAGCCGCTTTCTTGCATATAACGGAGACATGATGGGAAAAAGTCAGTTTTCTATCTATGTGGACACCTAGTAGCTTGACTGTGCTTTCTGAATTGACTTTGCTACCATCTATTTCATATTGTATTGAGATGTCATCTTTTCTAAAACATATGGCTTGGAACTTTGAGGTATTGGCCTTCATGTAGTTATTTTTGAACCAACAAAGTGCTGTTCGGGAGGCGTGTTCTAATGTGAGTTTGATTTGAGAGGGATTGTGGCGAGAAAAAGAAAGTGTATTGTCGTCTGCATAATTGAAAACATCACATTCGTTTTGTAAGAGAAAGATGAAATCATTAATGAAAATGTTAAACAGAAGTGGACCAGTGGCTTCTAATCAGTTGCTAATGAAGAGTGCATTGCTATTCTTATATTTATTTCATCCTCTGAACTGAAAAAGGTTGGAGCTCGCCAATTAAGTATGAATTAAGACTGATTAATAAGGTGAACTCATAATTGGACTTGTGAACAACAAACTGACATTTTGTGACCTTAATCAATCAGATAGAAATTGACCTTTGTAATTATTGTAGTTCTACAATTAATTAGTAAATATTTGATTTTGAAGAGAACAAAGTCCAGGTTCCATTGTACACTTAGCACGAGAACATCTGCACTAGATCCGAATGAGCTCTTTATGCTATTATGCAGTTTACAAATATAAACTAATCCCCGTTTTGGTGCACAGTGCACAATGCGGATGAACCACTCTTTAAGACCATTCGGCAATCACCATAATTGTGTTTATTACAAAATTGTCTAAAATCTGAGCTCTTTTTGGCTTTGTTTTCTTAAAAGAATTTGGTCGAAGCGTAATTAGAAATCGCAAACACTGCGTAACTCCAGTTAACAAAAAGATCACCTTTAATTTGTATTAAGACATCCACATATATACTTGTGTATATTCAGAATATAGGTCTGTATAGCTTGTAGAGTGGAGTCAGCTGTGTTGCATCCGTTTGTTTTTGCAGATTTAATATTGCAGAATATTGGTTTTCCGAATAAAGGTTTTATCTGTATTTTGCTCGAGGCAAACCAATTATGAAAATGACCAATTGATGCTGATCAGGTGATGCTAGCGAGGAAGGAGTACGGAGTTTAAAGTCTGAGAATCATGTGTTCCTTGTAGTCGTCAACATGATATTTATAGTTGAACGAGGGTTAACCATATTTTTTGGTTGTGCCGAGGTCCATGTTAATGTAGTCCTGTAGATCATACGATTGTTGATATATTATCTCAGTTAGAGTGATAAATAAATAATAATAAATAAATAAATTTGTATAGCGCCTGTTTCAGAAATGATTTCTGTTCACCGGCGCTTGGATTACAAAAAGCCTATTGTTCATAGGCAATTCTGAATAGATGACTTTTTAAGTTTCTCTTAAATCATTGTTGGATATTAATATCTACTTTAACCACGTGTTAAACATTGTAACTAAGTGCTTTAAATCTTGAAAAATGTCTTTCGTAGGGGTTGTTTTACATATACATTTTGCATGCAAGTTGTTAGAAAGATATTGCAGAAAGAGAAATGAAAGTGTGTGAATTACATTATTTTGTCTCAATGCTGCTGGTCTGGAGCTTATATGACCAGCTGTCATAGGCAGATGTAATGATCAGATGATAAGGCTTGGGGTCCACACAATGTTACACATTCACTCCGTGGATGGGCCCAGGGGCCTTTACCTGCCCCAGTTTAGACGCCCAGCTACTCGGTACCTCTAATCAGTTGCTTATGAAGAGTGCATTGCTATTTTTATATTTATTTCATCCTCTGAACTCGATAACTGAAAAAAGGTTGGAGCTCGCCAATTAAGTATGAATTAAGACTGAATAATAAGGTGAACTCATAATTGGACTTGTGAACAACAAACTGACATTTTGTGACCTTAATCAATCAGATAGAAATTGACCTTTGTAATTATTGTAGTTCTACAATGAATTAGTAAATATTTGATTTCGAAGAGAACTGAAAGTCCAGGTTCCATTGTACACTTAGCACGAGAACATCTGCACTCAATCCGAATGAGCTCTTTATGCTATTATGCAGTTTACAAATATAAACATTGTGTACTTGGTTTCAACTTCCAGCTTAAAAACTAATCCCCGTTTTGGTGCACAGTGCACAATGCGGATGAACCACTCTTTAAGACCATTCGGCAATCACCATAATTGTGTTTATTACAAAATTGTCTAAAATCTGAGCTCTTTTTGGCTTTGTTTTCTTAAAAGAATTTGGTTGAAGCGTAATTAGAAATCGCAAACACTGCGTAACTCCAGTTAACAAAAAGATCACCTTTAATTTGTATTAAGACATCCACATATATATACTTGTGTATATTCAGAATATAGGTCTGTATAGTGTGTGGAGTGGAGTCAGCTGTGTTGCATCCGTTTGTTTTTGCAGAATTATTGCAGAATATTGGTTTTCCGAATAAAGGTTTTATCTGTATTTTGCTCGAGGCAAACCAATTATGCATATGACCAATTGATGCTGATCAGGTGATGCTGGCGAGGAAGGAGTACGGAGTTTAAAGTCTGAGAATCATGTGTTCCTTGTAGTCATCAACATGATATTTATATTTGACCGAGGGTTAACCATATTTTTTGGTTGTGCCGAGGTCCATGTTAATGTAGTCCTGTAGATCGTACGATTGTTGATATATTATCTTATTTGCATATTAAACTAGGTTGGTAAGAATGATAAAAAAATTGTAATAAATAAATAAATTTGTATAGCGCCTGTTTCAGAAATGATTTCTGTTCACCGGCAGCTTGGATTACAAAAAGCCTATTGTTCATAGGCAGTTCTGAATAGATGACTTTTTAAGTTTCTCTTAAATCATTGTTGGATATTAATATCTACTTTAACCACGTGTTAACCATTGTAACCAAGTGCTTTAAATCTTGAAAAATGTCTTTCGTAGGGGCTGTTTTTGTTTTACCTATATACATTTTGCATGTAAGTTGTTAGAAAAAATGATAGTCGTGATAATGTAGGACAGAGAACATTAGTTTCAAACTGATTGTTTATTTCTTTATGACACAGTCATGGGAATTTCACAAAAAATTCGCTGTAGGGGGTAAGCATCACTGCATATGATTATAAAGTTTAATATCATTTGTTTATGTGCCTGTTTTGGCATCAGTCTAACGTTTTATTTATGAATATTTCCTTTTTATGTAGTTTAATACTTGCGTGTTAATGTCACAGAATTGTAATTAACACTGAATTGAAGTGAAAATTACTGAAAAACATACAATAAAATGTATTATTTAATAAATCCATTTGTTTTCACTGGCTGAATTGTTAATTAGTGGATTTTATTTTTATTGTCAGTTACAGTAAGATGTTAAATATAACCTTTTTTTTCCTGCAATGACCGATGAAAGATTTTCGGCTATGCAACGTTATGGGATAATATTTCTTACAATTATAGGTCAACCAATGTGTGGTTTTTTCCCAATTGCAGTTTCCAGGATATTTGATGAAAATAGTTAGTTTAATACTTGCGTGTTAATGTCACAGAATTGTAATTAACACTGAATTGAAGTGAAAATTACTGAAAAACATACAATAAAATGTATTATTTAATAAATCCATTTGTTTTCACTGGCTGAATTGTTAATTAGTGGATTTTATTTTTATTGTCAGTTACAGTAAGATGTTAAATATAACCTTTTTTTTCCTGCAATGACCGATGAAAGATTTTCGGCTATGCAACGTTATGGGATAATATTTCTTACAATTATAGGTCAACCAATGTGTGGTTTTTTCCCAATTGCAGTTTCCAGGATATTTGATGAAAATAGTTAGTTTAATACTTGCGTGTTAATGTCACAGAATTGTAATTAACACTGAATTGAAGTGAAAATTACTGAAAAACATACAATAAAATGTATTATTTAATAAATCCATTTGTTTTCACTGGCTGAATTGTTAATTAGTGGATTTTATTTTTATTGTCAGTTACAGTAAGATGTTAAATATAACCTTTTTTTTCCTGCAATGACCGATGAAAGATTTTCGGCTATGCAACGTTATGGGATAATATTTCTTACAATTATAGGTCAACCAATGTGTGGTTTTTTCCCAATTGCAGTTTCCAGGATATTTGATGAAAATAGTTAGTTTCCCCCCCCCCCCCCCCCCCCCCCGGCTCAATTACATTAACGTGATGCGTCAACTTGACTCGTGAGCTTATGTGAATATTGTGCCATGAATAAGAACTATCATCATCATCATATATGATCATGATTGTCAGTGATTAATGTGTATTTTAATACTGGCCTATTTTTTCCATTCAGTATTTGGACAGCTGCTTAATTTAATATGGAAATGGAACGGACAGAAATAGCATAGGTTGAAAATATAAAATCCCCGTGATCATAAAGTATAGAAAACATGCAGTGATTTTTGTTGTATCTCAATATCTACTCTAGGTCGGGATGTACATTTGATGTAGGACTAAAACCTTGCGTCGAAGTCACGTCTGTCGGTGAAAGGGACCTCAATATATCAGGGCTCAACATAAACTTTTCTATCTACTTGTCCCTCGGACAAGTAACTTTGGGGTTTAACTTGTCCCCCTGAGAATCTTACTTGTCCTGATTGAGACGATACATATTGCCAATACATTTGAGTTATCTATTTATATAATGTATTGAAGTATAATATATCTTCCTGAATAAGGAATTTGTTTAGAATTTTGGTATGGACATGAAGAAATTATAATTTATAAGAATATTATCAAGATATCTCTCCAGTTCCTGAATTGATAAATATATTTCTTGGGGCAATTTGTTTCTGATGGATACATTATATATCTTGCTGACATAAATCATAATAACTGACCATGGTTGCTTTTTCTACTCTCAGTTTATGAGCATCAAGCAGAATGTCTTCAATAAAGTACCACTAAATGTGTACAGTACTAGTCTTTTATCCTGGAAGTGGACTCATGTTAAATTGCAATTAACCATTGATACTTGCAGTGAAGTTCAATCAACTCATATTCACACCTATGATCTGTCAAGCATATATCCAATTGCCATTTGCTAGTGTTCAATTGGATTTGAATGACTGCAAGACAATTTAGCCATTTAGATTTCACTTGTCCATTCGGGCAAGTGCCTGACGTATTCTACTTGTCCCTGGAGACTTTTTACTTGTCCCGGACAATCGGACAAGTGTTAATGTTGAGCCCTGTATATTATTACCCAGATTAAAATCAAAATATGTCCCTGATGATTACAATTAGAGTTGGCGGTGCCTTGGTTGCTATGCTGGTGCAAGTAAACGACCCCACCCATGCATCTTCCTAAAGCAAGCCCACCATCTTCGCATAACGGCTACTCAAGAGCTGAGCGGAAAAGGCGGACTTGCTTCAGGAAGATGCACCCATGGGATAAATGTGTAACATGGCGTGGACTCCTAACAATATCATCTCGTCATTACATCTGTCCTCTGACAGCTGGTCATACAAGCCGCCTAAGCTTCAGATATGAAAATTTGCTAGAAAAAATAAATAATTTGGTGCTTGTGTATTTTAATTAAGCTTCTCAGCTTTATTTCAAGAAGTTGAAGCACTCATTTTTCCGTCAGTCTTTCAGTGCATTCTCAACTAGTACAACTACTATACATATTATGATAGTTTATTATCATGCATATATCATGTATATAATTGTCTTCACAGACACTTTGTATCAATTTAATTCCATTACTCGTAATTACTTACAGGTGCCTGCCTGGGCCCTTCTCACCTGTGCATTAGGCCTCTTCGCCTACCAAACATTAGACGCCATTGACGGCAAGCAAGCGCGGAGAACAAATTCAAGTTCACCCCTCGGAGAATTGTTTGACCACGGCTGCGATGCCCTTTCGATTGGTATGTATAACTGCTTGCAAAACTTTACATTGGGTGGATTGAAAAAATAAGTGTGTTTCCTATCGTTTTGCTTTAAAAAGTAAAAACTAGGATAGTAGGGTTTTTTTCTTGTGATGTGAAAATATAAAGTCATTATTGTTGAAGACTGGTATTAAAAAATTTATAAAAATAAAAGTCTAGTCGAGGCTCATGAGGTCGGGTCGGAAATTGGGACAATTTTATCAATCTGCCTGAGGTAGCATCTGCAATATCACGCATCATTTCTATTAAAAAATGAAGAAGCAAACGTGCCGTTTCTTTCGTTCAGAATCAAATGTCATTGCTCGAAAAACGGCTTGAAATCCGATCAACTTATTTACTTGCTCGAAAGTTATTTTCTAAACATGAAAGTATTATTTATATGTATTGTCCTCGAATTATTGCCGTGATCATTCGTCTGACACGTTTTCACTTGTTCCCCGGATGAGTTGTCGAGCCCTGTTGAATTTTTAAAAAATGACATGTAAATGTGTAATATAATTCAATTTACTGATTCTTACTGACGATAATTTTGGCTTTCTTTTTCAGTGTTTGTTGTTATAGGAATGTGCATAGCCCTGCGACTCGGGAACCAGCCATTTTTCATGTTCTTTGAAGTCATCTCAGCCATTCTTTTATTTTACGCTGCTCACTGGCAGACTTACGTTTCGGGAACTCTCAAATTTGGAAGGTGAGTGAAACGCTTTAGACTTTATTAATTGTTAATGGAGGAATATGTAACATTTTGAGTCAGTGCTTGTCATTTCATCATCTTGTCTGCCTGCAAGATCAAGGGGTGGGGGTCTAGCTAATTGGTAGCTCGCTGGGCTTCCAACCACTGGGTCCCGGGTGCAATTCCCGGTCGAGCCTAAGTTGGATAGCCATTTCATCCATCATCTCATTGCCATGGTCCCTGCCTGTCCTAATTAGCCTATCATGTGCAGGAATACAGGATTTAAAGCCCTAATCCACCCACCACCAAGCCTGCAAGATCAAAATAAATGTTCCTATATATTAGAACTTGTATACTTAGTTTATGGTGTTGTCAAGCAATTTTCAACTAAAAATATCCATTGTGAAATACGTTTGCTAATATTATGAAAACTTGTACATTATGTTTTTGTGTTATTTCAGAGTGGATGTGACGGAAGCCCAATTTGGTGTGATCTTAGTATATGTGGTTTCCGCACTTTTAGGAACTAGTTTTTGGGAATATAAGGTAAAGAGCAATTAAGTTGAGTTAATTTGTATATTTCTGTTTGCAAATTTGAAAAATTGTACATGCTTCATTCATAGCTGCCAAGTTTTAGAAACTGGTTTGCTGGTCACACAAGTGAGGCCGGGGATTCGCGGGTGGGGGGGGGGGGGGGGGGATTTATGGAACTTAAATTGTATTGTTTAATTTTGCTACCCATTTCACAATAGACAATTTTACTACCTTTAAACACCAACCATAATCTTGTAAACTTGGCATAGTGCCAAAAGAGGGTCTTTGGCTAATGTTTGCTGGTCAGAGGGTTTTGACATTAAATGCTGGTCAGACCCACCAAATGAGGGTCGCTTGGGAGCTATGCGCATTTGCTTGGTACATGGTCGTAGTGACCTTAAAAATTAGATTTAATATACTGTGGGACTTTGCAGTTGAATTGAATTGAATTGAATGACACTGAATCGAGATCACTTTAGTGGTATTGAAAGGTCTAGTGGGGTTATATAAATCTGTTGATATGGTTTGGATTTTAAAAGAAACTGGTCATAAAGAGATTCCCACTCGCCTTAAATAGACTGCAGTTTTCATTTTGATTTGAGATAGCTAAAGCCTAGGCTTCCTCTAAATTAATTCCAGCCTTAGCCACTGTGGCTAAAGCCGTACAAATTTTTTCAGCCACAACGGAGACAGTTTAGCCTCCATTATTTGAAGCAGCGTTCATAAGTTTCTAATTCCCAGTTTCTCTTGTGTACACTTGAGAGGCATTTTCGTCACTAAGTTTGAATGATATTCGCCACACAAGCATTTAATTTAGCCACAGTTACATAGATTTCGCCAACAGGACAGTGGCGAACGTTTAGCGGAAACCTAGAAAGCCTTCTCAGAGGTGCACCATGCTTCCGGTTTTTCTGATGCATTAGAAAGCTGACCCAGCGGACCCTGACATGGTCACAGAACAGACCACAAAATTGTTCCCTGATAATAAAATATTCTCATCTTCCGAAATACTGAATACTTTGCTCAAATAGCCTGATTATTATTACTCCATTGCACTTGTATTTTTCAGATGCCTATCACAGGCATGGCGATGAAATACTACCCCCTGGGCATCAGCGTTCTTGTGGCCGTCATGTCATGTCATCTTTACTTCGGCATCATTTTCTTGGAAGGAGGAGTGGGCAAAAATGGGTCTACAATTGCCGTAAGTAATGTGTAAATACTTGGTGTCTAGGTCAGTGCAAGTTAAAGATTCTGCCCTCATTACATGACTCGTAGTAAATCTTCGTAATGAGTTTTAGAATGTGGTCTCAGGGAGCTGAGAAAGAGTCATGCTTGAACAGGCCTGCCAAGGATGTTATTGTGAAATTCTGTTGGTCTTTTCCATGAGGATAGATAGATAGATAGATTTTATTGACTATATAGAGTCAGTATTGAACCATTTGTCATATATCAAGTACATAGGATACAATAATACAATAATACAGAAAACAACAATTTACATAATATATTTAAAATATGCTAAATATATCTACTTACGGCACTACTTAATCACAGTAGATAGCATTACTGGATTTCATATACTGACATCTAAAGATCATAGATCACAGACTAAGAATAGCTACTTTCCCTAGCACCAAGTTTAAAATTTCAAACTAACACTTTAAATACTAGTTTCTAACAATGATTACAATAAATTAATCATGTACACATCGAGTAACAGTTGATTTTATGCTCTAGCACCGAGTACATATAAAAAAGGATCATTCAAGGTGATAACCGACTCAAAACCCAATACATTTACGTTAACATTCTTTATTAGTTAAAGTGGGACGAATATGTTGTCAAGTATATCATATGTAAAACGAACACCAAAAAATAATTTGATAATTAAATAAGCATTGAATTATTGTTAAAAAAATAAAAATGAAAACTTGCGATTATTATTAGCATGTGATATATATCGGCAATGATGTAGGATGGTATTAATTTTGTACTAGTGATTTTTGTGGTTTTTACATTTGTAAAGCCCCGTTCCCACATAGCCGAGTTACTCGTAGTCAACTCGTAGTATTACGTAACACGCCTCTCGGGCCCAACTCTTACTAAACTCGGCGATTACTCCTCGCACTCGAGAGATGCTCGGCGAGTAACTCCTGAGTCTCGTAGCGAACTCGTGAGATTTGGAGCCGAGTTTGCCGAGTCTCCCGAGTATGCCGTGCTGCACGGCACACTCGGCGAATTATCCAGGAGTCCAAAAACTCGGCCATGACTCGCCGAGTTACTCCTCGAACTCGCCGAGTTACTCCTCGAACTCGCCGAGTTACTCCTCGAACTCGCCGAGTTACTCGGCGCTATTTTCGCTCGTATTACACTCGGGGGGGATGTTCAGGAGTGCGAGGAGTAACTCGGCGAGTTGTAGGAGTAACTCGCCGAGTAACTCGCCGAGTTCTACCTTTAGTACATGCATCATCAGCGTAGGGGGTCGTATATAATATAAAAGGCCGCTGCTCCTCTAATATCAGTCCGATTTTCGTCAAATAAAGATTGTTTTGTAGTATAATTCATAGTGATTCCATACGTATTTTCGGATTTAAAAAAACCCGAATATTAAGCGAGATATTTGTCTGAGAAGGCAGTTGTCTTGCGGTGGCTGCTGCTCCATTTATATTAATCCGATTTTCGTCAAATCAGGACTGAATTGTAGTATAAATCATACTGATTCCATACGCGTTTTCGGATTGAAAATAGACCAAATATTAAGCGAGATATTCGTCTGAGAAGGCAGCTAAGTTGGCGGAGGCAAACAGTGGTGCTCTCGCAGACGTCCGCGCCCGGACTGTATCAATGCAGGTAAGGCTGAGCGCTACTTTAAAAGGCTGCTGCTCCCCTAATATTAGTCCGATTTTCGTCGAATAAATATTGAATTATAGTCGAGTTCATACTTATTCCACACAGATTTTCAGATTGAAAATAGACCAAATATTAAGCGAGATATTTGTCTGAGAAGGCAGGTAGTCTGGCGGCGGCAAGGTGCTCTGTGTATGGCCCTGACATGAATGGTGTGGTCAATATTTTTGACCATTTTATATACATTGTTTGGATGAGCTTTATTGCAATTCATTTCTACTCATTCTGCCAACTGCCATGACTGTTATGTCAATTGCTATTAGCATTTTGAATGATACAAAGAATGGGTGTAGAGCATACAGCAAATTCAATACATGTGTCAATTGCCTAATTGCCTAAATTGGGGTTCTTTGACCTGTCATTTCATGGTTTGTTCAAAGATGACACAGTAATTGCTATTAGCATTTTGAATGATACAAAGAATTGGTGTAGAGCATACAGCAAATTCAATACATGTGTCAATTGCCTAATTGCCTAAATTGGGGTTCTTTGACCTGTCATTTCATGGTTTGTTCAAAGATGACACAGTAATATGACATTGTCTTGATTGTCATTCACAATTACAAAAATATGTAATTGCTTTAATTAATTAAAAGCAATATATTTAATTGTAATTACCAGGCAATGATTATATTTGTATAACTTTCTTATCTTTTTGTGTTAATTTGAATCTTATTGTGATATTATGATCAGTATAAATTTGTGTATATTTTGTAAAATTTAAATCTAATATTGATATTGTAATTAGTATTTGTGATTTGATCTGTGATTTTATTTGCTATATTTAATTTACTTATACTGGTGCTCCCTGAAGCGTCCGCGCCCAGACTGTATTAATGCAGAAAGCTGAGCGCTTCTTTAAAAAGCTACTGCTCCCTTAATATTAGTCCGATTTTCGTCAAATAAAGATTGTTTTGTAGTATAATTCATAGTGACTCCATAGGTTTTTTCGGATCGAAAATAGATCAAATATTAAGCGAGATATTCATCTGAGAATGCAGGTAGGCTGGCGTCGGCCTATCATTCGATGGGTGACACCTTGCTTCACCCGGCGAGTTACTCCTGGTACTCGGCGAGTTACTCCTGGTACTCGGCGAGTTACTCCTGGTACTCGGCGAGTCACTCCTGGTACTCGGCGAGTCGCTCGCTGAACCCGCCGAGTAACTCGGCGAGTAATTCGGCGAGTCACTCCTGGTCATTTTTTCCGCAAAAATTCGTCGCCAACTCCTCGAATTTTGGGTGTTACGTAATTTTTGTTATTACTACGAGTTGACTACGAGTAACTCGGCTATGTGGGAACGGGGCTTTAAACTTTCATAATTGTAACATTACTCTGTTTAACTGTTTCAGGATACAAGCGTTTTATCTCCGATGCTTCCTATTACATTTGTAGTAGGCGGAGCATACTCTATATGTAAAAAGTCAGTTTCACATATTTATGAGAATCACCCTTGTCTGTACCTACTCAGCTTCGGGATGCTTATGACAAAAATCACCAACAAGCTTGTGGTGAGTATTGTTCAGAAAATTTTGCCGCGTTATTTGTCGAAACGTATCGGGTCATATTAATGAAATTCAAAATTACGTTGGTTTCTACAATTCCATGTGCTGTCAAAATACCATGGCGCTGTGCTGCTTTCATTATTTTAGTTTATTTATAAATTCAACGAAGTCAGTCAGTCACCGAGTGTATTGGTTTATTTATAAATTTAACAAAGTCTGTCACCGAGTGTATTGGTCAGAAAATATTGCTTTTTTCTCATGCGTTATTTGTTGAAGCTGATGGGTGACTTTAGAGCCAACAGGGGGAGCCACATACCGATCCTAAAACCTTTGTTTAATGACATGATCATACAATGAGGTCATTGGGTGCATTGATGATGTCATAAAGGTCTTGAGGACTGGCATACGGCTCCCCTGTTGATTTAATGAAATTCAAAATTACTGTGGCCGGTTTCCATAATTTCAAGTAATGTCCAAATACCATGGCGCTGTGCTGGTCTCATTACTTTAGTTTATATAGTTTATTTATAAATTTAACAAAGTCAGTCAGTCAACAAGTGTTCAGTTTGTTGAGCCGTGACTTTCGGATAACTTAGGATTATTCTAAAATGAACTTAGATTATTCTGTCACCAAGAAGAATCATTTTGAATGGGAGATATTAACTGTTAATTGAGCCATGTTATAATGAGACTGGACAGTATTGTATAGTTGTAAGTCTTTTAATAGTTTGTAGAAAAATATATCCATTTCTAGTCTGCAAACTTGCTTTGAAGTATTCTTCTATGTTGTGAAGATAATATGGTATTCTATTTGCTTTATCACCAGGTGGCGCACATGACAAAAAGCCCGTTGAGTTTTTGGGATTCCGGAATGATCGGTCCCTTCCTCCTTTTCTTCAACCAGTATTGCGATTTCTTCATAAACGAATACATTGTTTTATGGTTGTGTTTTGTAAGTATTCGTGTGGTAGAAAAATTATGTAAAAATTTTCCTGCAAGAAACTAGGTGTTTTTCTGCACATCTTGATGTTCTAGTCAGTAAATACATATAATTAAAATGTAATGGAACTTTACAACATAGGTTCAGTGTTAGTAATTCTACTATATAACTTAATATACATTATAATAAAAAATACATTTCTCGAAAACCTTAAAAGTAAACATAAGTGTTACGTTAATGGATGTGACAAATGGAATAGACAATATGATTAAAAAATATTTCTCGAAAACATAAAAAGTAAATGTTACGTTAATGAACGTGCTTAGGCTTCAGAGAATATTAACTTTTTGTTTAGAATGCTATTTAATGTGTATTTAATTGTTGCAGATATGGTGCACAGCAGACTTGCTTCGATATTCTTACCTTGTGTGCAAAGAAATCTGTGATTATCTCAACATCTACTGCTTCAAAATTACAGTTCCTGAAAAATTTAAAACTGGGTAAGTTGAACCGAGTTGACAACTAGATTGGTGACCAAGTATTTAGTTCTGCCTCCTGGAAGGAAGGAGAGCTTTTGTCCTCACTTCGTGATGTCCATGATGTCGCAATTCCGGAATATTCTTGCCAAAATCTGCAATCTGTTTCCAGATTCAAACAGCAGTGTGTCGCTCTCCAACTCACTGCGTAGCTAGATATTGTTGTCTTACAACTTGTCAATGTTTGTGGGCGTCATTGATGCCTTTATTTTCGAAATATTACGCCTTTTCTTCCAACCTTGTATGTAGACTTGGTATACGCGGTTCTTGCCCCTAGATGCAGACCGCCGGCAAAAGTGGCGGGAAATGACCCAATTTTGATCCCACTAGGGATCAGAGTGTCCCTGTTGCTATGGGCGGAGTTCTGCACATCCCATGTGCATTCTAGTTAAAGTCTTTATATGCTTTTTCATCATTACATCTGCCAATATTATCTAATTCAATTACAAAGTATGAGATACCAACTGTTGTAAGATCAATTTTGTGCATGAAAATGTTATTTATTATTATTACACGTTACAGTACATTTACTGCATATAATATTCAAATACACTTGATGGTGTAAAGATAATATCAGAGTCTTAAAAATCTGTAAAATGAAATTAAGATAAAGTCAGTCATGCTTATCAATTGAAATTAGAAGAGAGTCCATTAAAGGTAATATTAAATAAGTTAGTCTTTAAACTTTTCTCGAAAACTGACACTGATGTAATTTTAAGTCACGAGGTATGTGGTTATAAATGTGTTTTAAATCCAAAGTTTCTTTGTTCTTGCAGAGATGTCAATGGCGTCATTGGAAGTGGTGCCGGAGCATCGTCAGAAGAATACACGCCTCCTACTACTCGATCATCGGCAAAAGAGGGAAAATCGCATTAATGAAAGATCGTTTTAAGAAATTGCTGATATGAATGTCTGATGATTGTTAAACTTGCGGACCTAGATGATGTAAAATACCTCCCATGTGCGTATTATGTGGAATTGTGTCCTTGGAGTTAATTATGTCACATGTATGTTGTTGTACTTGACGTGAAGTATGTTGTTTAACTCCATTGTAACCGGTTTTATGTCATAATAATGACGATAGTATTGTTAATGTCTCCGTCGACATATTACATCAACTAGTGGTTTGAAAAATAATGTTTGAACAATAATGTTTGAATATTAGTGTCCGCAAAATTTGACTTTAGATATCTTCCCTTCGATCTTCTAGATATTCCTGTACTTCCCGGATTCCTTGTAATGTCAGTGTTCCAGCTAGGCCACTTGAGCATGGGGCCGCGCCATGCCCGACGCCCTTTGCGTCACACCCGACGCCTCTTTCGCCATGCCCGATTTAGTCAGCGCCATGCCCAGTTTAGTCATCGCTTTGCCCGAAAAAAACCCTAACCCCCTTTTTTTCTTCTTCTCTCTTTAACTAGCTTGTCACCCTGTGTGAGTCTATTCAGGTGGCCTAATAAACTTCCGCGCCATGCCAAATTGAAATCCTAGCTGGAACACTGAATGTTATAGCTGCGTGAATTCAAATTGCTAGTCCGTATAATAAGCCAACTTGTGCGATTACCTCTCTCGTTAGGGCATTAATTTAATTTACGCTGAGGATTGTAATTACGACTCAATTATCGGGTGGGTAAATTTTTTATTTGAAATTTTGGATCTCAAAAATAATTGCAACGTCACGGGCTGTAATTTCTTAAGATTTTTATAACACCAACTTAAAGAAAACATCTTACAGAACGGATAAATGACATTTTCTTTGGTAGTCAATTTGCCTCACAAACCTGATAATATTCAGTGGCTGACCTAACATCATAACCACGAATAATACAAGCATAATGTTGACACCGAAACTTGACGGGAAACGTATTAACTGTAGATGCTTTGAACGTAGCATGCTTTTCGTCTGTGTATTGCTCAAATTTAAACTCCTACTAGTCTTCTAGAATGTTAGCGATTTTTCTGCTTTGTTATGTTTTATTTCACTCCCGTCTGTTTATAATTTAATTGTAGGTAAATGTAGTTCGAGGCGTTCACAGATACTTTTAATTGTTCAGACATTATTTGCTAGTTTCATTGGTTAATATTCAGTTATTCCTATGGTATTTTCCTACTGTTTTTTTTGTAAGCAAAATGAATTAAAACTCGGAAGATTATATCAATCAATTCAGGTTGATTTAATACAGTGTTACAGAAATTTGTAACACAAGTTGGTTCAAGATAAATTCCAAGCTCTTTAATTACTATACTCGGCAATATAGTGTTTCGTCATTGTGTAAAAGGCAACATAACCGGTCTCTAATTATGAATATACCAGTCTTACCTGCTTATAACGAAATATTTGTGACTGTCAGAAAGTGTTATAACTGTTCGCTTTCATTATATTGGGGTCAAGTGTGAAAAAATAGGCACAAATCCATCCCTTGACAATGTTCTTGTGACAACCAGACTTTCATTAGAAGCGCTCTCATTATAAACCTATTCCGACTGTAATTACAAATAGATACCTTCCGTCTTTAAAACCATTGCATGTGTTATTTGCAACGTGTGTAAATACACCACTAATCACTATTAACAGTTCAAGTATGCCCTAACCAAGCAATATCCCTAACTTGTATACAGAAATGACCTCCGATGTAACTCAATTTCATGAACTAACAGTTTAACGTTAACGAGGGAATGTTCGGTTAGATTTAGTTGTAGTTCATAGTACTGTGCCAAGGTAGTTATTTATATATTAAGCATGTTTTATTTATATCCAGGAGTGTTTCTGTTGCGCCGTATGTTAATTTAATATGTAGCTATAAACTTTCTTGTGTTTATCTGCCTAATGATACAAGGTTATACTTTGATTGTTTACGGTAGTTAGAAAATGTTTGCTTTATTTATGAGGTTCGATTGTCTAGAAATGAATCTAAAGTGACCAGGTATTTTGTGTACTTTGAAATCGAAGTTTTCCTTGGGTTTATCTGCAGGTGTTCTCTTATGGAATGACATGATGTTTAATTTTTTTCATATCTAGTGAAAAATTCTAATGTTCAATTGCTTGCCCGGATGTCTTGCAACGCTGACACAGTTGAGGCTGGAATTGCAATATTGTGTTTGGTAGATGTTTTCTAGCCGCGTATTCTTGGAAATACAATTGCGAGCTTGTGATTGTGAAATTTTACTTCACGATGAGCCTTTGAAACTGTAAATTCCGCAGCTAACATCGTTGACACTAATGTAGTGCATATTTAACTGCTGCGTAAAAAAATACAACATCAACAAAGGAGTTTGAAAAAAGTGTAACACAATTCTGAAATGACATTTTTTGAGTGTATTAAAAAAAGAGAAAGAAACCGGCAGTAGCTTATAAAACATTGCAACTTTTTTTTGGCCTCAACTGTTAATTGTGTCAGTAGTATGGCGTCTTGTTAATTGAATAATTTTGCAAGCTTTCTGAGTGCTGCACCCATAATCACTGTTAATCAGTCGAACCGTATATAATAGCGGCAATTTGGTGATCATGTAACGTTTTAAGATAGTTTGCAATTATAATTGAACAACTTTGCATTGGCCTAAGACTAAGAGAACAACTGCCCAACGAACTTGACTTGTAAATTCAGCATATATAATCAGTTATATAATCTCCTGGCTGTCTCCTAAGGTGTTACCAATAAGTAATATACTAATATTACAGTTGTCTCATTCCCGTGGGTTTGGATGCAGTTAATTGTTTTCGCCATAGTTTGCAACAATTTTATGTTATACAATTTTTTTGCAAGCTTTCTGACTGCGATTATTTATTTATTAAACTTCGGAGAAAGTTTAATCTGCAGAAAGTAGTAATTTAATGTTTATCTCGGTAGTCATTGCTTTTTTGCTTTTATTGTATAGATCATGTTCTACCACCCCCCGTTTACTGTAAAAGACGTGCGAACCATAGCGTATCTGGAATACGGTGATTGGTCATGATGTAACTTAAACCTTTGACATGCTGTACTTATTAAACCGTCATGTCTGAAGAGTATATATGATTGTATAGTGCCAGGTTCTGAAATAAACAAATGACAGTGTCAAACTGTGACGAACTGTGTTCTTAATTTTGTTCAAGGCAAGCAAATGATTAATTAATTGATGTGTCGAAGCGGTGTAATAAATATAAATAGTAATTAATACGAAACTTGCTTGCTTCAGCAAACTAGGAAAAATCGATGGGATAGTTGGTTAACCCCTTTTGACGAGATGACTGTAGACCAATACGATTGTTGGTCATGTTCTTAAAGGTCAAAGTCGTCATAAGTCAAGTCCACTTTTGACCACTTGACCAGGGCTTTTGAATACTTTACCAAAGGCTTTTGAAGACTTGACTTTTTTTTTACGACTTGACCAGTTGACGACTTGACTGATTGATGAGATGACTAGACCCTATTTGATAGGGGTATTGCTCTTTAGCTCAATAGGTAGAGGTGCCACACTAGAATATTAGATGAAATGAAGAGCGGCAGTGACACTGGAAAGAAAATAATTAATTCAAGCGCTCGTCATTCGAGGGATGCAAAAAAAACATACACTTTTTTTTTCTTCTGGAATTTGGCAGAATGTTTTAAAAGCAGATCCCCCCCCCCCCCTTACTGCATATTAAAGTGATACTCCTTGAATCCAAAAACTGACCCATTTCCTTCCCCCCCCCCCCCCCCCCGAAAGTACTCACAATAGTTTGCAGGGACTGTCTAGTGTCATTACAGCATGTTTTCATGGCTTAGTTAATTTATAGTACTATTTCATGTGTGACAAAATTTCAAATGATGTAAATACAGCTGCGTGGATGTATCAAATGGACAGAAGTTGGGGGAGGGGGTTGCAGGAATTTTGTAACCATGGCAAACTGGGGTGCAGAGGACACTTTACAACCATGACATTATAAGTCACCAGAGGTCAGGCCATTTCAAATTTGGCCCAGTTCTATCGTCGGCCCACCGATAGAAAGTTGAGGGCTAATTACTCCTTAATTAATGTTTACTTGATTGTATGCCTGTGGTGGAAAGCTGTTGTCATATGAAAGACTGTAATGGCACTAACTCTAAGAATTTAGTTAAGGCCAGATCACAGACCCTACACAGACCAGATTTCCTACATGGGATTCAAGGAGGTGCTGCCACCTGTCTTCCGAAAAATGAGCAACTACATAGTGGCGTATTCAGACATTTGTCTAGGGGGTCATTTCAAGCTATGAGGGGGGGGGGGGGGGGCGCATTGCTCTCTAAATATCGGAGGGATAAAAAATAAAATGGAAGGCTGTACATCTAGGGACTGATGGATCGGTCTAGGCCTAGATAATTAAGCTTAGATAGGGTTTGATTAAACTAATTTATTCTAAATTTAACTAATTAATTTTTTCACATTAAAAAAAAAAAAAAAACTGAAATTATAATAAATAATTAAACATTTTTTGTAATGAATTAAAAAATGTAATTCATTACAAAAGATGTTTAATTTAATTTATTCTAATTTTAAACTATTGATTTTTTGTTGGCTAAGTGAGGTCCTAGGTCTGTTAGCTTTCAGACCAATTAATATGTAGGCTGTACCTTAAATTATTTTATTTCTCTTGGTCAGGCACTTTTATCAACTCCCAATATGGCCCATACCCCCAATTCCCTTCACCCTTATTAAAATTTTGTCTATGGGCGTATTTATAATTAGAGTTCTATTGATAGAGTCTTTAAGTCTCTAATTAATTAAGGAGTCTTATTGGCTGATAAATCATGGATTCATGGGTAGACCAATAGCGCAATTAATTAAAGGGCGGTCGAGGAATATTAATGATTCTTAAAATAAATAAATAAGAATTAAAAACCATGAACATTACAGGCCCTATATTTTAATGTAAATGTCATTAATTTAACACAGAGCTGTTACAGATAGATAGATATATCAATAGGCCGACATAAATATTAAAAACAATTGCACATATATATGTATAGCTCCCAATTTATTTTACGAACAGCTAGGCCCTATATTTAGAGCTCTAAATGCAAATTTACACATATAATAAATTTGTAACCTTCACTGACTCATAAATGATGAATAAGACTCAAAAACTTTTGTCAAGTGGGAGTTGGGTGTTTCTTTAGCCTGAATCGGCCGGGGGGCGTCTTGACTTGGAGGGGGGCGTGTCCCATCTCACACATTCTCAGGTGAGAAAGACCAAAATTTTGTTGACGACACCATTGAACAATATTTTGACCAGCCTTCGATCAATTTATCCGATCTATAAGTGTCAAAATAGGCGTAGACAATAGAATGTTGTCATTTTGTAGATAATTGGACCTTTTATTTGCCCAGGTGAGACGAAAAGTTGTCGGATCGTCACTTCAGTGTTGTGATCACGTGACTTAATCTACGCCATTTTGCTGGCCAGTCCAAAGTGCACGGAACTTTAGTTCGGTATCTTTTTGAGACTGGCAAGAGTCTTGGAGGGAGTGTTCAGGCGATTTCTCCGCGGTGATTCTTCGGGAATATATTTTACAACAAAATGAGCGGGTCAGATTTGGAAAACGCGCCTCGACCGAGGCTTTGTCACTTGAAGAAGTGGCCCGACTTTCAGGGCTATGGCTTCAACCTGCATGCCGAAAAGGGAAAAGTTGGTCAATACATTGGGAAGGTAGATGAAGGTTCCCCCTCTGCCGTCACTGGTTTAAAAGAAAGCGACAGGATTGTTGAAGTTAATGGCGTCAATGTAGGGAATGAGAACCACCAACAAGTCGTGGAACGTGTTAAAGCCAACCCAAACGAAACGAAACTTCTGGTGGTCGATAAAGAAACGGACGCCTATTACAAAGACAGGAAGATGGTCATTCGATCAGATCAACCAAATGTGGAAATCAGAGAATGTCCCGATTCTAAACAAGGAACAACAGCAATTACTACAGTAAATGGGGCCCTAGGTGTCAATGGTAAGTATTTAACAATTAAAATCATACGTGCTTCCATAATATTCCTATATATGGGTGCACATAACAACACTATGGAATGTGTGTTTCATGTGTAATCAAATGCACATGCATTGCAGTGCACATAGAGTGCAATTTGTAACAGCTGGACCCCATAAAAACCTCTATTCCCTTTCTTTCCCAGCCAGGTCTGATTTATGCCATACAGTGCTGGGAATAGCCTAATATATTTCTATGTCTAATTTGCTAATCTAATATATCTAGCTAATCTGTACTTGCTCAATACTAATCTACAAAGTATGTTAAATGTGCATGTAATTTCGTGTTTGAATATTTTGCTAATAATATGAAGACATTTCAAACCAATGCAGGTGTAAATGGTAAGATTTTTATTTGTATTATTTTATATTTTTATCGGATTATAAAATAGCTTCTAATAAGTACGAAGGAAAATCTCTTTGACTTAAATAAGGTAAAAAAGTGCATAAAATTACTGTTGATTATATATACAATATCAACATAATATGATTGACCTTGAAACATTGAGAAATACAAAGTATAATCCAGACTGTAAGTTCTGTAAGTCTAACATCAATTTATTTTAGAAACGGATGTGTATAATATATATTACATCAATCATTGGCTATGTATGTTACTGTAATGATGTATAATTATATATACTTCAAAAAGAGCTATATTATTAGCATTGATTATGGAATATATACTTCACTGATATTTATATCAAATACAAATGACAGAAGTATTGAATTAAAAATTATAAAGTTCTTCTTTTGTGAACTCCCATAGTATTGATAAGATTAAAATCTCCTTTAATATGTGCATCGAAGTGTCAGGATATATTTCAATCGATCCATTGTTATAACACTTTAAAGAGTTTAAAATGTTATCTAATGGATGTACTGTCAGACCATGTATGCTAAGTTATGTAAATAGGTCACTCGATAAGAATTTTAGTACTGTTCTGAATAACTTTTACACCAGTTGGAATTTTTTTAGATTCCATCGAAAGTCATCTTAAGTTATCTAGTTCAGTGATCTCAGCATATATTTTGATATAAATTGGACTTTGATAATAGATAATGGTTTGCTAATTTCTAAAATATGTTTATTTTGACCAAAAAGTTATAACGTAATACTTGCAAATATGGATATATTAATTATGTTAATGAGCATGATGAGTTTTTGGTAGATAAAAAGCGCAGTCCGTATTTCATAATCTTGGTATTATTAAATATTTTGAGATATATTTTAGTTCCTTATATTTATGGTAAATAATAATCTGGTAATAATTTATTTTTATATAGAGCAATCTATAGAAAAAACCTTCAGATGCGCTTTAAAGTTGTTATAAAATATACCACATTAAAAAGCTAGATTAGAAAGAATAAAATATTTCATCAAAATAGCTTTTTAATACCTAATGTGTAGTTTCTTATAGTTCATTAGAATTATTACAATAATTTATTATGTAGGGATGGCAGCGGAGCATTGGATATATTCAAAGTTATATAAATTCTAGTAACAGTCGCTATGGTTAAAAGTGCATATAAGTAAACCGGGTTATGTGTGTTCAGACCCAAACATGACTATTTGTTGAATATTCTTGAAATATCAGTTCTTCTATGGTCCAGTAACTTTTAAGTCATACTGGGCTACTTAAATAGTTTATTTAAAGATGAAGTAACTGGACTGTTAAGTTACTTTAAATTCAATAGATCTACTATCTGACTATGAACAATGATGAATACACCGTCTTTCCGAACTTTAGTCGATGTATTATCTCCTGAATCGATTGGAAACCATGAATCTTAAACCCAGAAAATGATTCATTATTTTATCGTGGTTCGTACTGTTGCAGTGACATGACAGAAAAAGTTTATGATGATACTGACATATGATTATAACATGATTATGATGTCGAAATGCCTGAAAGTCTTAGCTTAGCACGTCTAAGACTCTTAAAATGTATTCGAGTCGTGTGTAATACTATCTAGAGTTGATGAATAGTTCTTAGCGAGTAGCATTCCCTCACATATATCATATATATCCTCATACCGTCGCACACCTTGCTTTGCGTTAAGTAGACCATCTTAAAGTTGCTGAATGAATGTGTCACTTAAAGAAAAACCGTATTCTTTCGATCACAATCCAGGTCCAAGATTTATCGCATGTACAAAATCACAAACCTGGTGTATTCATAAATTTAGAATATTGTGCACGATATAGAATTGATTTGTACCTCTTGTGCGATGGATGTACAGCTAATAGTTGGATAGATAGATAGATAGATAGATAGATAGAGGGATAGCTAGATATATAGATAGATAGGTAGACAGATAGATAGATAGATAGATAGATAGGCTGACAGATAGATAGATAGAGGGATAGATGGATACATAGATAGATACATAGACAGATAGATAGATACATAGATAGATTGATTGATTGATTGAGAGATCGATAGATAGATAGATCGATAGATATATTGATTGATTGATTCTTATAAAGCGTTGTTATCCCTAAGGTCTATTGCTAAAGTTTTTTTATATATATATTTTATTTTATCGTAACATCTGGAACATGTCGATTCAAGTAATACAGAAGTATTCTTAGAATCAATCAATTCGCACATGAACCGATCTTATGCGGAGAACAAGTCTAGGCCAATTCATTCTTCTTACGCTGTCTCATTTGCTATTCTGACACATGCATAAGGTATTGAGATTGATCCGATCACACTGATCGGCTGCTGATGAGGGTTAACTGATGCGGAAAGTGATGCTAGGTGTACTTCGCATTAGGACATGTCTCAGATTTGCAGTTCGCATGATGAGAACTGTAGTACATTGCATTTGCTGTGATCTTGTATTTGTAATGTACTTTGCCTAATGTAGCATAGAAACACTAATTGAATAGTATTTTATAATGAAATGCTAAGTTGCTAAGAGTGCAAGACTTGGTTTTCAGTTAATTGTTTCTGATACAGGGCTGATAAACTTGGTGAAAAACAATATGATTGTAAAATTTATTAATACTTCACACTCAATGTACATGTTTGATCTTGTCAATGATAAGGCCAATTATAATATTTCAAATTGATGATTGACGATGCGAAACAATGTGAATTATGTACTTTATTGTGCATTGTTAATGATTGCGATATAACTAAGTGTCGTGATATGATAGCGGTGGAATTTGTTCTGTCGCTGCAATTAAGCGTAAAACATATATGCCATGTGAAATGATTTGCGAATTGATAAGCAAAAACAGGAATTTTCATTTTGCAAATTAACCGTTTACTTGCAGTAGGATGGTGCAGTTGGTAAGGTGTTGCCAGCTCCTCTGTAGATCCTGGGTTCGAATCCCTGCCTAGGCATTCTTAGGAGCATATTCGATAATTTATATCACCTCAGAACTGTGTCATTAACTTCTGATTAATAGCATGAGATATCCAGGGTGGTGCTTTGTGTTCAGCGTCTCTGCTAATGCAAGGAAAAGACCCTTTCAATGTGATGAACTCATGATGTATAGTGTGGACTCTTATGTCATCTCATCTCATCATTACATCTGCTTCTTGTAAGTGATCTAAAAAGCTGAAAAACCTTCAGATGGGTGGCATAATCAAATGATAATTGAGTTTGCCACGTAAAATTGGCCTACTAAATCGCTGTTTTGTGAATTATTCATTTCAGTTGTGTGCTAATGTGCAGTAAATCACTCTTAAAGTTGTAAAGTAAATCAAATTATGGAGTGCATCATTGCTCATTGCTGGAAGATCTGATTTTGTATTTTTACTATCTACGAAAGGTCGTTCCAGCAGTAAATTAAGCAATATACCAATACATTGTATTTAATATTAAATTGAATATAAATCATATATATATATTCTTGTATGTATTTCAAATATTATCTACATTGTTCAGGCCTTACAGCACCTTTTCTGCGATACAGCCAGGGATAAAAATGATTAATTTGTGCATGAAATGTGACAAGCGACCACCGAAGTGGGGTTTCGACTAGCGTTACGAAGCCACCGGACTGTGACAGTTTTGGAGTGGAGGAATGTAGAGCATTGAGAAGTGGGTTAACTTGATGCAGTAATTACTACGTGCCATTATGTGGATAAATGTAGTGTACGCTAACATGACTATGTTGAATATGTTCTATTTAGTCCGCTGCAAAATATGTAGGACGTGGCTCTCGTTCGCACGATACTTTTATCACAAATTATAGTTATGGCACGTGTACAAATTGGTGCCACTATGTACTGGTTACTTAATAGTGGATTTTCATGGAGGTTTGCTGTATTTCCACTAGGTGGCTACGACAGAATACTGCAATTCTATTGGCTGCAAAAGTTCCCGCCTTTGATTGCGATTGGTTGAAGCAAAGTGCATCCTAACAGCAGTATTTTTAGTGCATTTTAATGCATATTTGACATTTTATCGTTCAATTGATTTCCGCTTTTTCCCTGAGAAAATTATTTTTATAGAATCAGTTAGTTATGATCTGCCATATCTGACAAGCAAAATGAATGATGAGAAGAAAATAAAAATAAATGTCCTGCTGAATTCAGGGCTGCTCAGTGAAAAGACTCTATAGTACTTTTCATGTAGAACTTCCATCTTAAACTTTTGGAAGTGGCAGCTCTCGTTTTAGAGGTGTTTTAAAATAAAAATCACTAGTTCTGATAAGCATCAAAAGTATGAACATATATATTTATGAAAGAATGTGGATCGTGAGTCAATTTTTTTGCTGTACCTTTGACACTGTGTCTATGTTGAGGCAAGTGAAAAGCCACACTCACGAGGTTCACTTAACATGCTAAAATTGCTAATAAACCATCATATTCACCAATTTATTAGATTTACACAAATTTTGAGAGACCCCAGCACTTGGCTCTAGCCTTTATTGTCTGCACAAGGTCTTTGTTTGTGTAAAATAGTATGTATTCCTTGTGCCATCTCATCATAATGTCTGCCTTTCTTGCTGATAAAATCTTCTTAATATATTTTACAATCGACCTAAATTTGAAGTCTTTGCACTTTCTCTTGTACACGTGTTCTGCGGCCAGCATGACCGTTTAGAAATAATGTAATTCTAGAATTAATGTAATTCTCATAAGTCTTGTATAAGTTTTAATCATTTCTAAACACTCGTAAACATGTAATAGCGGTCTCTATTTTAAGATCAAGAAAAAGCGGTATCTTAGTGAGTCACTATGCACTCTGTACAATGATATACTTCGCTGTAGTCCGCTACTTACGCATGTTAAGTCCGATTATCGTCTGCTCTTGATTAATTTATTAGGCTAGACAGTCATTAGCAAGACATTTGCATGGTGTACTATGGCCTTGTATAGTAAATATCTGTGTAGTGTATACAGCTGCTGTAGCTAATACGACAACTTATATACGAATGTATTGAATTTTATGTACGAGAATGTTTCGGATGTCGTTTATAAAACTTGTTTCGCGTAACAAATTTGCATAGAACGTTAGAAATGTAGATTAGCATGGATGCAAAATGTATAATTGTGTGATGAAATAATGATGGAAATAGTTGAAAGTGAGCTTATTTGCTAAGGTTACATGCCTAATGATTTAGCCTTGAAAAATGTTGTTGACTGTTGTCTATTAACTTTAATGTATCATTAATGATAACAAAGTCTTGATCTCTCAAGGAAATTTCCAAGATCATTTTCATGGTTATCAGCTGTTGCCAAGTATTGGCTTGAAACCTTCAGTAGATGGCAGCCCTGTAGAATTAACATTCTTGGATATTATGGCAATGAAATTATATTTTATTTTATTTTTGTGAAAACATGATGTAGTGACCAGGTAGAGAGTTAATCGTCATTATGTAGGTTGTCAGTCCAAGAGATAATATTGAGTCCTGTATTTTCTGTTGTTACGGTGTGGTCAGCAAAATTGTGGCGGTCAGCAGATTTTCGGGCTTTGATATTGACATCCGGGGTGGGACCTGAAAAATTCTGGCTGAGAGAGGTGGTAGATAGTGAAATATCTATAGATATCATCCTTTTCATTTAGAATGTTTCTGATCTGCCCGTGGATGTTACTAAGAAGTTTTGCTGACGGTCAATGCACTTCGATTTCTGAATTCTAATGTTTCGCTTCCAACTTGAGATAAGTGGGCAAAATTCCTGTGGTAAGAGCACTTGAAGTCTTAGTCACTGATAAGTTTATACAATGCCAGAAATGTGTGCAAATAGTTGGCAACATTTTTGAAGTAATGCCGGAGTTGAAATTGTGGGTAAGAAAATGAGTCATTAGCAGGTGGGTTGCAGTTTTGACTTAGTAAGAACCCTACAATTAGCCTACCCAAAATTAAGACCACCTGGATTTTGATTTTGCAGACCACTAATCAGGGTTCTCTGTAGCATTAGCTAATCCAATAGCCATGTGGCTAATCTAATTTAATACTTTATCATTTGTGGCAAATTTTCAAATAAACATTTACCTCTACAATCTATCCAACCGTGGCTAATCATTTTCAAAGTTGGGAGAGATCGCTGTACTTCGCTGGCTGGCATATATCATCCCTAGCTGCATCGGAGTGTGTGGTATTTTACACATGGTGTTTGCTCCCCCGGGTCCATAATCGTGATAATTCTTAAAATTGGACATGGAAATGCATGCGATTTGATCTTGATTTTGATCTGTTGCCAAACAGTCCGCCTCAATGTTTAATAATATTTCCAGTGATTCATACGGATGGCCTCAGATGCGTATTCCAGGATTCCGTAGTGGGATTATTAATTTCGAGTGAAATGTTTTGACAAGTTTCGATAAATTTCTAATAGACTTAAAAGATGACAATATAAACTTTTATTTGTCAAGTATTAGTTGCACATATATATCACCACAGTTATCAAATCGATTAAAAAGTTTAAAGGAATATTCTGGTGTCGATAAGCATGTGAAGTTGTTGTTTTGGTTTGTGTGTTATTTCAGCATGACTTTATCGAGACCTCGATTCTAAATTCCTTGATTTCTTTAGCGTCTTCATTGTCGGTCGACCATGACCCTTTCTCATAATTCTTTCTCAAAAGATCTCTCCGTGGGATGAATTTGCTTGACCTAGACCCTGCCGAATCACAGGAGTGTGAAGACCCGAGTGATTCGTATGCATCCGAGGGTGACATTTGCAAATAAATACATTTGTGTATGTTGGACAGAGTTGCGAATAAATGCACCGTGCCGGTTACATGCTTAGCGAGTTGTGTGTTCAGTCAAAATTCAAAGACTCGAGGCGGCGTGTGTTACTTACATGTCAGCGAATATGTCTTGTGTGTTCGTAATGTTGGTTACTATGCGCGAAATGAGATCCTGTGAGTCAGTCGCATGTCATTGAATATGTGTAAATGTACACTTATATGTTAGTAAAAAGGTCATTGAATATTTGTTATATTAGTTACACTAGGCTTCCGCTAAACGTTCGCCACAGTCCTCTTGGTGAAATTTATGTAACTGTGGCTTAATTAAATGCTTGTGTGGCGAAAATCTGTCAAACTTAGTGGCGAAAAGACAAGGTTCTCAGTATCGTTTTTGTACCATTTAACATCGCAATACATTATTAAGTCAAGTATGTTTTTGACTGGGAATTAGAAACTTATGAAAGCTGCTTCAAATAATGGTGGCTGAACTGTCTCTGTTGTGGCTAAAAAAAATTGGACTGCTTTGGCCACAGTGGCTTAGGCTGGAATTAATTTAGAGGGAGCCTAGTTAAATGTCATTGAATCTGTATATGAGTTCACTTGTATGTTAGTGAAAGGTCATAGAGTATTTCCTATACATGTACATGTATTAATTATAGTTACACATTGTTAAATGCTATTTAATGTTTTGTGCACATGGATAGATATTGGTTGTTTCTTAGTTGTCATAGTAACCACTGAATGCATCTTAGTCGTTCATCATTGTTAATCGGTTGCCATGGCAACTTGCTTTGGCTTTCCTCGGATGATTCATTTTCCATTGTACAGGTTTTATTTTATCAGTTTACGATATGTTTATTAGCTAATTTGGGAGGCATTTAAGTGTATTATTTATACACTGCAATCTTGTTACTAAGGATATCCTTTATATAATCTTGTTAATTTCATGTCGGAGTGGTTGTGATATTCAGATAAGGAGTTGTTCTTGTCGGTGAGGTGGCAGAATAGAGCAAGGCTCTTCCTTACATCTATCATCATAATTACTAGGTTACCTAACTTTTGAATATACACACTAGTATAGTGTAACTTCAGCTTCAGACCATTTCACTATTGAGACCACCTCGCAGTTAGGACTGCCAGGTCCAAAACATTGCTGTCATGTTGCTGGGGCACTCTTCATGAGCTACATCCCAGCAGCTGGATGTCGATCGCATGAGACTTTAAATTGGCCGTCCTTTGTACTCAGTGTCTATGCTGAGGCAAGTAAAAGATCCCACCCATGGGGTAAATGTGTAACATGGGTGGACTGCGCCCCTCTCTCACCTCATTAATCAAGCCTCGCTAGCGGCAAGAATTTGCCTTATAGAGCTGCAGTTTCCATATCTATCTATCTATCTATCTATCTATCTATCTATCTATCATCCCAGCTGGATGTCGATCGTATGAAGTAAAAGATCCCATGGGTGGACTCCTCTCTCTCACCTCATCAATCAACCCTCGATAGCGGCAAGAACTTGCCTTATAGAGCTGCACTTTCCATATCTATCTATCTATCTATTGTCTAAGCCAGTTCCGCGAATACAAAACTGTTTTTGCACAAACTCTTTTAGACCGTCCCCAAATGGTTACTTAAATAAAACCTTGAATCTTGCTGTATTCATTTCTCATCTCAAGTACTTAATCTTCGAGATTTTTAAATCTTGTTTTTGAAGTGCAAATAGGTACAAGGTGAAGTTCATTATTTGTGTTCAAGTGGATGGCACAGCAAAAATCTATGTTTGCTTGCATGCACCAATAAATTTCAACTTCAACTTTGCTATTTAGCCTTGTGCAAATATATGAATATTTTTGACGCGTGTTATAAGTATATGTCCTGAATGTTTACATTGAAAAAATGTGAAATCTTAGATGATTTAGATACTTCAAATTTGTCCAAACTTAGTGGTAGATATATAGTTAACTGATGGTGGGGCATTTTTGTACAGTTTAAATGTACATTTAGGTGTTTTAATACTATTCTTTTCATTACAGCGTGCAATTTAATAGTTCATGGTCATGTTTCATGTCGATGTACCCGTTCAACTGCTCTTTTGTAGTTTAGATACTCAGATGTTTTAATAGATATTATACATTTACATTTTTTAAAGATATTTTAGAAATAATCGGTATTGCGCATTACTAAAAGTTTTACGAGGTGTTATTGTGTAGACCTTCCGAGTTGGTACTCCAAGGTCTTGTATAATTTATCATTGTTCGAAAGTACACGCAGTCTACATGTTGTACATATGAACTTGTGAAGTGTTGACTACCCAGGGGACTTCAATGCCTTAAGGTCTTATCATGCTTATACAGCATGTACAGGAGAGCCTCACTTTTCAGATCAGACACTTTAATTGCAATAAACAGCAGTCTCAGAGGTGAAACAATCTCATTAGGATGATCAGTGAGATGATATTGACATCTATAACACATTTTGGATCTGATGATATGATTTTAACTGTGAGGTGGTGTTATTAGTGAGGTGGTCTTATAATGGGGATTCCCCTGTGTAAGGTCATTGTCACCTTGAGAAATTGTCTGACCTCAAAATGAGTGTTTCTGACAACTGGACCATGACTAATCTCTTTATGCTATTACTAGCCTCTTAAGGTGTAATTTAAAGATGTCTGGATGGTTTTGTTTAGAGTCTAATCATGCTAATGTATTGGACTTTGTGACTTGAATTTTAGCATGAAAATGCCTAGGGCTGTACACCGGTTCTGGATATACCGTTTGTACCGGTACAAGGATAACGATACGGGTATTGGTTAGGGCTGTACACCGGTTCTCGTTATACCGTTTGTACCGGTACAAAGATAACGATACGGGTATTGATAATCGTCATTCATAATAACGATACAATTAAACGGTATGCTGAGCGGCGTTTTTGACCACACAAATCACCCGCTAGCCAGATGTTTTGGCTAGTTTGAAGAAAAATGTCAGCTGACTGTTAATTACACTGACATTACACAACAGTCTGGAGTTATTTAATAAAAAAATTTCAATAAATTCCATTGTCTACTTTCATCATGATACCCTTTTAGTGATTTTCCCATTTGATATATTTTAACGATACGTATCATGATACGTATCGTATCGTTTTTTACTGTACCTTGATACGTATCGTATCATTTTAAAGATAGAGGTACACGTACAGCCCTGGTATTGGTAATCGTTATTCATAACAACGATACAATGAATGTTTGAGTTCTTGCAAAGGAAACTGTTCAAGCTCTGACTGTAATTAAAAGACTGATGCCATAAATATAGGCCTACAGTGTCATTTATGATGTTAACCTGTTAAGCCGGGAAACATTTAACGAACGAAATTGTGGCTTTTTTTTAATGGGAACACAAGGATCCGAAATTAAAATATAGCTTTGTATATAAAATCTGATAGCCTTTTCTATTACATTAGGTTTTCAATAAACTTTTATTTGTACTGACTGACATAGTTTGCCGATATACTTATCATGATACGTATCGTATCGGTTTTACTGTATCGTGATACGTATCGTATTGTTTTGAAGATAAATGGTGTACATCCCAAAAAATGACCCAGAAAGTAGGATAATTCTGTTATAATGAATTCAATTAGTTTAAAATGCCGCATTTATGACAAAACTGGATTTCAAAGAGATGCAGGTCATTAAATTTTGTTGCTTGCGGAAAAATATTCTTGCAGGAAAACATTTGTATGCCACAGCACGGACGATTGAAACTTTCCAGCAGTTTTGCAAACATCTGAGCTAGTGGTTGTAAAGTCATAATAATTATTTAGGTTGACAGTGTGTAATTATGAGATCAACATTTTCTTACCCCATTTGGCTCAAGCTAGAACAGGAAAAATGTGAGGATATTATAAGACATGTCGAAGTAGAAACATAAGCGGACAAGTGGGTTAAATATCTTTAAAACTGTCATTTACACATCTTGTGGAAGACCCCAAAACCTCTCAGAAGTTTAAATTGTCAGTGCTGTGGCGAGTAGCGCTGTATTTGTCATTTCTCAATTTTCAATACGTCATCAATTTAGCATTGAAGGATTCTATGATGGAAGTTTGTGGGATAATTAACTAATGGGCAATTGTTATTTTAAGTTACTAAGAAATTTGTTCCAATTTAGAACTGTCAATGTCTGGGATAGAATATTTAAAACATGTATAGTGTAAAAACAATTTGAAGATGATTTTGAGATTAAATTGAACTTTATGATATTTGTCTGCTCCATATTTTTCATTTCATTTTTCTGTAATGTATGAATATATGGTGATCAATTATTAAATGTATTACGCATACTTCAATATGGCATAACGACTTCATATTGGATCACTGGGTGATTCATTGTACATGAAGCGAACTAGAAACTCACCTTAGATTTCCGACCTTTATGACATGTCTTATCGGATAGTATCTAATATTAAGGTATAAAATATGTGCGGTGTTAACTAGGAGTATACTTACTTTATAGAGTCTCGTCTGTAAAGTAACGAGTACATAACGCTTGTATTTTATGATATCAAATTATATAGTCGAGTATAATGCGTTACAGATGCGGAATGTAAAGATAAGGTGGTCTCGGTATAATTTGATGAGTAGATAATTTATTCATGTTTAGACGAATACAATTAAAAACATGTATATTGTCTCGGTCCATACATAAAAGTTATTCACTCGAAAGTTGTATGGACCGGAGTGAGAATGGGAAAGGATGAAGATGAGACTGGCTGAAGATGAGGATGATATCATGATCATGCAACAACTTACATCAAATTACAATATAATTTCAATAAATACAAGTTAACAATATTTACAGTTTATGTCATGAAAAATGACTAAATATCTCGATTTACCTATGGCATACATAACAGTTTGGTATATTGCAGTTTTTCCGATATTGAGAAAGGTAGAATTTCTTTATCTAGGTTTCTTTAAGCGACTATACACTGCTATAGTTTGGCATAATCCATGTATTTGCTGTATGGAATAACCTGCTTTATACTCCACTTAGACTGTTTTCCTATTGTTCGGAGCGGGCAATAACCAATGAAAATGTTAGTTAACTCCCTCCTGAGTGCAAACTGAACTTTTTTTTTACGTAATAAAGGCTTTAAAACAAAGCAAACAATCAAATTAGTAAATATGCCTAATGGAGTACAAGTTAGTTATATCCCTCATAGTCGGGAGTTAACTAACTTTTTTGTTGGTTATATCCCGACGCCGAAGTTATAAACAATGAAGGTCACTTTCTATTACGAACATAGAATTGCAAGTTATTCTACCACCGTTGGAATCATATGCATACTAATTTGGTCTTAGCGAAGAGGTGATCTCATTGAAATTGAGTCATTTCCAGCTATTCTGTGTCTCGAACTGACTGCCACATCATTTAGAATTGACAACATAAAATCAATATCCATTATCTGTCCTTGGATGCTGTCTGTGACGCAAGATGTTGCAAACAAGTTTCGTTTGATCTTGAAGGATTTGCTGAGCATGTAATGCTGAGATATTGATGTTATTAAATGCATGAAAGGAGCCGATGCGTTTGTGACAACCTTCATGTCAGTTGTTTCAACATGTTCAATAGTGGATTTTCACAGAAGGTTCTCTGTATTTCCACCAGGTGGCTAAAACAGAATACTGCAATTCTATTGGCTGAAAAAGTTCCCGCCCTTGGCTGTGATTGGCTGAAGCAAGATGCATCCTAGCCGCAGTATTTTAAGTGCGTTTTAATGTATATTTGACATCTGATCATTTAGTTGATTTCTGTTATTTCCCAGAGAAATTTATATTAATGAAATCAGATAGTTATGACCTAGTATGTCTTAGTAACCTATCTATTAACCTAGAAGCAAAATGAGTTATAAGAGGAGAGGAAAGACTTATGTCTTGCTGAATTCCGGGCTGCTCAGTGAAAAGACTCTATTGTAAAGTTGGTAAATTGTGTGCATTATCATGTATACTAGCAGACTTGATACCTCAAGCCTTCATATTTCATATTGTGTGGATGAATTGTGTGACCTTAATGTGGTTTCTTGTGGTTAAAACAGGAGCTGTGCCGGGTGAAATGGAAGTCCCAAATACCATCGGTCTTCTCTCATTATCTACAGATGATATTTAAAAAAAAGTTCTAATATGTTATCGAAGGTGTCGAGTCATCGCAGATTAGCATGATTAAGAACTTGGAAGTCTATTCTCGTATATTTGATTGGAAATCGATACGAGATAGTTGATCATGGAGATTGCGAATCACTTGGGTGTTCACGGATGATGACATGTGCCTGGATCTTTCACTGATCTAAGTCGATAACAAATATGATGTACCGTGTTAGAAATATATTTTATCCATAGTCTACTCAAAGCCAAAATAAGGGGCGGACAACCAAAATTGATTGGGATTTTGTATTTTGGTATATAGATGAAAGGGAATGTTAGTGACAGAAATGAGGGGTTTCTGGTTGTATGAACCCAACCAAAATCATGGTACACACTGCAAAAAATGATTAGAATTTAATATGGGGGTCCAGACATTTATTGATGTATGGGAATGCGAGGGGTTTCTGGTTGAGCACGTTGTACGAGTCACGCTAAACACCTGCTAATGTGATATGTGAGCAACCAAAAATGGTTTGGACTTGGGAGATGTAGTGTGGCAGTGTTGGCCCTGGAACCAACGAGTAACTCTTTGGTCTAAAGGTCAACATGTTCGCCTCTTGTGCACGGGACCCGGGTTTCGATCCCGGGCGGGGGCACCTCCCCGAGACATTACATTAGAATTGTAGATGTTACATAGTGACAATATCAGGCAGATATAGGGCGGGGCCTAGCTCAGAGATAGCGCTCTGGGCTTCCAACCGCTGGGTCCCGGGTTCGATTCCCGGTCAAGCCTATGTTGGATGGCTGTTTCATCCTTCGTCTCATTGCCATGGTCTCTGCCTGTCCTAATTAGCCCATCAGGTGCAGAAATACAGGACGTAAAGCCCTAACCCACCCACCACCACCACCTCTTCTAAAACCTTTGTATCAACCACAGAACATTATTTAGAAATGGAGCTCTTTTCCTCGTATAATACTTTTTGCATAACTCGCCACAGTGTGTGGTTGAAGTGAATACCACCACTCGAGTCGAAGCAAGTGTATGTAATGTTCGCAAACGGTGGACGGACTCGCTGCCCAAACTTGATCAAATATTGACGCCTTGTGTGATAGTTAGTATGTTTCTGGTCACACAACAGTTATTGTGTAAGAGGGTTCCCACCTCGCGAGTTCAGTTCTAGATCTCTTAACAAAGATATTTGTTCGTCAAACAGAGATAGTGGGGCCCAAAGATCATAAGTAGTCGCGGTATCAAAGGAGAGCAAATATATCTCCACCTTAGTTCCTACTGTTATCTGATAAGGAGGCCATATCATACCATGAATGTCTTTTATATACATATATATACGTACAGTTTAGATGTAGTGAAAGTGTAATTAAGAAAATGACTAATTGGTTTGATTAGGATTACTCTGTCTAGGTATAGTTCTGGTGCATGGAAGTTATGTGTCGGTAGGCGTCATGGTTTAGGTATAGGTTATCGCCACTTCGAGACCTGGGTTCAAGTTTACTTATTGAATTGAATTTTGAATCGATTTATTTAGGTGATACTTTTCAAACATATTTAAGTGAAGAATATTTACAAATAAATCGAAAAGATCCAAAAGTAAACTTAAAGAACAAAACCTACAGGAATACGCTTAAAAAGCAAAGCTTGTTAGTAGCGTACACCATAGAGTAAAGAAGAGACAAGTACAGAGGAAAGAAAAAGCGGAAAAAAAAAGAGAAAAAATATGGTAAAGAAGGGGAAGAGGAGAATAAGGAACAGAAACATATACACTTTGTGAAAAGAAAATCTAAGAAATCCAAACCACTGGACAAATGTATTACACGGTGCGTCTCTAACGGCTGTTCACACAGGCTGTGGCACCAAGACTGTGGTAGCATCAAGACAGTGGTAGCACCAAGACCGTGGTAGCACCAAGACAGTGGTAGCACCAAGACCGTGGTAGCACCAAGACCGTGGTAGCACCAAGACAGTGGTAGCACCAAGACAGTGGTAGCTCCAAGACAGTGGTAGCACCAAGACAGTGGTAGCACCAAGACCGTGGTGGCACAAGACAGTGGTGGCACAAGACAGTGGTGGCACCAAGACAGTGGTGGCACCAAGACCGTGGTGGCACCAAGACCGTGGTGGTACCAAGACAGTGGTGGTACCAAGACAGTGGTGGCACCAAGACAGTGGTAGCTCCAAGACAGTGGTAGCTCCAAGACAGTGGTAGCTCCAAGACTGTGGTAGCACCAAGACCGTGGTAGCACCAAGACCGTGGTAGCTCCAAGACAGTGGTAGCTCCAAGACAGTGGTAGCACCAAGACCGTGGTAGCACCAAGACCGTGGTAGCTCCAAGACAGTGGTAGCACCAAGACAGTGGTAGCACCAAGACCGTGGTGGCACAAGACAGTGGTGGCATCAAGACAGTGGTGGCACCAAGACCGTGGTGGTACCAAGACAGTGGTGGTACCAAGACAGTGGTGGTACCAAGACAGTGGTGGCACCAAGACAGTGGTAGCTCCAAGACAGTGGTAGCACCAAGACAAAATTGCCTGAACTAAAAAAAAATTTGAATCCATTTCTCTTGTATTTTAAGAGATTTCTGAAGTTTATACTCAGCCTATTGGCTACATAGTTTAACCAATCATTTTGTTTAACTAGGTAAACTAGCAAAGAATGTCCATAATTAGGTCGCTGGGCTTATAGGTGATGGCACACACTACAGTTACCGCACTTGGAAAATGGGTGCATTTAGGCCACCCAGAAACAGGGATTGTAATTTGAAAAGGCCACGCGATTGACTAGCCGCTCACTCAAAATCATACTTTGCCTGAGCTCCTGCTCGCAGAATTTGATCAATGGTTCATATAAACAGTTATACCAAGCTTTGAATCAGCAATAATTCAATTGCAATCTAAAGTATAGCTTATATAAGATGGGTTTTCCTTTTGAAGTTAGATTGCCAGACAGTCAAAAGTAGTTCTGCAACCCCTTTATCGAAACAACTCACGCTGACCCTAACTTTAGTGTGAGCGAGTAAATGCTCACGCAAAATCAAATTTCAATCCCTGTGAAAGTTATTGACTATTCATTATGTCAGCATTTGTGTGGTAAAGCGTTGTGAAATTGTAACAGGAAGATTCTGTTGATTGGTCACGTTGAAACATCATTGATTTGATGACGGTTGCACTTCATCGAGCTGAAGCACTAATCCGACAGGGAAGTGTATTCATCGGGTATTGACTGTTAGCAGGGGCGTCGATTTCTCTTTACGGTTGGGGGGGATGCAGGCCTACTTTGTCTATCCCACTGTGACTTTCCCTCGCTCGTACAAGTAAGCAGTTAAAGCACGGACACTGGCCAAGAGGTAAATTAATGGTGGATCACTTATGCCAAACTTATAAACTTGTACTGATATGTGACATTGTGATATCAAGTGTAAAGCTGTTTAACAAAGCCAAAATGTTCCAAAACAAAAGTGTGTGAAAAAGTGTTATTTTCATTTGTGAATTTCAGGGGGGGGGGGATGATTGCATTGATCATCCCCCCCCCCCCTTCTCAGAAAGTTGGGGGTATATATCCCCCACATCCCTCCCCCCCCCCCCCCCTGAATTGACACCCCTGATTGTTAGCCAGTGTATGGAGCTGTGAAGGCTGCCCTGATTAGTTCGATCACTATGATGTCATTATCGCTGATTGAATCACTTCGTGATAATAACTTCTCCCCTGGGATCAATAGGGTTTGTTCAGCGTAATTACCCGACAACAAATGACATGTGTTGAGGCATTGTATGCATATTAAGCATTGTTAAGGATTTATATTGTGTCTATTGTTGATAGAGGAAAGCCAATTACATAGTACAAAGGCAGGCTGTAATAGTACGGATGTGGATAATGAAAATGTGAAAATAACAAGAGTGCTCATCTGACAAAAATGACTTCATCATAACAGAGGAAAGTTAGTGGATACCAGCAGAAAGTTGGTGGATACCACCAGAAAGATTCTGAAACATTTATGCGTTATCTATTAAGGTTTAAATTACAGTGTACTCTCATTGTGAAAATGTGACTTTTTGTTTAGCCGCAGCTGTGCCTGTTAACATTCCCGAAGAAAGCCGCCCGAGAGTGTGTCTCGTGCGCAAGTGGCCGGACTTCCAAGGCTATGGGTTCCAACTCGAGGCTGGAAAAGGCAAGGAGGGGAATTACATCGGAGGCGTCGATGCCGACAGCCCTGCTTTTTATGCTGGTTTGAAGGAAGGTGACCGTATCGTGGAAGTTAACAACAATTACGCTTACACGGAGAAACATGCACAGGTCGTGTCACTAATCACCAAAGACCCAACGCAAGTCAAAATGATGGTGGTCGACGCAGTTGCGGATAAGGAGCTCTCGAAAGGTTCCACGATTACCGAGCTGGGGACGCCTACATTCATCGAATGCCTCGACAAAAAACCAGCATCTGGATCTGTTGCAGCAGTGCTGCTGTCACCAAGTGAACCGACGGAACCAAGTAAGCTTATCGTAAGATGGTGTCCGCTGCTTATTCAGTAAGATGATTGGATGATCCTGGATAAGAATTGCTGATGGAACACTGCTCGGAAGATCCAGAAATGCACACCCTCGCTTTCACGTTTGCGTTTGATTTTAAGGCATCCCACTGCACTGCCTATATATAGGGAAGAAGATAAGATTAAGGTATTAAAATCAAGAGGAGAAGATTAAGGCATTAATATCAAGAAGAGAAGATTAAGGTATTCAAATCAAGAGAAGATTAAGCTATTCAAATCAAATTGGATTTTAATGATTATGACCCAGATTGTCAGTCATAATCAGCAATGGTCAACTTTGATTCAAACATACATTTCATGTTTGAAATTAGCTCCTTAATAAGAGACACATGATTGCTGTGAGACAGACGTACATACATATAAGTGTGATAGACGGACAGACAGACAGACAGTGAGACATGGATGATGAAATAACAATGTAAAATGTGCCCTAGATTACTTAGATCTCCAACACAAACTGCAAATTTATGTTGGTAAAATGTTCACGAGACACATGGATGCGCAGTAGTTAAAACATCTTCAGTGATATATTACATACCACTTTAAAAAAAGTAAAACATCTTGACTGGGGCAGGTAAATAAGTTTTTAACAATGTCCTTGAGTTGTAGAATAAATGTGGAATGAATGCTATCTCCACCGAGACAAGTACTTAGGCAAAATTTTTGTCCTTGGGGATAATGAAACGTTTTGTTTGCGCAGAACAAATGCATGATATCAGATTCACTTAGCATAGAAACCTCAACAATTTAAAGGCCAACGTCGGTTTTAGACTGAAGGGGTTTATTACGGCTGCGGGGTGGCCTAATGGTTAAGGCATTTCTGCCAAATCCATATTGGCCAGCTCTGCTGAAGGCCCCGGGTTCGATCCGCGGTCCAGGCACTCTTCATGAGCTACATCCCAGAAGCTGGATGTCGATCGCATGAGACGTTAAATTGGTGGTGCCTTGTTCTCAGTGTCTATGCTGAGGCAAGTAAAAGACTACACTCATGGGGTAGATGTCTTTAAGTACTGGCGGAACCAGGACAAGGGGCCATGGTAGCAGCCTTAATTTCTATAGTGGCCCATTAAAGAGTGGCCCAGATACGCCTTAATAGTCATGCTTTTGCACCCCCCTCCCCAGTGGAAGCCGGGCTGGGCCAGTGATTCCAAGCAGTCTTATCTCATCATTACGTCTGCCTCTGACAGCTGGTCATATAAGCTGGCTTAGCTTCAGACCCAGTAGCAAAGATACATTGATATAAGCACAACTAAATTAAATGGTTGATAGACCTTACTTATCTCATCATTATGTCTGCCTCTGACAGCTGGTCATATATATATATAAGCTGGCTAAGCCTCAGACCAGCAGCATTGAGACATGAGACATACCTTTTTGAAATGAACACTAGCTCTTATCCTTAGCTGTATAGAATGTTCAGGGTCATGATTAATGACCTTGATAAGAGTTGATAAGTTGCTGATAAGAGTAAGAAAATATAATATGACCAATAAAACAGAGAGGCAAGTATTTACACGGGTTTTATTTTTTATTTTTTTTGCCAATTTTGGTATTGCTTTTTGGAGTGGATCCAAGATAGTATTTTATTGGACGTTGTCTGGAGAAAATATTAGCAATTAGGTAGAATGGGAGAAACATAGGAATATATTACAATGGAAATTTACTAGTAGGACCAAAAGATCACACAATTTACGGCTTAGCAGTCGTAATCAGTTAATTGCAAAGTGGAAGAATCCAATCAAAATTTGCCATTCGATGTTACCATGGTTACTAAATATGGCATGGATATAAAATTGGTTAGGATATACATGTATGAAAATAAAAAGTCTTGCTTCTGATTATTATCGTTGTAATAATCACGTAGAATAGTCTTTGAAACTTTTCTCATCATCCAGCTGGGATGTAGCTCATGAAGGGTGCCCGGGCTGGGGATCGAACCTCGGACCTTCAGCAGAGCTGGCTGGTATTGGGGGATGCATGTAGATTTCTGTTTTCATGGTCACAGCTGGTAGGCCTAATGGTTAAGGCATCCACCACCAATTCCACATTGACCAGCTCTGCTGAAGGTTCTGGGACCCGGGTTCGATCCCAGGCCCGGGTACTCTTCATGAGCTACATCCCAGCTGCTGGATGTCGATCGCATGAGACGTTGAATTGGAGGTGCCTTGTACTCAGTGTCTATGCTGAGGCAAGTAAAAGACCTCCACTCATGGGGTAAATGTGTAACATGGTTGCGCTCCAAGCAGCCTTATCATCTCATCATTACGTCTGCCTCTAGTCATATAAGCTGACTTAGCTTCAGACATTAGACACTTGTTGATTTGACTTATAATACTTCCAACTACCATATTCATGATATTCCAGTGATCCTAAAATCTGCGTTATCAAATTTCACGCTGTTTTGAATTCGTTAAATGTCCTTTATATGTCACGCACACGTAGGCTGCGATAAAAAATCCACTTTTGTAAAAATTTGAAAGCAGTCCGAAGACTACATTGACTGGCGAAAGTCGGTCATTCGTTGAATTTCTGTTTGCGTTTCTAGGATCGAATACTTTTCTTTTTTGATAGCTTACGTAACCGGTGCTTTATCATGTGTTTATTTGGATTACAGGTAATTTTAAAGCTTTAAAAATATAAAGATAACTTTCTTAAATGAGCATAGCACTTAGAGTGGCTAAATATAACATGTTAATGTTTATTTTATGTAATGTCATATAATTTTTAAAATTTTTCTTAGAAGCATATTTTTTGATATGTTCGTTTTTCTAGTATAATCTTTCAGTAAACTGGTAAAATGGGAAAAATACCATAACATATTTTTGAAAATAAGAGAAGTTCAAAAAGGTTGTTATGTAAAATACTTGGGAGTTAACTAACATTTTTGTTGATTATATTCCGACGCCAGTAGGCATATTTACTAATTAGTTAGATTTTTTATTATAATTTTTTTAATGCCTTTATTACGCACAACAAATTCCGTTTGCACTCGGGAGGGAGTGAACTGATATTTTCGTTGGTTTGCCCACTCAGAACAACAGGAAAACAGTCTAAGTGGAGTATAAATACAATAAAATGAATTATATTTGTTTTTCGAATAATTTGAGGCTTTATATGCTCAGTTTCATGGGCGTGGTCCAACATGTACAACCTAAAATCCTAAATAAATCGCAAGTAAATACCAATATGATTTGTCATTTTCGGCATATCTAGCGTACCTTGTTGAAGTGATCATGCGTTATCTGATCAGATAAATCTATTTTAAACAATAGATCTGCTTGATCTGTAGTAGGTGGGAATATGATCAATAAATGTGTCATAATCTGTACTGATCTGTGATGATTAGAACTATACATGGCTATACAATGCTATAGTTCTGTAGTTATTTGCAGCGATATCAATGTCTAATACATATTATTGTATTTAGAACTATGCATGGCTATACAATGCTGTAGTTCTGCTGTAGTTATTTGCAGCGATATCAATGTCTAATACATATTATTGTATTATGACTTAATTGCTAGAACTATACATGGCTATACAATGCTGTAGTTCTGTAATTATTTGCAGCGACATCAATGTCTAATACATATTATTGTATTATGACTGAATTGTTCGAACTATACATGGCTATACAATGCTGTAGTTCTGTAGTTATTTGCAGCGACATCAATGTCTAATACATATTATTGTATTATGACTGAATTGTTAGAACTATACATGGCTATACAATGCTGTAGTTCTGTAGTTATTTGCAGCGATATCAATGTCTAATACATATTATTGTATTATGACTTAATTGCTAGAACTATACATGGCTATACAATGCTGTAGTTCTGTAGTTATTTGCAGCGACATCAATGTCTAATACATATTATTGTATTATGACTGAATTGTTAGAACTATACATAGCTATGCAATGCTATTGCTGTATAGTTATTTGCAGTGATATCAATGTCTAATATCATTACCTAATTGTCTTTGTATAATATAAATTGAACATTACAGAATACAGATAGATTGCAAAAGTATTAGTTATATCCCGAATAGGAGGGAGTTAACTAACATTCAGCGGAGCCATATAACCAACAAAAATGTTAGTTAACTCATGACTATGAGGGATATAACTAACTTATACTCCATTAGGCATATTTACTAATTTGTTTGATCGTTTGTTTTGTCTTAATGCCTTTATTATGCAAAACCAGTTCAGTTTGCACTCAGGAGGGAGTTAACTAACATTTTCGATGGTTATATCTTGCAAAATAACAATTCAAAAGGTCACATGGTGGAGTATAATTATAAGTTATAGCTTTGCTCTGAATATCACACACACTTACAACATATCTCAAATAGCATTTTCTTGTACAACATAATTTTCGTAATGTTCCCAATGATAATATTGGACATAAGAAAATGATGTTATTTTATCTATATAAATTTCATGCGTTTCAAGATCATTTAAAGGCACAATTATGATATTTATAATGGGATCATGAGTGTTTTTGTAGTGTTTTAGAAGATGTATTAGATATCTTGTCATGAGATGTTATAAAAAGATGATGTAGCACTTAGAATTATTTGAAATACATTGTACAGCTACAATCATTATCTTACAAATATTCTTATAATAAATGCATTCTCAGTGATAGCACCTCACCTCTGGAATAGATTTACCTGAAAATTTAAAAAAAATCTCAACCAATTATGATCTTGAGAGGAAATTAAAAAACTCATCTATTCAGAACTCCCTATGAACAATAGGCTTCTTTGACATGTTTAATCCAAGCGCTGGTGAGCACAAATTTTTTCTGAAGCAGGCGCTATACAAATTTATTTATTTGTTATATTTATATGTAAATATGCTTTTCAATACTCGGATTATTCTGAAATAATGCCGTTTAAATTTTATTGAACGCAGATTTTTTTTTCGATTTGATGATGCAATGTATAGCGTTAGAATTATTTTGAAAATAGCTATAATTATTATTTTACCCATATACATTGAAATATAATATGGTATATTAGTACGTATTGTACTCGGAAGTTCAGAACACTCTCCAAAATGTCCTCTAGATTGCATGGGATGGTGAATTTTTTCTTTGATATTAGGGTATCTTCCGCTTGTTGAAGATGTTTTGAAAAGTCCCATTCAGTCTGATCTACCCTGGTTATATGCACCTACTATAATATCTATAGTCAGAAAACTTACTAACGGCTGAAAATCACTGACCGCGCATATCGAGTTACCCCGTCCTAGTCGAATTATGTATTTGCTTACCAATTCATGATCACTGGAGTGGAAAAGGGGGTAAAAAATGGAAGTACAATGATGGGAATACCCCATAACCATGACAACGCTTGCGAATATACACTCGGTGATATAACGCTGAAATATTTTGTAATATTAGGATTTTTTGCATTGTCATGACAGTGTATTGTGGGCCGAGCCATGACTGGCCAAGCGGATGATAAGATGTGACCTCAGTGGTTTCTCGTGGTAAAAGGAGGATTTTATAAATAGGTCTCAAGGATGTTGGAATTCCTGAGATATTTTGATGTTTTTTTTATTAAATGTAGCTTGTAGATTTTTAACTGGTGAGATATTTAGATAAACACTGATATCCAGAAAAATTTTAATGTTCTCCTTCGTAAAAAAAACACAAAAGAAGCGCTTCTCGAAGGCTTTTGTAATTTATGGTATTAATAGCCATGTGGGTGTCGTGGGTGTCAGAATTTAGTGCTCTTTACTTTAAGTCCCAATTTTTGCACATATTTATGCAAAAACATTTCAACCGATTACCGTATCGTGCTGATTACAAACACTCATTTTTTTTTCCAAGTGATTTTTTTACACCGGCATCAAAAAACAAGTTATTGGTAATAAAATCAAAAATTTCGATTTTTTTAGGTCTTTTTTTCTGAATGCCATTGTGTAAAATTGAGACGGGTTAACTCGTTTAATCGAGAAAATATGACAATCCGAGTGACCATGATATGAAACAATAATCGAAGCGCAAACGATGCAATCAAAATAATTAATTATAAACCCACAGGTGTGTGAGAACTTACATCATCAGAACTGACATCCATCAGCTGACTTGGCAAATGATATGTATATAACAAATTTGTTACCATAGCAACGCGTGCAAATTGCACCAGAGCAATTAATAGCCAATCGTTTGGCCTCTGTTTAGGGATGACCAATTTTGTGATATGTTGCCAAGTCGACGTGCCCTTGCCAAATGTTTTTGTCATGGAGGTCATCAGTTGTTGCACCTGATGTGATGCTGGGCCTCATATGTTACCATGGTAACCTAATGATGATTTATGTTGATTTCGTGTGATGTGACTCTATATAAAAAATATACATACAGTTGATATATATATATTGTGATATATTTATGTTGTTGTGGTATATGAAATATATACGCGGTTACTATTTTTTACTTCGGCCAAAATAATTACTGGTTCAAACAAATAAGTTGGAATGCTAAAATTAGTTTCTCGAGGACTAAAATCTATCTGTGTCTATGTTTCTATGTATTTATACTATCCTATCCTATCCCAAAAAATAAGTTTAAAGCAAAATTTATTTCTCGAGTCATTCTCTGTAGGACTATCTATCTATCTATCTATCTATCTATCTATCCTCTCTATCTATCTACCTATCTATGTATCTACCTAACTATTCATCTGTCTATGTGTCTGTCTATCGTTCTATCTATCTATCTATGTATCTATCTATCTAACTATCTATCTAGATCTATCTAACTATCTAACTATCTATCTAGCTATCTAACTATATATCTATCTAACTATCTATCTATCTATCTATCTAGCTATCTAACTATATATCTATCTAACTATCTATCTATCTATCTATCTATCTATCTGTCTACCTATCTATCTATCTATCTATCTATCCTATCTGTACTTCATAGCATGTCACCCCTGTCCTATGTTTTACATGTATGCTTGTCAGTTGTGGGGGGTGGGCACTCTCACCCCTCCTCACATGACATATTTCAGTATTTTGCTTTTTTGCATTTATGCAAATCCAGGCATGTTCGGTCAATTCTCAGTCCCCCGGGGTGTTGACAAGAACCGGATGGTTTAATCACGCACATGTCCTGTTTGTTGTTAAAGAAAAAAAGAGTAGGTAAGAACGTGATGACTAGAGTTGTATGACTCAAAAACTCAAAACTTGCTAAATCATAGAAAATGGAGATTTGAAAATCCGAAATCGAACTTTGTAACGCAATGCCAAGAGTTAGGTTCAAGGTGCACTGTCTGTCAAATTTGCACATAAAATTAATGATATAAATCAATACTGCCTTCTGGTTTCAGCTGGTCAGTCAAATATAAGCATGATAAGTGACCGAGCCTCGGACCATAGCATTGATACAAGACTGACTAAGTCAATTATGAACATGTTCACATTTGCTTTTCTAATTGATAAGTTGGTAAATATTTCTTGCACAAACCTGGGAATAATCGTGATAATTTGTAAAGTAATTTTAAGAAGCACGGTCACAATAAGCAGATAAGTAATATAAGTGATAAGTTGTAGGTCATTAGGAGCATACTTATACATACCAGTCGCATCTTGAATGCTGATACATCTGTGATATACATAGTAATTAGTAAATTATGTTAATAGTGCTTGTGACATTAGTGATCGGATAAATCGGTCTGTATTTGGTTAATACAAATGTCTTAATATTACTTCAGTTATTATGGTGTAATAGGACTTGTTTGGATATTATTCGTCATTTTGGTATTGAATTTGGTGAATGAAAGGTTCTTGTTTTTATTTTACAGGTATTGAAAAAGTACCGAGCGACATCTATCCGCGGTTATGCGTTCTTCGTATCAAGCCAGACTTCCAGGGCTACGGGTTCAATCTCCATGCCGAGAAGGGCAAGCCGGGGCAGTTCATCGGAAAAGTCGACGCGGGTTCACCGGCGGAATCCGGAGGTCTCCGTGAAGGGGACCACATAGTCGAAATCAACGATGAGAACATCGCTGACCAGAGTCACGCCGAAGTGGTCAACCGAATCAAGTCCAGTCCAGTTATGGTACGGATGCTGGTCGTCAGTGGTGATGATTGGCAATACGCTCAAGACAACAACATTCCCGTCCATCACGGGATGCCCACAGTACAGGTCATTGACCCCGGACAGTCCTCAGGTAAATTGCAACTCGTGAAGGTGGTAAGGTGTCTGAGTGTAATAACAATAACAGCATGATGTGATGCAATAATTTGTTGTGCTATTTGTCTCATTTTGCAAATTAAAAAAACACGTTTAATATCATTAATATATAGTGAGTATTGGGGTAATAGTTTTGCTGTATTCTGTAGGATTCTTAAAAGGTTTTGAAATTGCATAGAGCTCTGATAGGATATGCTAGTTCTACAGATAATAGATTCAGGAAGATTATTTCGCACTCATACATATATTATAAAAATACTAAACTCACATTTTATACATAAGTTACTATGAGAGTGTATTGGATAGTCTTATTTGGTTCGTAGGATAGTTACGTTATTCATAATCATATGATGATAATAAGTAGGAAAACTGTGAATAATGCGTAGTACACTAGAACTACACGGGGTACATTTTCAGAAAAAGCACACTCAGCCGAGTCAGGTGATGAGAGCAGTTAGTATGAAGTAGTCCCTGACCGGTGCCAAAATGCAATATTATCTTCATTCGAAGGTTTTAAAAAATCCCGTAATGATTGTCATGTGCCTATGAATTATAAAAAGCATGGCTATACAATTGATTCTGATCAGAATATTCGTCAGAACTGCTTCGGACAGCTTCGTGTCACAATATCAGGCAATATCAGACTAATTTCTGGATAAATTCTGAACTCGTGTGAAATTATTGGATTATCAAAATGCTGTGCGTACCAAAATTGATGCAGATTGTATTCGGGTCAAAGAGACGTAGGACTTCCGATGCATATACGGGTATGTGAAGCAGGGAGATAGAAAAGTTTTCGCAGTAATTAGAGAAGTATTCGCTGGAATTTCCATCAATATTTGTTCATATTTCTGAGTTATGTAAATATTTGCTTTAAATGTGGGCTGTGGTATTCCACCTACAGTTTTCACCGATATATTATATGAGTCATATTGTTTATAATTAGCCCCTTTGGGGAAGGTTAATCTTTTTGAAGGGCAAGAAATTTAACTTTCACTTTTAACACTGTGTGATCATATTTTATTTTGCTTTATACAAAATACAATCTACACACTTTTTGGTGTCTGTTCGAACACATCAGGGTCGGGAGTTATTTGTTTACTTTTTTCTTCATTTGTTTGTTTAGTTTTGCTATTTGTTCGTGCGTTCGTTTGCATGATTTGTGGGTTATGCTGCTTTTGTTTAGTGGAGAAATCGTCGGAGTCGGTGATTGAGAAGGCGGACATCGCTCCTGTTGCTGCTGCTGTCACGGTTGCTGCTGTTGCGAGCACCCCGGCAGTCGTCGATGATGGTCCCGAACCGCGTAATTGCCACTTGAAACGTTGGGCAGACTTCGAGGGCTATGGCTTTAACCTCCATGCAGAAAAGGGACAAAGTGGACATTTCATTGGAACGGTTGATGACAATTCGCCTGCCTCACTGAGCGGCTTGAAACAGGGAGATAAAATCGTAGAAGTAAACGGAGAGAATGTTTGGAATGAAAGCCATCAAATTGTCGTACAGAATATCAAGTCCGACCCTAACGCCGTCACCCTCTTAGTGGTTGATTCAGAAGCCGAAGAGTACTACACCTCAAGAGATGTAACAATTTCAAGCAGTATGACAAATGTCAAGAATATCCACGGTCCAGGATCAAGACCTAGCTCTGAAATTGTCCACAACAAAAGTAAGACTCGTCTGAAGATTAGTCGCTTTCAAAATGGCCGCTTTTGCCTTGAGAGCCCTCTAGTGGAAGGTTGTTTCATATGCCGCCCTCTAGTGTTTGCTATCTGAGTGCCCTCTGGTGGTAGAGCCTTGCATTTACCCTTGCATTGTGGTGTATAGGTGGTGGCGGAAAGTGGTGCAGTAGTGCAATTCATACTCGAGTGTGCTTTGTCTTGAATTTAACCTTGTAACCTGCTTCATATTTCTTCTTGCCTACTTAGTAGTTGACCATCTACATATATAATTATATCTTGTTTAATAACCTTGCTGAGCATGAGTAGAAATAGTGGATTAGTATGGGTTAGATAGACTGTAGTATTTTAGTTGGATGTAAATATGCCCAATAACCTAATAACTCTTAAACTGTTCAAATAACTAGCATTTAGTGTACGGTCATTCATTAATCCTATGGTGATGTGTGGTTCTGAAGAACATATCATCTGAAGTGTTGGTATTAATGATATTAACATGTTTTAGGTGTCCTTATCATGTACCTGAAATACCTACCTGACAGTTGGTTTTGCAGATACATATTTCCCTAATAAATAGCTTTTGGTTAATGTAGAAAGCGAAGTATGGTGTACAATGAAGGTGAACATAATGTATTTGTACACTTTGCTTAACTGATAATACCATTTATAGCTTGGACAATGGTGGTAAGTGCTCTAATTAAGGAATAACTAAGTTTTTGGAGATGAAGTTTCTGAAGAAGGACATTACATTAAGTCTATGATATAAGTGTTGGTCAGGACCTAGTTCTCTATTCTCGGCTCTTAGTATCTCGGCTAAGAAATGTTTATTTGTTATTCTCGGCTCTACTTGGTAACTTAGCTAAGAAATGTTATCGCAAACCGAGACAACATTGTCCTGATTTTTTATGATCTTTAGGATTAAGTAGAGGTTATCAGAATGTTATCAGATAAGGATGTGGGAAAATGGAAGTAATAAGAATTGCGTTGATAGAAATGGAGCGAAATAACATTAATACGAGTCCGGATAATTGCGGGTGATGACGTAAGGAATTCGACGTTGATAAATGGTTGACCACAAAGTATTTTTGTAGAAATGTACTCATTTGTGTGTTAAATGGTAATTGATTGATACTTAATGGTTTTCAATGTGGTCAGTTGCTTAAAAGCATTAACAAATTCATTGCATTTCAAACAAAATGAAACAATTGCAACATGCATGTGCAGTTTCTTGAAACCAGTTGATGATATTGACAGATATTGATAGATAATCATCAATGGTTAGTATGTGTTGTCTGACAAATGTATAATATGTCTCTTTCTTGATGCCAAGCATTTGCATTGAATTGTCTGCTTTTCTGCCTTTGAAGCTGATTCGGTCATTGCATCTGCCGCGCCTGTTGCTGCTACTGCTGCTGCCGTTGTAGCATCTTCCTCATCTTTGGATAGCAACGCTCCTCGCCCTCGTTTGGGTCACCTGAAGCAGTGGCCAGACTTCCAAGGCTATGGGTTCAATCTACACGTCGAGAAAGGTCGTGCCGGGCACTTCATCGGTGCTGTCGACAACATCTCGCCAGCGTTTCATGCTGGTCTCCGCAAAGGTGACAGGATTGTTGAAGTAAACGGCACTGATGTCTGGGATGCATCGCACCAAGATACCGTGGCCGCTATCAAAGCTCGAGGGAATAACGTGGAGCTTCTGGTGGTGGACTCTGCGGCCGAAGAGTATTACAAAAACAAGGCATACAGAGTCAACGGATCCATGGACAACATCGATAGAATCGTCTGCCCTGACAAAAACCCAGCCGCATCTTCATCAGTTGCCGCTGCTGCACCGGCCGTTGTGGCTGCAGCCGTCGTCACGAGTAAGATACTAGATAGGGTTAAGCCAGCGGTGGCGGTCTAGCGTCTGGTGTTTAATCGCTGTAAAAAACAAGCTTAAATTCAAACGGAGCTCTTATTACGGGTGTGTGGAGCTTTAAGTTGGAATAAGACTTTTAATTTTACTGGTTATTGCGCTAACGACAACTTCGGTTAGTTTCAACTGTTCGTTTTGCTTCACTACTAATGCTTCTACCAGCCTACATAAATGGTGACCTTAAACCATCAAAACAATATTACGGGTTAATTTGCTTAATAGATGGTAATATCTTGACCTAATTATTTAGCAGTGTTTAATAATAACAACAGGTGGAGGAAAAGTTAATTTAGTTTAGATTACTTTAATTTCAACGAGGATAGCTAAGATAATCGCCTAATGTGGGAGTGTTAGGTTTAATTTGGTTCGGTGTTTGATTTATTACGCATAAGTGGAAGGAGCTGAAAGATATTGGGAGATTAATAAACAGTTTGTAACAGAAATAAGGTTAGAATTAGTTGATAAGAAATAATCGGCTTCTAGTTACTCTAACGTAGCATAAGCTAGTAATTTATCCGCTAAGTGTTTTTAAGCAAACATTGAAGTGGATTTATTTGTAATTAATTTATAAATTAATTTTCATTGAGAGTAAACAGTTTCCTATCATTATGAACATTAAGAGAAAAAGTTATTGAAGGAGAGAGCTAATATAAATGAAACTTGCAAGAAGTAACTGATAAACTGAGTTAAAACCATATTCTAAACGTACCAATGAAAAGAAAATCATTGTATTGTTTGTTTAATATCATTTAACAGTGTATTACGGAGGAATAGCATTTGTGTGTGATATTTGACAGATGCCAGCACCTCATCTGTGCCAAGTGATGCCCCTCGCCCCAGATTGTGTGTCCTCAAGAAACGACAAGACTTCCAAGGCTATGGTTTTAACCTGATGGTCATCAAGGACCGCCCTGGAAACTTTATCGGCAACATTGAAGCAGGTTCGCCTGCACAGTTAGCCGGTTTGATGGAAAGCGACAAAATCATCGAAGTCAACGGACACAACATCCTTCAAGAACCCCACGCTAATGTCGTAAATAAAATCAAAGGCGATCCCGACCAGGTGACGCTACTTGTACTTGACCCCAAAGCCGATGATTATTACCAAAACAACAACTTGGTGGCCAGTTCGTCCCAAGCCAATGTGGATAGACGCGAGTCATCTCCGACATCAACACCAAGTAAGCATTTAGAGCAAGATATATCTCTGCTTACGTCATACACTACACAACTATGCTCCTCAAGAATCTGTCAAAAACATCCTGCCTTTAACCCACCCACTGTCTCTCTCTCGTCTTCTAACTTGGTAGATACATAACTAGTCATAGTCACCCATATCTTACTAAACATAACAGTAGGTATGTCGGTCTTTATACTGAACTATTCCTTAAGAAACCACTATACATCCATAAATCTGGCATATAAACCTATTAGAATGAACGTACTAATGAGGTAATGAAAGTATTTCTAACTACAACTAGAAATTAGGTTCTTTTATTTAGTGGAAGTCTCTATATTATACTAAGCAATTCTATTGTGTAATGTTTATATTGTCGAATGTAAGGTGTGTAGTTTTGTCTCTAGACTGACTACCTCACAGGATGAAAATGTAATTTATATTCGTGTCAGAGAAATATGGATGTAAATGCATCAAAGAATGGTACAATCCTCATTTCGAAGCCAAGAAATGTATTAAGTATTGAGTCCGAATGCGTTCGAACGCATTCAACTGAATGCAATATGTTTCGGTTGATGCATCATATATATAATATTAAAGTTGCACCGTCACACTTCTGTCTCACGCACTTCTTTCGATAACCCTTATGCACATCACAACTGCACCTAACATTACAAAACAAGCTTGCGTCAAGATTAACGCAAAAGAAATGTTGAAAAGATGATGGAAACTGTTATGGATGTTCACCTAGGTGTGGCACCCGCTGCAGTTGTCGCCGCTGCTGTTGTAACTCCATCAACTTCCCCCGCCGAGGAACACTACGCTCGTTTGTGCCTCCTGCGTCGCTGGCCAGACTTCCAGGGCTACGGTTTCAATCTCCAGGCTGCCAAGAACAAGGAAGGGAACTACATCGGAGGAGTCGATGTAGGCAGTCCTGCTCATTATGCTGGGTTGAAGGACGGTGATCGTATCGCTGAGGTTAACGGCACTTACTCCTTTAACGACTCTCACGGAGCGGTGGTGTCTCTGATCACCCAGGACCCGACGCAAGTCAAGATGCTGGTTGTCGACAAAGCGGCCGAGCAGTACTTCCAATCTAAGAACGTCACAATCAATGGACATATGGCTAACGTCAAACATATTGAATGCCCGGCTACCAGACCAAGTAAGCCTCACAACTCAGTTAACAACAAGGCAAATTTAACGGACGGATTTAGAGTCCGTCTCGCTTACTTACCGACAAGTGGTGGAAGGCGGCTTAACAAGACTGCAAGAGCTTCGTTACGCATAATCACTAAGAAACACCGCTCCAAAATTGGATTAACCAAGCTTCCTCACATGATGCTGTAGATTTAGTTGATTCACTGTAGTTGTTAAGGTATTAACAATGAAAAATGAACGGACCTTTTTATTGTCCGTTTCTGATCACTGTACATCTAATTAAATCTTCCTTTTCAGATTTATAAGAATTATTTAAGTTTTTTCTTTATCTGGCATTTACTGGGTACTATGGGATAATATTAAGCCTATCAAAATCATGACTATCACCGATAGTTTTTGGTCTTTCGTAACCAGGTGACCTATTAGCGTATGGACACATGACCATTGTCGTTATTGCTGCCATATAAGATGTGTTTGTTAAATGTGAAGCTCGTTTTTATGGTTTCCATTACAACCACAATATGCGGTTAAAAAAACTAAAGGCATATCTGTTGCAATTCGAAGACAGGTATGTTTTATAGTCGGCATTTGACGTTTATATAATGGTTGTGTGTTTATACGATCTTCACTTACAATGGAAAATATGCCATTAAAATCAATTTTCTTTTTCATAAAAGCTTTTCTCTCTTAAGTGGTCATTTTATGAATCGTGTATTTTTATGTGGTGTTTGGGAGTATTACTACTATTATAATTACTAATTTTAGACCTTCACGGCGAAATGTGCCACGTGCGTTTTCCATGCGGGTATCCAAACGCATGGAAAACACATGGTTTTCACCTCATTATAATTAGGCAGGGAAAAGGCACGTGGCACATTTGGCCCTGTAGCAATACAGCCGTATTTTAGATCTATGATTAGGTCTGCCATATTTAATTTTAAGGTTACATGCTACATTTCCCCCTATGGTATATTACTAACCATGTGAATGCTTATATATACATATATTTATATATATATCCCTTCCTTATGATATTTTGCATATATTTTGTATATATATTGTAAATGTGAATCCATTACGCATTATTTATATAATATTATCGAACCAAAATAAGTTGTAATGAATATTTATTTTGATATTTAAAAGGTTTTGCTTTTCAGTGTTATGGACAACTAACTATGAAATCTGTACAATATAACATTGAAAAAATTTATATTTTATTTTTTAATTATTTTGGTTTCCTAATCTCATTTTGTCTCGTTACTCCAAAGGTGATGCAAGGAATGGAACTTTGGACACCAAGGTAATAAAACTATACGAATGTATAATAAAGATGATTATATCTGTACTTCAACTGGGTTTATTGTCACCAGACCCCGGCAGTGTGTGTATCAATATCTGCCCAGATTATGTCACCATCTTGCCAAGACCATCTTGCCAAATGTAATAAAATAAGAGCTGCTTAAAATGAAATATTTCTAAAGCCGGTGATTAGTGTTTGGTATAACCAGGTTTCGTTATGCGCGGGTCTAGTGTGACCGATAGGGAATAAAACCATTCCTGAGCATTTAACAATGACCTGATTATTAAACCAAACTTTCGTTATAAGCTTGTACATGTATATTGTCAACTACTGTAGGGACTGATGAATCGGTCTACTGTAAATTATGTCTTCGATGTGATGATGTGAATCTATTTCTCATTTTGCTTTCTTCATACACTCGTAAAATCGTGTATTACTTGTTTATAACCTATTGTGAATTATTTGTATAGCTGCCAAATTATAATGCTTCCAGACGTTTCCTTAATTTCGGCCTTTGGTAAAATGTTATCTGTTCCCAATTTCAGCCCTCTCCGGCCATCACTACCCCAGTGGTATCTCCAACGCAAGACCAGGTCAGTACCAAACCGATAACGTCTCACTTTGATCTCAGAATGCTGAGATTCTTAAGCACCATCACTACTTCACAAGAAAGGTTGCTCATTCCATTGCCTATGTGCTTTTTGGTTAAATTGTGTTATAATTTTGTCAGCTTAGGATTCTGTTGCTCTGTTGTTGAGCTGCCGTACAACACTTGAATTATGTTGCATTGTCGATTGCAATTTGTAAGTCCCTGTCACCATTTACAGATCTGTTGCAATTGTGTGTTTGCTGCATTATTAGGTTTAAGTTCAAGTCACTTGCTAAGAATGTATTGTCTGCATTGTTCGTTATGAGAAGCTCTGGACAAGTCACAGTCAAATAATCGTTTCCCTGTCCTGTCTTTGCATGAACCAGTCACGTCTCGAGGAATCACTCCCTCTGTAATCTTTCTAAGATTAGGATATTTCTGTCTCAGGAGTATTGGATGAATTGGAAAACTATCGAACAGCTAAGGTCTCGTATCAGTTATAATGACAAGATTGTAGAGAGTTTTTTTTCTGTATATTGCACTTGAAGTGTAGGATGATTTTGTCAGTGAAATCTAAGGTGTTTGTTTGTCACACTTAACATCTATTTCCGTTAGCGCAGGTGATCATAGTGATCTGTACCCTCGATTTTATCATCTCTCTTGCCGATAACTGGTTATTGGTGTCATAGAATTGCAGACGCGTAATTTCTGTCTTGTAATATTCAGCTGTAACGTAACGAATCGGGTGTAATCGACACTCTCATTAGAATGTTAACAATTTTGTTAAACTAATTTAAGTGTCGATAACACCCTCCGTTACGGTATTGATGATTATTTGATTTATAGTTGCTAGTTTCTTGTTTTAAGCATGGAGTATTTGGTTCTTGGCATACATTTCTCGGCAGTTTCCATTTAATCTTTTCTCGGCAGTTTCCATTTAATCTTGATATAATACAGACTAGAAGCTCTTTCATCTTTATAGCAGGTTCCATAAAAAAGACTTTATTGTAAGCGTAATGTTTCACTGGAGTTTGGCGTCGTCCTTGAATTTACCTGAATTTTACCACAGGCCAGATTGAAACATTCACAGTCATTTGGACTCTGTGTAACATTTGCAATATGTCGTTTCTTAATCTAGAAGATGTTAGTATCATTTATTTAGGAACATAAATGACGGTGCTATGTAGTTGATAGATAACATTAGTGTAATGCCTGTTATATGAGTGACAAAGGCTAGTGCAATACTTTCCTAATGTAGTTGAATTTGTAACAGCATATATGGTAAAATATAACAATGTCTGAGATATATACTGCAGTTAAAATGCGAGTAGTGAACCTAAGGACAGGTAGTTCATGCTGAGGCCATTCTTAAAAATATTGCTGTTGCTGGTTACGCCACCGTATAGAACATATCAGTGCGTATGACAAATTTTTTTCCCTTGGTTTTTTTAATATACATTTTTTTAATCCGTTTCGAGAATATTCGTCTGAGGTAAAAAATAAAACAAAAATATTCCTACCTGATGGGTTTTTCAAGTGTCATGTAACTCGCAACAGAAATATTTTTCAGGATGGCCTTAATCATAAGTAGTTGTATCGTAATGCATTTAAGTTTAATGGCTTGTAGTTATTGAGGTATATAACAATGCTATGAATACCAGGATGCTTTCGGAGAACAGTTGAAAATGGAACAGACGGCTGCGGAGGCAGAGAAGAAAGTGGATGAAGTGATGGAGAAAAGGGATGAGGTTGCTGTGGTCACGGAGCATGAGGAGACAGACATCAGACCAAGGACCCCGTCTCCTCCTCCCCCACCTCCTCCTCCTCCTATGATGGAGGAGTTGCCTCCTCCTCCCCCTCCGGAGGTTGTGTCGAAGGTCGTGGCGACTGAAGCAGTCCGAGAGGTAATTCAAGAAACGGAAAAAATGGAGATAACGGAGAGAAGATCGCCTTCCCTTGATATAGTGGCTCCTGTACCTCCTCCGCCATTTGAGGAGACCAAAATAGAGTCAGAAAAAGTTGAGGTTGAAGCTCCAGCAGTTACTACGACCCCTGTTGTCGTTGCTTCGAATGATATCGCTTCACCCGTCACCCCGGAACCTTCAACGTCAATCCCTGCGACCAAGACTCTGACGGAGGTGAGATGCATCTGGTGCTGGAGGCGTTTCCGTTTGGGAGATTGCAGAAATGGTTTCCATAGTAATGCATGCTTGCACCTTGCTGTTGAACCCTCCTAGTGGCACTTAATAGTACTAATCTTTTCCACTTACAACTTTAATCCATTTTGTAGCATTTTGCTGTGATGCGTTTTAACCTTCTTAACCTGTTGTTCGTATCACCTGCGATATCTGTTAATCCATTTTTGTCCTTTTGCTCTCGAGTCTTCTCATAACATACCTTTTTAGCCTTCCCTGACATTCATAATTTGCACTCGTAACTTGTACTTCATGCAACGTGATGTTATTTCAGCTTCTTCTGTGGTTTTGAATCTGAATGCTGTGCGTTACATGTATATTTTGCTTTCAAGGTGATTTCCATTGCAGCGATGTCCGTTTATTTGACGAAATCTGCGCTTTGTTGTACATGTACCTTTAGCTGGAAATATTAGGGAGAAACTTGCTTTCCCTTTTGCTGGCGTATACAATTTATTTTTCCAATCTCATGCACCCAATGTTTTCTCATTTCTATGATCTGCAGGCTTATACACTGTATACTGTGTGAATCGAGGTACATGTCTTGAAATGTCAATCGCTTTCAGTTACCTGTCATATTCTAAATTGCACACACTGGTGGCTTACAATTGCCCACATATTCTTTGGGCCACCCAGTCTTTACGGTGACTAGCTTAAGGGTGTTGTTTTCATGCATTTTTACATGATTTTGTCATATTTTAACACGATATATAGCGCGTAATGTGAATGCGAAGAAGACGTGGAATCTAAAAACAGTCTTTTGTCATTTTAAGGTGTAAAATAATACCGAATTTATGTTAATATGTTATTACACCATGTGGTACAAGTCTGAGTATTGCATGATTGTGAATATCTTGAAATGCAAGAATTTACAGAGTATGGATTTGTTCAACAGGGATATATAGAACTATTGTTGTTTTCCGAACACAATATACTGAAGTCTTATATTGTCTTGTGAATGGTTAACGAGGGTATTAGATTTTAATTCAGAGTATGATATTAATTTAATTAACAAATATGTTATTCAACAAATATGTTATATATAAGGTGGATTAATTGAAGGAATGATGGAGGTAATGTATCGCAGAATTGAGGTATGCTTCAAAGTTGTGAATATATTTGAATATAGGAAGAGAGAATGATCCATAGATCTGTCATCGAGCTAAATGAAGACCCAGGAACGATGGACAAGACCAACGTAGCGGCTGTGGCAGGGGGCGCTGCGGTGGCAGGTGGTGCTGCGGTCACTGTGTTGGCGGTTGGCTCAGATGCAACCTATGCAGAACCCTACCCTCAAGACAGTTACCACGACGACCAATACCACCATGGACAGGAGGTCCCTACGACTTTAGTGTCCGCCTACCCCGTCAATTCAGTCATGACAGACCACATAGATACAGATCATGGGGTTACTTATGTTGAACCAAATTACCCGTCTCATGTTGAAGTAGAGGGTTACGGTAACACCGTTGCTGCTGCGCCCACTGTAGTAATGGTCAATTCGTTTGATGAGGTTGACCATGACGTCCATCATGAAGTGAATGTACCGAACCCAGAAATTAACGTGTCGTCGTATGATACGGATGGTGTCCAAGTCGTCACCACGTACCAAGAACCTCACATTGACGTAGATAGGTCGATTGAAGTTGACAGGTCAATCGACGTTAACTCGACTCATGTGGGAGAAGTGGTCACGACTGTTGTGACCACACAAGTTATGGATGCGCACGAGTGGCCAAAAAGTGTCGAGGTGTCGCAAGAAGCACCCCAAGTTGAGGCGCAAGTCAATCACATATCAGCTGAATCGCCAAGTGTTTCTGTCGACCCCCCGAATGTTGAGGTTAGAACGCCAGATATTTCGGTCACTCCGCCTAGTATCAATGGGCAAGAGGTTGATGATTTTGATGTGGAACCACGGTCTCATACAGGCGAAGTGGTCAGTACTGACATCACTGAAAGCGCAGAGATCAACACAAAAACAATCACTGAGACCGCAACGACGGTCATTATGACACAACCGACTGAACCAGATATTGAAATCAACAGACAAAACCGCGAGACCTTTGTCACTGAAGTTATGTCCGAACCCGTTAGCGTCTATACCCCTGAACCTGAAGTGAAATCAGTGACAGAAACGCACACCGTGACAACTGTCGTCACGGAGATGCCCTCTGCAGCATCTGTAGTTGCCAAGCAATCAATTCCAGAGCCACCTGCTGCCTCATCCGCGCTCCCACCCATGCCTGAAAATGCAACAGTCTTCCAGACGACCTCATACTCAACAGAAATTTCAGTAGGATACATTCAATTTTATGCCGTAGGCTTAGCACCTAGCCCAGCCTTGATAAATCGACCAGTTCACATGCGATAATTACACTGGAACCTAACCTTCAGGCCATTTAAACCATATTACTGACAGGGCCACTTTCATTGAAGGTGTCCAACTATTTAACATCCTCGGAAACAGAGGTTCCAGTGTTTTTTGTAGCATTTTAATTTCGTAGTACAACCAGTGTAGAACAAAGAGCATTAGTGTGCTGCGAGCTGTTGAATAAAGTGTTATAGATAATTATCAGTCACTTAACGCAATTAACCGAGTGAAAAATTTCATGAATGGAGCAGTAATTTACGTTTGTTGGTGCTGCCGATAAGTGAGATAAAATCTAGCAAGAATGTTTGTGTCGAGAATTCAGTCTCATTAATTATCATCTTGGTTGTTGTTGCTTAAAAATAATGATGGTAATGTTTTTATCGGTAGAGTTTATCATGTGAACTGGTCAGAAAATGCTCTTAACATATCAGAGAACACAAAAGCTAGATGGTGCTAAACGGTGGAAGTGCCTGAGAAATCGGCAATAAATGCAAATGTATGCGCTTACTAACTATTTTTGCAGGATGTAGAAGTTCAAAACATTTTTGGTTCTCACGGTGCAAAGTTAAAAAATCATTTGTAGCACATAGTTAGGTGACTCAGATCAATATGAGGAAATATAACTTGTGGATTTTTAAACTGTGCTTATTTTCATTGTATATTTCTTTTCGGAGGATAGGTCTCTTAAATTGTGATCCGTCCATCATATTTTGTAAATTTGAACGTTTTGTTATGTCATAAAAGACATCATTGTCTAGTTTTATCATAGGTCTGCCAATGAAAATAACAGTAAATTTGCTAGTTTGTCTACTTCGTATGTCATTACGAAACTTCTGTTACTACATACATGTAGATATATTACTGGCCTTTTTTGGGCCGTGATCGCCATTGTAAAGCTATTCATCTCGTTGTAACAATGTATAACTCTATTTCACTGTATATTTACACAGAGGTTTTGCACATTAACTGTGAACATTTATTGTTTTATTTAACCAGCAATAATTAAATGGCAAAATATTGTTAAATTAACCAGATTATTTGAGCTTAAGTTCAATTACTAATTGTAGACTAGCAGTGTTTTTTAGGTAATGTTTAACCAGCATTGTTTACACATTAGTTACTTCACACAAATAGCTTTAACTAGGCATCCTAACAGTGTATTTTTTGCTATTGCCGCACTTTTTATTTTGTATTTTCATGACTCGTTTCATTTCAGAAGTGGTGAGTTTGCTTCAAATTGTAGTTGAACCGCACCAGCCGAATTAGTTCCATTGATTAATCCTAATGTCGTGACTTTTTATTTTCAGCTTTCGTAACATTTTACATTGTTATCGAATATTGTCATTAGTGACGCTGAATGTCAGTGAAATTAATTTGAAGGATGCTTATGGTGATAATTAGAATGTTGAACTGTCATTTATTTATTGTCTTAAATCTCCGTGTGCATGTAATTTGGTAATCTGAGCTTTATTGAGTTCATCCGTTGATGGGTTGTCCTATTTATTGATATAATTTGAACAACGATAAAATGTTTAATTAATTTATGTTGGTGAAACCATGATTTGATATTGATGTAACACAGCAATACAAGTTGACGACTTAATGTTACTTTATGTATTGAATGTGAAGTGTATACTGAAATTTCATTAGTTAATAGTAATTTATAATTTATTGATGATTGCAGAGGCCATCTCCAACCGTCAACAACAACGTATCAGGCCCTGGGCTGTCGACGGGACTTTCTGCGGCACAGCTCCGAGAGCAGCTCCGCAGCAAAAAGAAGCAGGACCCACGAAAGACCAACATGTCTCTTCAAGAGAAGAAAGCCATTTACGATTCGCTCTGAAGAACTACATTTATACTACTTATCTATTCATTCCTCTGTTACGTACCAGAAAATAATGTTTAAAAAAGAGAGAGAAAAAATTATTGATACCAGAACTGTATTAATTGATCAGACTAATTTGTACCAAATTAGCGATTTTTGTACCTCATGATTCAAGAGTTATAGGGGCCATTAATTATATATATTGTGCTTTTGTCGAATCGCACATGCCTTGATTTTTATATGTAGATAAAAACTGATTTTGTATGAAATGTTACTGGCTACAGTAATTAATATGGAATAATTATATTGGATATGATGGTGCATCATTTCCTTATGATTTACCTTTTATTTCTTAGTGTATATAATGCTTAAGTTTCTGTATTTTTTTCCGTAAGTCCCAATTACGCTCTGTCTTGATTGCTCATTACATTCCTCGGATTATAATTTCTCATCTTCGATAGATCAGAAGGTGATTTGTAACCGCAGCTTGCCCTATCTCATACTGTGTTCCTAATTTTTTCCCCACGCGCAATTCATTTCCGTTGCTTGGTACATTCTCTGCTTTACTCAACACTTATGTGTAACATTCCCCCGATATAATTATAATGTTATTATACAGAAAGCAATAATCAAACCCATGTGCAATTTTATCATGTTCCATCCGTATACAGATGAATGTATCCATGTCCGTTGCAATGTTTTATAATTATATATTGACGGCCAGTTTTGCCTCTTTCTGTGCCTGGTGTTCAACTGGATTCTACTTAAAGTAAAACCGTAATTTGTATGATTATATATTACCGTACGAAACATATCCAAGTGAGCTCATTCATTCCTGGGTAAACGAGAAAAATATGCCGTTATTGCGAAAGAAAATAGTTGGTGGGCATCGGTATACTGCTGTGTGGAGATGAATAGATGAGAAATCTTTTGATTTAAATGAGACCCAGAAGCTTCAAAAGTGTCAGGAAGTATCGGTATGTAAGGTGGTCGGAAGTAACGAAAATTGCGCGGTCTTTGGAGTAAGATCATTTGTTGTTTCAAACCTAAAGTTATTGTTAAGAAAGCTTGTCATTGGTCGTAATATGTGTGGATCTAATCTTGAAGCTCAAGAACCGTAAGTTAATATGCAAACTGAATCATGCATCACCTGCAGTTGAATAATTCACACTGAATATGAACTATCACGATTGAATTTTAATACCGAATTTAAAATTCTTACAATTTCAAGGAATAGCTGACATATTTTATTGTCTGACTACATACCGCAAGCTTCTTTCGTGTGAAATTTCGTCCAGTGAATTGTGCCTTTTGGAAGTATATATCCCAGGGAAAGTTTCTCTACCCTATTATACCGCCTCCGACAACGTCACTTGACGACTCTCTTTGATCGTCATCATGATCCTAAAATCTGTCCATTATCCTTTTAAAATGTTCTTTGTTAGTTTCACTAGATTCTGCATATATAAAGAGCAATAGTTATCGTCGTTGACCATGGGCTGTTTCTCCCGATATATAAGTATGTAAAGTATATGTTTTTTTTCGCTGTTGAAGCTGATCAGTGATCACGAATCTATCTGTAGAATGAATGGTTGAATTATTGTTAACTTTATTTCTCGTTAGTGTTTTTGAGTTCATGTTATTGAGAAATCTTTGTTAGTTTTTGTGATTTATCAAAAACCTTTTATTTTGTCTGAATATAGACTACGGAAGATCAATATTTGTTCAAGTTAACGGTCTATATACGGTATGAAAACTGTTACTTAAGTTTGCAATGATTAGGTGAAGTTTGTCACGATTACATTTTTGTAGCGATCAACAAATCATTCTGTTTCTTAAAACTCCTTGTACATATAAAGGTATGATTTAAAGATATTTCATCGTTATCGAATGATGTATAATTTCTTGATCATCAACGGGCCCACGGCACTTCGGAATATTTATGACTTAATCTTGACGATGATTTTGTGTATATATCATTACTTTCTCTATAGTTTGAGTTGTTGAATGAATGATGTTAGACGCTTATTCGCATTAATTTGTTTATTATATACACATGCTGAGAATACATTTTTTGCACTTGTATATGATGAAAAGCTAGTGTAGCGTATGATTTTCACACGTTAATTACTCGTACTCGTTAAATCCTCGCATCGCCACCTGTTGGTAACATTCCAAGGCATTGCTGGTTTGAACTGCTGGGTTGGAAAGGAAGACGCTTGTTTAACAATATGTTAAGTGACATAAGGTTGTTATATGCAATTTATTTGCTGTTCGGTTAATTGCAATTGCAATTGCTGAAATAGTACAGTTATTATTATCACTAATTGGCATTATTGTATAAAGTAACCATGTACAGCTGTTCGGTTATTTGCAATTGCTGAAAGAGTAGAGTTACTATTATCACTAATTGGCGTTATTGTACCAAGTAACTACAGCTATTTCATGAAATAACTATACAGCTTCGAGTGCACATCGTTCGACAGCTTATGTATATCATTATGATAATATATTATATATAAATAACTTAATGAGCCGGTAATAGGTCCCTCGGAGCTCACATGTAAAAATTCAATGCCAAATTTGTGATAGTTTTAAGACTGTGCAATAAACTCTGTAGGGACCGGGGATGCCTTTAATTATAGCTGTAGCTTAAGCAACAAATTTAACAAGGAGTTTATTTGCATTAGTAGTTTACTAATCACAGACGTAAGTTGGTTAACTGTTATGTTAGTTTGAATTGACGCTGTCTTTTTATGAGGCATTATTATAAAGTTGCCAACTTTTTGCCGAGGAAATTAATCGGATAATGTAAGAAAGGAGTTGATATGATTCAATACTGCTGTGAAGTTTGTAACCTACAGATACGAAAGTGAAAATGCCTGCTTCCATAATTGTAATAATCGACTCACAACTACGTTTATGATTGCCCGATGGAAAGGCTCTCTCATAATTCCATGAGTAATAATATTAAAGATTTTAAAAATGTTTGTCTTTGTCATCGTGGTTATTTCATTGATAATGCCGTGGTCTAATAATGGTCCAGGCACTCGCCTACTACCTCACGGTGGCCAGGTTAAGCGCCGGCCCAAGTATCGAAAACGACTGCATCACGGAATAAGCAACACAACAGCCAATAAAAGCAGCTTATTCCGTGAGCATTCACACCTAAGGACCCAATAATAGAGCACATTCGTTGGTAGCAGTTGTATTCGATACTTTGGCCCGCCTGCCATGGTATAGAGGAACTGAGCAGATGCACTAACTAACTCCCAGCTCTTTTCCAGGTGTAATGGGGAGCAGCTGCCTATGGACAGCGATGGCGATTGTGGAAACTCGAGTGCTTAGTCACTTACAAATAACTCTTGTTTAACAGGCTGTACAATGCCCAGGGAGTTGTGAAAGACTCCTGTTAGAACAAGTTCAGTGGTGGCAGTGACTGCTCCTTGGGACATGAAATCAACTGTACATTGGTAATATGTAGGACATGAATATATGTCCACCCAGAACTGTCCAATGGCTACAGTGGTGCCATACAGTGTGGCTAACTGATGAACATGAAGATTTGTACTGTCAGTCATGGAGTGCATTATGCTACATAGCAGACCCAAATTTATTTTTTTTAAAGGTTAGGGGGAGTTTGTGGGCTGTAGCCCCTCCCCCTAAGAAAAAGAAAAGAAACTGCATTTACCGTGAACAAGAAAACTGACGTTGTTTGTGACGTCACTTGTTATATTCAATGATTTGACGTCATACGCATGGCGACGAAGCTCACTAAATATGGTCATTATTTTGGGTGTGCTATACTGCATTTTTTTCCCACAGCAGTGGCCAGTGGTAAAGACGCTTAAACATCTCTCTTGCTGATAAAAAAGTGAGTTGCAAGTGACACATGCACAGATTTACGAATTTCCTGTAGATTCAGAACCTAGGACTTCATATTAAAAAACAAGGCATTAACAATTTAATGTACAAGTGTAGGCCAACAGGGTTAAAGAACTTAACAGCCCTTTTTAACTTGTCTGGAATTGAAGTCACTTCAATCTGTCAGGAAAATTGAGGCAGAAATTTGTGGTACGTTAATTCTTGATGCAGTGGAACCATTTTAATGTGCCACTAATGAATACTAACCTCTAATTTGAGCGACCACCTTTATACACATTCTTGATGCCTGCTAAATCAGAGATGCCTAGGAGTGGTGAATGCTCGAGTTTTGGTTCTTTCCAACCAGTTTACATTAAAATGTTAAAGATTTATTGTGGTCCTCATTGCGCGAGTTAAATTAAAATATGAAGAAAATACTAATGTCCAGTGGCGTGAGACAGCAACCGAATGCGTGAGACTTGGCACGTCTGGCTCAATGATGGTCATCATCATGTCATGATTATGATCATGTGGATATGTAATAATAATAACTATTTTTCCAGATGATCACACACAACAGCATTGTAATGACACGATAGAGCAAGTGATATATGCACTGATCAAAAATTTTTAATTGTGTTACTGCAAAAAACATATCAAATCTCAGCAAGTTATTCAGCAATGGGAAGAAAAAGTATCAGAGCCTACAGAGGACACTACGACCGTAACTCGTATGACGTCACAATATAGATGACAACATTAAACAACACTTTTTTGCGACGGTGTCAGTGAGACCTCTGGTGGTACTTTTCCTCCCCATTGCCATAGAAACTAAATTAAAACTGTCACATGCCCATATTTAAAAAACAGTTTAATGCGTTATATTGATCCAATGTGAATCCAACCACATTAATATAAATCTGCTTTTGGCAGCAATTTAAAATCTTGCAATACAATCAGTTGATACAGCAGAATTAATATATGGTTAAATATTAATAACATTTGAAAGACGAGATCAAGAATTTTTTCTCTTTTCTTTTTGCTGATCTTCAAAGTCCTCCAATACTTCCTCCAGCCTTTCGTACATTGATTCTTGACTCAAAAAGTCTATCATTTCTTCCAAGTCGGTTCCGGATAAGAAATTAGGAATATTGTGCATGTTTTTTCCTATTCGATGGTCGGTTACTCTGTCCTGAGGGAAGTTGTATGTCCTGATCTTTTCCGAGCGACCCGCATTTCCCACTTGCAATTTGCGCTGTCTTTTTAACTTCTGTTGTTGCTCTTGCATTTCCTTCTCATAAATTCTAAAAAAAAGAGTTAAATGAGTTCATATTATTTTTAATTCATTTGAATAAAAAAATGAAATCACCCACTGCAGCATTCCAATTTGCTATTATTTATCAATAGAGGGAGCTGTCAGTAACTACGTCCAAACCATTGTTTAATGACGTCATCTAAATGTGACTTCTTTAACTGCACTCCATTGTATGATTACATCATCTAACAATAGTTTGACACAGTTACTGGTAGCTCCCTCGGTTGATAAAAAGTAGCTCATTGGTTAAAATATGAAAGTATCTGAATGCTACTGTGACAGATTGAAGCGACTTCAATTGTACACTTCCGGACTAAACATAAGAACGGTAAAACACACAGAAATATATAAGACAATTGACAAAGCCACTTACCTCGATCTTAGGATTTTCAGCGCCAACTCCCTGTTCTTTATCTGCGATCTCTCAGTCTGGCATTCAGCTACTATTCCTAAAAACAGTCATTGTAACAACACTGAATACAGTATTCCATGTCAACTTATAAATCTAAATACATCTCTAATGCTATTACCACATTTATTCAATTTTCTTTTTCACAAATAAGTCTCTATTAGAATAATAATATCAGGCATCTTTTTCCAATGACCTTTTATATACATGCACACCTGTTGATAAAATCATTTGTTAATTGCATAAAAGAAATAAACCAGTTAAAGACTTAATCAAAGCTGGATTTTCACTCAATATGGCCAAAAACTGTTGCATTTATTTCATTGCTTCTAAAAAACGGAATAAATTCCATAAGGCCTTGCTAGGTTCACTATACCACATACCCTATCATTTAATGTACTTTTAAGGCCAATGAGATGAAAACGAGGCATAAACGAATATCATAGCGTCATTTCGTAATGTATTTTATTATTCAGTGCCTTTAATTTTCGTCCGATTTTTAAAATTCAGTTTATTATGTACAAAAGAGTGCAGGCGTTTCGCTTGTAGCATAAATCGAAACAATTCATTTTTCATATAATGACTCTTAAATCACGAATCGGCGACGCTCTTCATTACGTTGCAATGAAATGTAGAAGTCGATGAAGTAAATTCCTCTGATATTTATTAGATTAGCTCAATGTGGGTTCTTGAAATCAAGTTAGAAGCATTTTCTTTCATTTGGACAATCCAGCTTTAACCAAAAAATCTTCCCACCAGTTACACTCTGCGACAGTGAAATTCGCCACTTGCAATAAACAGCAATGAACACTTATTAGATGGCTGTCACAGTGCCAGAACACTGAAAATAAGATAAACAATTAGTTTTGTAACAAATCAAGACCTTGCAATGTGTAATCATGTTTCAGGGGGGTGGCGAATCTCTATGTCATGGCGAGTCTTGATGTCGTGGTGAAGTTCGATGTCGCTGAGTGTATATAATAATGACCTACCTGTAGGAATATGAGTTACTCTGACAGCACTTTCTGTTGTGTTCACATGTTGACCGCCGCTGCCACTGGCTCGGAAAGTGTCCCACTTCAAATAATCTTTTTTGAGCGAAATTTCTATCTAAAACAGGACCATAATGGACATTTGAATGTTATTACAATAGGAAAACCAGTATGTGAAAGCAACATTATTAAAAGTATTAAAGAAACACCGACATAACATGGAAGAGAAAGTCTTTCTTCACTGATTAATCTCAGTATCTGTACTTGTTATTAAAGGAGGTGGGGATTAGATTTTTAGATTTAGATCAATTTATTTTCAAAATTTACATTAAAGTACATGTCAAATTATATTAATGAAATGAGAAGATGCAATTATGATGGAGACCCCCTCAAGCTAGCAGAGCTAGCGCTTATGGGGGGGGGGGGGCACCAATGAAATGAGAGATGAGATGAGTGACATGGAATGGAGGAAATGGAATGACGGTGATTATGTACCGATGTTCAGATTACTAGAGCTGTTGGAACAGCCGCAGACCCAGTGCAAGTTGACTTTGCAGAAGTTTTTTAAAGAAACAATAAAATAGGAAAACTTTTATATAATACAAATATGCATTGTACAGTTCAAAACCTCAAATGCACAGTAAAAAAAAATGCCTTGGATGTTATCAAACTTCATTTCTAGTAGATATAGGCTATGGATTAACCATAGGTAGCATATAATAAATTCAACCGTGACAGCATTGATTAATTAATTGCAATTCCTTTGAGGCTTACTTTGGGCTGGATGACTGAATGTACAGTTGTTAAGTGCAATTATGTATATATTATAAACCATGTTTGTCACACCCTCGGTCGGCAAATTACCAATCCTGCCCCTGTCTTTACACAGTTTGAAAAGGACTAATTGCACAAAGAAATGTGATCTAAAAGTTGTGCTCATCAGGAATGAGGCAATTGTAGATACCTCAGATGGTTGAGGAAGTACAGCGACTGTAGCAGTGCTCGTATGCATTCTGCCAGATTTCTCCGTTTTTGGGATGCGCTGGACTCGGTGCACCCCTCCTTCGTATTTCATGTGTCTGTACACGTCCTCTCCACTCAATATGGCACTTGCTCTACGCAGACCACCTGAGGATTAAAAATTAAAGAGAAATAAGTTCATTGCAGGCCTGTATGGGTATGGCAAGTTCTTTTAGATTACGCAAATAGTGCTAGGGTTGTCATTGATATGCGGTGTATCGATGAATTGAGAAAATATTGATATTGAAACAAAAATATATCATATATCGATTCTTTGTTAATCCACTATAATTGTACATTTGTGCCATGATGAGCACTTGACTACACAGACAAGTTTTATTTCCTATATAAACCTATATAAACCTATCACATTAAAGGTAAATGGTTTCACAAAGAAATTGGGAGAAATACTACTGCGACTTGTTCTATTTCTAATGTGGAATGCTGATAATACAAAATTTACGCGATATTGCAATATCAAAAGTGGAATACTGATATCTATATCGAATGAAAAATTGATATCAATGACAACTCTAATATAAATAGTGCTCCAGTATGAAAGAAAATATTTCAGTTAAGGTCAACGGAAAGTTTACAGCTGACAAACCGAAGAAAAGCATACATCAATAGAAAAATAAGAGAAAACAATTAAGCAAGCTGAGGAACAATGAAGTACATTGAACACAATAATAACGCAGAAAATGCACAATAATATTATGATCAATTCACAGAGTATTACCCATTTCGCTGCTCTCGTAAGCGACCATTTCAAACTGCCACATCTTTAGCCCAGCATACGCTTGATACATGTTGAATAAATTCAGAGAAAATAACATGGCTTCCTGTCCGCCTACTCCTGCAGTGATCTCCATCATCACGTCATTGTCATCGCCCCGTTCTGGTGGCACTAGTAGCGGCAAGATCTGAAATTATAAGTACAAACTTTTTAGAATCACTCCAGCAAATAAGTAGAGATAGGCCTCTAAACAAGCCAATCAGCAGAGACATAAACATTATATTTAAATTAGTTGACCCCGCTGTCACATGGCCTGACCACTACTCCTGGTCAATGAGGTCAGGCCTTCAACTCAAAAAGGGTAAATTCCATTGCAATGGATACAAACGCCATCAAACAAGAGGGTTTTGTTTACCAGAGAAATTGTGTCATCAATTAAAGTTATGAAAAGAGATTCTGAACAAGGTAAACTGATATCATACACCGTGAATGGAGGACAAGTCCATCTAATTCTTTCTGTTAGTTTGACAGCTTTGACCACGTGGGCCACGTGAATACATTATGATAATACCCCAACTCTGTGGGATTTGCCTGGGGTAGGTTCCCTGGGTGTGTTGAGGGTGAAACTGACTAGGGCCAGTACAAGCAATGTGTCTTGGGCTTTACAAATGCAAGGACTGGACCTAAAACTTGACAGACTAGACGTTCGTGAAACTAATTAAGTACTAGGATGAAACACAATCAGAGCATTGTTTAATTTAAAACACTGACTTCTTAATTGTAGGAAAGGGCTTATGTCATACCCTTGCTATACACTGAAAAATCCTGCAATTCAGTCCTTCCAAAATTAAAATAAAAACTGATTGATTCAGATTGAATTATTCCACAAGCTATAACTTTATTTTATGGCAATTAATAATACCTGGCTCTCCAGTTCCGTCTGTCTTTCTGTTATTTCCGCAATTTCTGTATCGCAAGCGCTGGCCAACTCTCCTTCACACTCTGCAAAACAATATGACACATGGATTTTTCGCAAATTCTCACTTAGAAATACACTATATAGAGTATATAGTGTCAGAGTACTTAATTCCGTGATGGCCCTAATTCCGTGATTACCCTCAACTCCAATAAACAATTGGAGCCCAAGGTAAATAAATATACAAATAAATTATATTTTGACGCGAAGGTAGGCAATGACGATAAAAAATTAAATTAAATTAAAGCAGTTGTGGATTAAGGTTGCAGGTTGTCACGGAATTAGGGCCTCATGTTATTAGGTACACTGACTCGACATATAAACACCGTTTTGAAAAATTTTTGTTGAAAAATCATACTGTCATTAATTGAATAATAATAAGCTTGTGTCCATTAGGTGAGGTAGTTGGTAATAATATTTAGAGTTTGTACCGTCTCTCATCTTCTGAAGATCTTGAATATCCTGGTTGGCCTTTTGATACGCTTCGAACAATTCAACTATTTGACGTTTGATGTAAATTTCAAGGTGGGACATAACATCTGAAGAATTTTCTTGATTGTTATTTTGCGCATCTTTCAATGCGACCGTCTCTCTCATGTTATTTAAATATGTCTGCACTCTCTTATTACGAAGACTCCACACATCTTTCGCAATGTAGTACGTGAAAGACTGGTGAAAAGTTCTAATAATTTGTGGAGAAAACGTCCGCTGTAATTGACATTTTGTACAAACTGGTCTGACTCTGAGCAGCACGGTAAGGAGTCGACTAGACATCATTGAATATTGGTAAACTGAAGAAAAAAAAAGAAGAAGAAAATGCATTACATCAATATGTCATAGCGAATAATTGTGTCACAAAATTAGGCAATTTACGGTTGTTGAGAAATATCAATTAATTTTTTTTAATTTTCTTTTTTGATAATTAGGTTATTCTAATTACAACATTATTTGAGGCTCCAGCATAACCATGATAATTGACAGTAAACATTTTGACATTTTAAATTACAATTTACACTGAGTCTGAGGTCAACTTATCACACACAAAATACATCTGTTCTTTCACTGACAACTCATCAAATGGCTTCAATTTTCATCTTATAACACTTTTATGACATTGTACGTACAATACACAACTAGATCGCACTAAATTTACCCTCTGATTTATAGACATGCAGTTCATAACATCACAAGTCCAAGATCAATCCACATGGTCGTTTTGTTTTTAGTCCGCTAGGGGCGCTGTAGTATTTGCACAAAATAGACGTCGACGAAAATCTTTGTCAGGTGCAACAGAAAAATGTCGGCGAAACGGCGTGCAGATGCACAATTACCAGTAGAAGAAAGTGATGTTCTCCTGATAAGGCCTTTGTAAGTGAAATAGAATGAGAATATGATTAGCGATGTATTGACGTGCTGAAATGGGTGGAGAAATGTGTAAATACACAATTTGGAAGCGGGTTTTATGATCAGCCGGTAATATCGCCCAAGCAAAAATCAAAATATCTCGCGCGTATTTTTGTGTCTATGGTTCCATTAATGTGCACTGTAGTAAGTAAATCCAACAAAAACTTCTTAGGCCATCACACTTTTGCAAGGTTGCATCCAGTTTTGGGGAATTTTCAATCGGCAATGATCTGACATTGTATAGTGACAATGACATTGTGATAATGTGAAGAGACAAGTGTTACTGTTAGTCTGGTAGATGTGTGAATGTTATTGTCTCTGCAGACTCTGGGTATGTCTATGTGGTTGTCTGGGTTGCACGGTCATCCTTGATCAGTATACAGTTGGCGACATCACCTACGTGACGACATTACTTGTGTGATGCACCCAAAAGATTAGCAATTATCATTGCAAACGATCGCAGGTTGCACCAATGTTGACCAGAGAAACTAGCTGTGTAGTTAATTTCATAAATAACTTGTTCTAACAATACTTTTGTGGCAATCACGTTAGTGATGTTGTCACCGAGCTGATGTCGCCAACTTTACTTATGTACAATGCACACTAACCATTTATTTCTCAAGCTGCCACATAGAAGTGCAATTAGATGAGTACCTCTTTTTTTTCGCTATATGTCAATGACCTTAAGATAGGCAGCCCCCCCCCCCCCTTTTATTTCTCTAACAATTAGTTCATACAACGGGGGACATACCACATATATGGAGTTTTGGGTTTTTAAAGACAAATGCAAGCAAACAAAGTAATAAATCTTTTGGTTTTTAATTTCAATTCCAGAGGGGCCGGACAAGAAGTTGGCCGATCATGCATAATGGTCGAGTTCAAGGGAAAGAAAATCATGGTAAGGATCATCGTTAGATTTAAATATGCACCCACTCAATTAATGTAATTTGTATCAAATGAATTGATTTTTCTATTAATATTTAATGAAGGGATGACACCAAATGTCACAAATTGGGTATACGATGTTCATTCACCAATTTAATGTCTTAATTTCAGTTGGATTGTGGCATCCACCCTGGGCTGAGTGGGTTAGACGCCCTTCCGTTCACAGACATGATTGACCCTGAGGAGATTGATCTTCTTCTAGTCAGCCAGTGAGTTACGATTATTATGACGACAATATAATCATGAAAACAAAATTACAGTGAAATTGTTCTAATACAGCTTATAAAAGTACTTGATAATAGGAAATTCATTAATTATTCTTAGGCTGACAGATAAAAAAAGTTTGTTTCCGATTATACAATATGTATTGTTTTTAAAAAAGTTGGGTTGGTATGCCCAAAAACTTGCTTACTTTAATTCTTTAAACCCATAAAATGTAACATTATATAATACTATTATACTGATAATTTATTTGAATTTCTTAATTAAAGCTTCCATCTTGATCACTGCGGAGGACTTCCATGGTTTCTGGAGAAGACTACATTCAAAGGGCGATGCTTCATGACTCATGCAACTAAAGCTATTTACAGGTGGCTGTTGTCAGATTACGTCAAAGTCAGGTACAAATTCATTTTGCAGTCCGTGTATTATAAATGCAACTGGATTTAAATTACATTTTGGTGCTTCTAGTAATGTCCTATTACATATATACTTTTTGTGTTTTTTTTAGTAATATTTCAACAGAAACCATGTTGTACACTGAGAAGGATATTGAGAGTAGTATGGACAAAATTGAAACTGTCAACTTTCACCAGGTATGAAATTATTCATTCACATCCCTCTTTGACAAGTAAAACTGTTATGCAGTAGACTATCTGTGGATACTATGTCGATGAAAAATTGATGAACAGCATCCCTACATGCACTTCTTCCTATCAGTCAGGTGTGGCTATGTTTATGCAATTAGCAGTTCTCTTAATGATGTTAGTTAACAGATTTCATCTGCTGTTTGTTTTGCAAACCATTTTTAGGGACTGACTAATATTCTTTTATTTTGTGAATGTCATGACTTGGTCGTTAAAGGAGACTTGACTTGAAAGAATGCTTAAGTTGGTCCAAAGTATGTTTCAAGTAATCTGATAATTATTGAAGTAAAGTCAAGTAACCTAAGATCATCTAATTGAATTTGATGTTTATTTGATTTGCAGGAAACGGAATGCAGTGGAGTGAAGTTTTGGTGCTACAATGCTGGCCATGTTTTAGGAGCTGCCATGTTTATGATTGAAATCGCTGGTGTCAGGGTACGAATATTTAATTTTGTTCCTGCATGTTTCATCAAAATTTCGTGCAAATATACAACAGTAATTCTGCGTTTCATCATTGAATTACCTACTGTATTTATTTTCAGATTCTCTACACTGGAGACTTCTCTCGTCAAGAGGATCGCCATTTGATGGCAGCCGAAATTCCCAATGTCAAACCCGATGTGCTTATAACTGTAAGGATTATTAATATTACTGCAAAGATTTTCACTCAAAATTACAATTATGTCATGTACTAAAAACAGAAGTCGATTAGCATTTAAAAATAAAAATTGTGATTTAGAAGAAAAATGGAATTGAACTAATTTGCTAAACTAAACTTTTATCTAATAGTAAGGTGCGGCTCAATTAATAAAACAACGATTGTCTGGGAAATATGTGTATTGCATCTCAAAGTATCACATCACCTGTGTTAATTTATGGAAAAAAAAAACACTTTCTGGGGATTTTTTTTCATTTTCCAACAGACCGTCTCATGAAAACGGTCCGAGAAAGTTCCGAGAAACATAAGATCAAAAAACCCTGGCCTAAGTGTGGTTTTAGCATGATTTTCAATATTAATTTATTTACAGGAATCAACATATGGAACTCACATTCATGAACCGAGAGAAGACAGGGAGGCCAGGTTTACTGGTTTAGTTCATGATATTGTCAACAGAGGGGGTCGGTGTCTCATTCCTGTCTTTGCCCTCGGAAGAGCTCAAGAACTCCTTCTCATTTTAGGTAACCTTCTTTAGATCGATGCCTGTTATAAATGTGACATAATAATCCATTGTCCAGTCGTAAGCCATGAAATTTGGCTTGTTGAAACGCAGTGTAGTGCAATTAACATTGAGCATAAATAATCTGAGAATCTCCTTTTAAAGTGAGACGTTCTTGTCTTTGGTAGCCTGCATCGGTGACCACTTGGTATTTGGGTTGAATATGTTTAATTGGGATTAAAGACTTTGTCCTTTGAATAATGATGCTATTGCAGTGGCATTAATTGCCATAAAAAAGGTCTCCTGACTCTTAATTTTATGACCAATTATGTACCAAATTTAGTGGAATAAACTTATTGTCTGTCTATTTTTTTATCCATCGCATAAAAAATTATAGGTTGGTAATTTCATTTGATGTATATTGTAAGTGTAATAACATTGTAATTAAGCATTGAAACTGAGTTATATATATTGTGTTTCAGACGAGTATTGGTCAAACCACCCAGAATTACACGACATTCCCATCTACTACGCTTCGTCACTGGCCAAAAAATGCATGAGCGTCTACCAGACATACATTAACGCCATGAACGAGAAGATCAGAAAACAGATTACCATCAGCAATCCTTTTGTGTTCAAACACATCTCTAATCTCAAGGTAAAAACTTTGCTATTAGTTGATATGGTCTTTTTATTATGATAAATGAGGAACCCATTGTTTAATGAACGTGATAAATTACTCTAATCTCAATGGTCTATGACTAGAGCTAGGAATCGGTTCAATTTTCAGCAATCGATTAATCGGAACTTTTGGCAACCGATTATCGATTAATAAGCGATTATTTGATAAAACTCTCACAAAGTATTTATGCAATGCTGCATCAATGAAATATGAGATTTTTTTCTTAAAGATATCACCATATTTAAGTTTTCTTTGAGGCAACAATCTTCCTTTCTTATAAATCATTGGTACTTTCACTTCAACCCAGGTGGTCGAACATGCAGTTGGTAGCCACCTGCCAGATTTTCACAGCAAAATGAGTGATAATAAGCCCCGCAAAATTCTCGAGGTTCCCTAGAAACGTTGATAATCGCCAAGCCCTACCTATGACAGGTTGATGCCTTGAACAATGGAGTAATTAGTTGAACTGTCCACACTTCCTTTGCATAGAATGCAGTTGATACCGTTATTGACTTACTAATGTCATGAATAATACATAATTATGTTTTTCTTGTTATGTAGATGACATTGACATGATCTGTAAAGAGGTTTTTGGGTAACGTGACTTCTTGTTAACTGTGAATAATGCTGTTGATCATTTTCAGAGCATGGACCATTTTGAGGACATAGGCCCATCTGTGGTCATGGCCAGCCCCGGTATGATGCAGAGTGGTCTGTCAAGAGAACTGTTTGAGAGTTGGTGTACAGACAAACGCAACGGATGCATCATCGCTGGTTATTGTGTGGAGGGAACACTTGCCAAGGTAATTTATATAATTGACTGTAATTTGCTTCGGAAACATTTAAGGACAGCAGATGCAGCATTTTTTGTGTACCTCTTGCTACTGAATTTGCAGCTCTCCTACAGTGCATTTGACTGCAATCAAAAAGCCACATTTCGAGTCAGATCTGTTAAGGGCTATCCCATTTAAAAAAGGGGTGGGACCAGATAATTTTAAGAGCCCCCTTCCCTCCACCCTCGATATCTGTTTTTTGACAGACTCCCGCTTTTTCCTACATTAAGATATTAAGAAAATACTGGTCAACCAAACCCCCTCCCCCTCTTTTTCTCTTTAAGAGAACCCCCTCTTCCGCTTTTTCTGGTCTTCTTTTGTAAATGAAACAGCCCTTATAATGCGCACGCTCATAAAGATGATCTCTTTTTAACAAGGTCGTCGTCCAGAAACGGACATGTATATGTATAGCAATAACCAGTTGCAATGTCACTTCATAGCAGTTCGAAATAGTTCCTTACTCAGAACTCAGAACATATTTATTTCATATTACGCATATCAATCATTCATACAATGTAACATATTAGAAACATAATAATGAAGTAAAAGATGATACATGTAATATGGGAGGACAAGTGGGTCTGACTATAGAGGATTTCCACATGCACAAGATCTCATGAAATGCTTCCACAAAAAAAAAATTACTGAGAAAATGTGTGCATGACACAAACTGTTTGAGCTGCTCTGATTTGGCAAATATAGGATTTTGTATACTATTTTTCATGTGATAAGGCCATGGTAATTCTATAAAAAGATCACAATACACATACTGCATGTTTTCTTTTCCAGCACATTTTGTCGGAGCCTGAAGAAATTGTCAGTATGTCTGGCCAGAAACTTCCACTTCGATGTTCCGTGAACTACATCTCGTTTTCCGCTCACACAGACTACCAACAAACCTCCGAATTCATCCGAATATTAAAACCATCCAGAGTCGTGAGTATTCATTCAGTCTTCTACAGCACTTATTGACACCCAGTGGTAATGGGGAGAAAAAGTAACTGAGTCTACAGGGGGCACTACGACCGTAGTACTTAAAAAACAATAAGATGACGTCACTAGACTCACGACATCATTGTTGCATGGATGACGTCACATGGATGACGTCACGATATATATGACGTCATGAAACAATACTTATCTGCTATGGTGTCAGTGACCTCTTGTGGTTTTTTTTCTCCCAATTGGCTTGGCGAACTTAAGTCATCCAGACTAATGTAACAGATTTATTAACTGCGGTAAAAATCTTGGTCCCATGCTTTTAATAATTTTACAGTTGGCTCATGAATATGATTAAAAATTCATAACATATGATATCATTGTTAAGCTGATGCAGTTCAGTTGCTCGGGCAGCTTCTACAGATAAAAGGCGGTATTATTTGTGCAGATTATGAATTACGAAATCTAAAATTCTAATTGTTCTATATTTTTCTATGGTGAATCGTATATTATGACAAGCTGAAATTAGAACTCACATTTGACATTGTATATAAAAATATACAAGATCAGAAGAGCCCTTCTAAGACAGCCATGCTGTCGCTGACAAAGGGCCACCCTTACAACAGTGTATACAATAAATCAATTAGAATTTAACTTAATTTAATTTAAATTAACGCTAAATATATCATCATTCAGATTCTCGTTCATGGAGAGGCAAATGAGATGAGCAGATTGAAAGCTGCTTTAATCCGAGAATATGAGGACGATTCAGAATATAACATCGAGGTCTACAATCCCAAGAATACGCAAGCAGTCGAGCTGCATTTCAGAGGAGAGAAAATGGCCAAGGTGGGTTTCTATGGAAACTTAATTATAGAAGATGCAGATGGGCAGTGGATGAATTATTCGTATTAGATTTTAATCCGTAACATACATACTATAGTGGTATACCTAGTTATCAACTCCATTGTGTTAAAAGATATTTTGTATAAATTATTCGTATTAGATTTTAATCCGTAACATACATACAATAGTGGTATACCTAGTTTTCAATTCCATTGTGTTAAAGATATTTTGTAAAATGGCGAAAAGATCTGAAACAGGATTGTTTTAAAGAGTAATTTACTTCTTTGAAGATGGATTTATTTACATACTCAGGCCAGTCCTACATTATATTATTCTTTGTTTATTTTGGGTAACCAAGCTGTACGGACCCCTTATTAGTGGGCAATGGAGTAATATAATCCTTGTAGATTAAGATGATAGGCTAATGTATGTTTGTTTCTTTGTAGGTCGTTGGCAGTTTAGCTTCAAACAAACCACATGACGGTAACAAGCGCTTGTCTGGAATCCTGGTGAAGAGAAATTTCAACTACCACATTATGGCTCCCTCTGACATTCCCAGTAAGTTTTCCTGTAGTTAAATAGTGATGTCAATCAGTTACATTTTCGTAGTCGATCATGGGTTTGGGTCCACCAACCGATGATCGATTATTAGGCAATTGGGGTGCGGTTCGTATTTGAGTAGTCGCCTACGTAAAAAGATATCCAATAAATGACTTGATTTGATTTCAGTTTGGCAAAAGTACATGTATATTGATAAGTCTGACTGAAAAAAAAAAAAAAAAGTTTCTGATTTCCAACCGACTGTACAAGCCCCAACCCAAATTATTTTTTAGGCATTTGAAAAAAAAATATAATGAAAATTTGACACTTTTTTTTTTTTGCTTTTGAACCTTGCATCTGAGTTTAAACATTTTTTTTTTTATAAAATCCCCCGACCCCTACCACCTTTTCAAACTAAACAATTGTAACAAACTTTTTTTTCAATTCGCCTTCATAAAACTAATAGAAAATTCAAATTTAGATGCTCTATTAACTTTGCTTCCAGTTGTGCAAAAATTTGACTTTGGCTTTTTTAAGTTAGACATGGTTTACTGGAGAAGGTGTTTTATATATATGACATTTTTTGTTGTACTTTATCGTTTCAGATTACACCGATTTAGCTCTGAGCACAGTCACTCAGAGACAAAGTATCTCCTTCACAGGAAACTTCCACCAACTGAAATTCTTCTTACAGCAATTAACGAGTGACTTAGACGACATATCGCACGAAAGAGACAAGCCCACTTTCAGGGTCTTCAAAGTCATCACGATTGTCTTTGATATCGAGATAGTTGTTATTGAGGTAATCTTAATGTGTAATCACATAAATCTCTTGCAGCTCTCATAGGTTTTTTTTATAAGGGCTGTTCCATTTAAAAAGGGGGGGGGGGTATTGTGGTACAGAACAATTTTCAGACCGCCCCTCTCCGCATTTTGTTTTTTGACACCCCACCCCCTCTTTTTTCTACATAAAGATATTAAGAAAATACTGGTCAACAACCCCTCTTCCCCTTTTCTCTATTGGAGGAACACCTTCCCCCCTTTATTTTTCAAAACCTTCCTTTCAACCCCTCCCCCCTCCTTTTCTAAATGGATCAGTCCTAAAGAGTCTTTTGCCGCATCTCATCAATAGTAATTAAAAGATGATAATTTTTTTCCCACTTTAATAGATCATTTATTTAAGCTCTAAAATAAGAGTTATTTGCTATATTACAAATATATATTTTGAAAAATGAATTAAAGATTTCTTTATATTTAATGATTATTCAGTGGGTGGCAAATCCAGTCAACGACATGTTTGCTGACGCAGTGTTGACGTTGATCTTGAAGGCCGAAGCAGACAAAGCGCCTGGAAAATGTAAGTATGAAGAACTTTTTTTGATTTGATATCAGCTCATCTGTTATGATGAAATCATTAAGGACTCTCCCGGCTCTACACTATCCGTTGACAAGCAAATTGTATGGTTGCGGTATGAATTTTGCAATTATTTTGACAATCAGTGCAAGATGTCCTTGATTCTGCTTATGTTCGCTTCATGAGAATTCTAAGGGAAATGTCATATGTTGATGACTGTCTGAGCTATCTGTGGTTAATTGTTACAATCGTGAAATTTGCTCTCCGAATAAATGAATCTATCGTAATTCTAAAGAATTCTTTGGTTAATATGCACAGATTCCCTAACTTTAATTTAATTTAATCTTCTTTTTTTCCAGTCGTTGCTCCAGCGGACCATTTGGACAAATCCCACTTCAAGGAATGTCTTCTTGAGATGCTAAGTGAAATGTTCGGACCGAACGCAGTCAGTCCTTTGATTCGAGGAGACAAAATGACCGTCACAGTGGACGACCACATGGCTTTTATCGATCTCAACACTTTGGTAAGACGATTTGGAGTCATCTTCCTGTAGAATTTTCACAATCTTGATGTGTCATCAGTTTTAGGGTACCCTATTATATATATATATATATATATATATATATATATATATATATATAATTTTTATTGACAGTAAAATATCATCCATGATATATATGTCATAAATAAAATAAAGAACAGAAAATACAGGAATACAGAAAATACAGAAATGTTCAAATAAAATTTGTAAACTAGATATGCTATACTAGTAACACGGTTCCAGCCCCAAACTTTATTTTTTATTTTTAAATAATGTTTATAGTTACATCTATGTATATATACTGTACAGTGTCAGAAGACGGAGAACATATAACTATTATAGTAAACTGTGCAAGATACAGTCATGGGGACTCAAACCTGTCCCAACTGCCACATGCATAGAATAGTCACCTGCTTTAAACAGCCATTACATTCCAACTCCCAGAAGCTAAATTTTCTGAAAATTCATCAGATATTTGAAAATCATCTTATTCAATCAAGGCCCACTAAATTTGTGTAAGCTAATGATTCTATCAGGCATTAATTACAAAAAATAAATCATGGATTGAAAGAAAATCCAGACCAAAACATTGGGAACACAATGGATTTGGCATGAAAAACTATTTATATTATTTATTGTACCTTAAAGTTAAATTGCTGTGCACAAATGAGCATTTAATGTTAAAAATACCATGAGACAAGAAGGGAGCATTGGTTTGTAAAATTATTTGAATGTACTAAATCTGGAGACAAACCAGCTTTAAACGACCAAATTGGTCAATTCCTTTGGGTAAGAAATGATTTGTTCATAAAACCTATTGTAAGTTCATAAAACCTATTGTAATTTTTGGTACCACTATGTCTTCGTGAGTTGGAACTCATTGCACATTCTATCTGTATTTGCCAATATTCGTAGGCCTACAATACGTTATAGGAGTGAAAAGAGTCGGTAGGGAACAATTTGAATGTTTTCATTTGTTGTCAGTTCTTTTGACATACTTCCACCATCACTAAAATTATAAATCGCAATGAAGAAATTAAATTCTCAAAAATGATATTGGATGTTTTCAGGAGGTAAAATGTGAAGAAGACGATTCCGTTCAGCAAATCGTAAGCACTGCTGTGAATAAGCTACATACAGCCATCACTCCTACTAAAGTATAGCTACTGGAAAATGACCAACGCTTGCATTAGGACTGTATATATCATCGTCCGCTTGCATAGAAACAATTGCGAGCTTCGAGAACAGTAAAGACGATAATGACTATCATTTATGTGAAATTTCTTTTGGCCTCTCGAGGACAGTTAAAGACGATGACTAGTATTTATGTGAAATTTCTTTGGGCCTCGATTCAAGGAATATTGAGGCATTTCCAAAGGTTCGTGATATATTTGTCGAAGAAAATTCTCTTGTGAAGGAATGTAAATATATAATTACTTGTAAAATAAAACATTCAAACTTTATCGGTGAGTAAAATTGTTTATTTACAAATCGGTGTATAAGTATATAACATATATATTCAGCAAATGTTACAAATCAAGAGATTTTAAAAAAGTGCTTTAACAATCTTTAAACTGTGTCAAAATGTGCTCATATAATACCATTTTATATTTAGTTTCATCATCTGTGTTAATGCAGCAAAACACTGAACATTGTCAGATGGAATTACAAAGCATGTGGAAAGTTAGTTTCTCTTGTTAGGGCTGATCCATTTAAAAAAAAGGGTCTGAATTTTTCCAGGTTCCCCCCCCCCTTTTTAAAATGGAACAGTCATAAGGAATTTTTTGCATTTCATTAGATCCGATGTGCAAAAAAAAAGCGAATTAATTACATTTCATGAATTTTGAACACATTTAACACTAGTAGTGTAAAACAAAAGTGATTACAATTTACATCAAGGTCTTTATAAAAATTGCAAAAGTATTGGTGGAATGCTAGTGCTGGTGCTTGTTTATGATGTACGATCCTACGATTCTCGGCACTTGAACACTCAGCGTCGGCTTAGTTACTTGTTTTGGGGTTTCTGTAATTTTATTGCTCGGACATCTTTTACCTGAAAAAAAAAAAAACATTGCTCTTAAATTGCTGCCAAATATTTTATGTGGAATTTTGATGAGGTGGTAATATTAATGGCAGGGAAAGAACTTTAAGACCGCCTCATCAATAAAAGCAAGTAATTTGGAGCTATTATATAAAAAGTAGTGCTCCATTGTATGAAGCGGTGCACCTTTAATAACGGTTAACTACACTTCGTATAAGTAAAAAACATTTATACTCTATATTATTTACAAACTAACTGTTTGTATACTTTCAAAAATTGATTGTACCTGCACTTTTTTGGGGAGCAACTCGATGGGCTGGTGTTCCTAATGATGAAATACAAAGTCGTCCGTGTAAATTACTCGGAATAGTTGGTCGACTTCTGCAAACCGTCACCAATCCGGATGACAATGATTTCCAGGCATTCTCCTAAAACAGAGCAAATGAGTTTTGGTAGGGATGCCAATCTAAGACATGTTTTATCGAAACAAAATCTTTAATGTAGAAGTTGTACTGATGAGTCAATTAAGAAACACCACCCTCGGAATAGAGGTGAAACATGGGTGTGAACTCCTGAGCTTAATCAGCAGATCTGCTACTAGCAGCTAGTCTTATAAGGGCTGTTCCATTTAACAAAGAAGGGGGGGGGGCAGCTTGACCTGGAAATTTTCATACCTCACCCCCCGATATCTGGTTTTTCACGAATGGCCCTCCCCTCACCCCCGCTTTTTTCTACATTAAGATATTGAAAACATACTGGTCATCCCCCCTCCCCTGATATCAGTCCCCCCCCCCCCTCTCCCGATATCTGAACTATCTTCAGCTCCACCCCTCTTTTTTAAGTGGAACAGCCCTAAACTGTCCAAATATAAGACCAGTCGTAATGAGAAAACACTATAAAACTAGTTTTTAGACAAGAACATGTAGTAGATTTATTGGAGAAAAGCAAGCGCGTACTTTAGGAGAGGTTTCCGAAGCAATAGATGTTTTGGATTTAATCAGAGTTGGTTTGAGCTCGTGACGAATGTTGTTCCCTTTCATACTGATTCTTTTGTGATCACTGCTTGTTCTCTTTAATCAGAAAATTGGATATAACAGTCATTGTTAAAACATGGACACTCATAAATAGTCTGGCTGATAAGGTTTAAAGTAGTGACGCGGCCATATTACACCGGTTATTTATTATAGAAATATATTATTTAGCTAAAATATATGTAAATTTGTTTTTCTAATTTCGTCAACATGATAAAGATATCCATTGCATTAGGGCTGTTCCATTTATAAAAGGGGGGGGGGGGTGGACCTGTAGATTTTTCAGATATCAGGGGGGGGGGGGGGGGGTTGTCTGGGGAAAACTGATATCAGGTGAGGGGTGGATGACCAGTATTTTCTTAATATATTTTAAAGCGAGGGTGGGGGTGTCAAAAACCAGATATCTAAAAATGTTCAGGTACCCCCCTACCTCTTTTTTAAATGGAACAGCCCTAATCGAACTAAATGCAGCTGTTAATATACAAATCTGATAAAACTTTAGATAAACATGGAATTTAGTTGTCTTACCCTTACTAGTGGCTCGGGACTTTCATTGCCTGGGAGGTTGAGGTGCATCATGTTGCCTTTTAATGTCACTTTCTCGGTGTTCACCTTGGGACGATTAGACGACTGCAAATATATATTCATTGTTATCACTACCATCTCATATTATACTACACCAAATAATGTTAATTAACCACTTAGTGGTGTTGATTATAGTCAATAATCCGTTGTTTTGTCAAAAAATTCAATAATTGATTACTAATTTTGTGGTTGATTAAAAAAAAAAAACTGCATATCCATAACTAAAAAATTAAAAGAAAGACTATTGCACTTCTTCCCTTTACGATCATAAATAACTTGAGATAATAATAGTTACGACAACAGTTGATTTTACATAAGCGACTACTCAAATACGAACTGCACCCTAGAAATTTGCAGCCCCCCCCTCTTTTTTAAATGGAACACCCCTTACCCGATCTGAAATGCACATGCGATCAGTCGTATGCAGTGGAACCTCCTGATCAATGTCGTTGAAGCTCAGATCTATGTTGGAAATCTTCTTAATCGTCTTTTGAAAATCTGATTTGCTAGGGTACACCATCGTAGCACCCTTTGGACTCTGCAAAATGGAAATTTCTAAAAAAAACATTGTATGACATTTTTTCTGATATTTTTGGCTCTCATATGGCATGAAAAATTAGTGTACAAAATAAAAGTAAAACAATTATTGTAAAAACAAAAATCAACATAACATAATGGTATTTATTGATCACCAGGGCCGTAGCCTGCGGGGGGGGGGGGGGGGGGGGCAATTACTGAAGTGAACATCAGAACATCAGATGTGTGACTTTTGACCAAACTGGGCCCCCCCCCCCCCCTAGAATTTTCCCCAGGCTACGGCCCTGATCACCAACATTTGAATTCCAATTTGAAACTGAAATTTAAAAAGCCCATTTAAAAATATTAAAAAGAAGCTCTTACTGAGAAAATTTTATCATGATGTGGGTAAACTAGGCCTTTTCTTTCTCTAGAATCAGGTTATAGTTTTACAATGAAATTTAAAATGTATGAAAATATATTTAAAGTTATATTTTTCTGTCTTAATTTTGTATCTCATGATTTCAAATAAGAAAAAGAAATGGGATTATTCAAAAGCATCTTATCTATTAAAGATGTATGTACCTGTATTGGTAAGCATATTGAATCCAGGAGAGATTATGCTCGAAAGGAACAATTAATTCTGGCGTCGGAATGTTTTGTGGGTCTTTCGGAAGCATCCATCCATTGATGGTCCTGCTGTCAGCTTTCAAAGGGTTCATCTTGTGTTTGGTTGTGTTGCTGTTGTTTAAGCCAAGTCCTCTCGCCTCTTTATTTAAACGCAATCTCTTCTCATTTTGTGAAGACAATAGATAAGATGATGCAGAAGTGGACAGTCTGAAAACATGGCAAGAAAAAATATCAAAACTTTTTCAAAGAAATACAAATTTTAATGGATCACCATCAGTCCTCCACTTCCTGGCTTTCTTGGGACGTGCTGGCTTTTCTTGAGACAAGCAACAACCTCACAAGTAGCTCTTGGATTTTCTCAGGGAAATTTTCCCATTTTCTTGAATGGTGGGCGAGTCGAAAATTCAAAGATAAGATTAAAATTTCTCATTCAGGGCTGTTCCATCTATAAAAGGGGGGAGTGGTGGACCTGAAGATTTTTCAGATATCGGGAGGTTGGGGGTACTGGGGAAAACTGATATCAGGGGGAGGGGGGGGGGGGGGGGGGGTTGACCAGTATTTTATTAATATCTTATTGTAGAAAAAAAAGTGTAAAATTTTTCCTTGACTAACTTTGTGACCTATCGTAAATATTTTCTGCAAGTACATTTCTCATACTAGCGGATACGAGAAGCTAAATAATATAAATATTAGTGTCACCTAATATCCGTTTTAGAACTACATGTATATGATTACATAGTAACTTCTGACCTGCTGGAATGAGGAGACCTTGGACCATCAGGCCGAACTTTCTTTTTTGAGAAATTTCTGTTCAACAAATCGAAGTCATCGGAATCCCACTCATTCTCAGCTCTCCATGGACTCAACAGCTGTAAAATAAATAAATCAAGGTTACCTACTTGTGAACAGTAACTTTCAGACGATACTGAAATAACACTCCTTTGGCCAAAAAAGAAATAAGGGGTAATTATTTTCAGCAGTTGATTTATGCTTCGAGTACATGCATTATAATTTTTTTTTATTATGGACTGCACAGAATATATCTTAAAAAATCAAGAATAGGTCAAAATATTCCAAAATTTAATTAAGATCACTATGAAATAATATAATGAACTAAATTAGATTGATATTACAATACAATACACGATAATTTTTATTTCGCAAAGGGAAATTTCACATATACATTCAAAATGATAATATTAGAATTGAAGGATCCTGCAGGAAGCCTCCAAAGCCATAATTGAAAACAAATGCTGACGAATAATGCTTTGATCAACACTACCGAATTAGTTTTCCCTTTGGAAGTGTCATAGACGAGAAATTGGTCTGGCCACAAGTCAGTTTTAGCATAATACCGACAGGCGTGAAGTTGGTCACCCGCTTTATTGTCAATTTTCATCGCAGCACACGGCACATCTTGTTCAGCCTGAGCTTGGCGACATTTCGTTGCCCGAGATCTCTTTGATGAACTCATGGTTGCCGCCTCAGTCTCACAGTCCAAAAGACTCAGCAGAGCCTGGTTATAAAATACAGGTTTGTAGGAACAAGGATAGTGATAAGCGTTCATCGACAGAAACAAGTTACGGACAGTTTCGCTGTATGAGCAAAGGATAGCAGCATCGGATTCTGAGTCAAGGTAATTGCTTGTCATCTTTGATGGAGTGTCTGAAACATAAAATTAATAGAGTTATAAGTTGTGATAACTACACGCAGGGCTGTAGGCAGGGGGGGGGGGGGTTGGGTGTCTCCAAGACTAAGGCATCATTTTGCAAAACTGCCCGCGCGGTGTCTTCACTCGCATCTTGGAACCCCCAGCATGAACTCCCTACAGCCCTGACACGAACAACAAGTATGACAGTTAGTGACATTTAATTAATCTAGACTAAACTTTAAAGCCTATAGGCAAGGCAAAACTTTTAAAAGTCTGCTGACTTTGTCAGTTTGCTAAAATTCATACTGACTCAGTGTATTTAACTAAGTAAACACCGTATGGCTAAAAAGCCACGTTTATATAATAAGTTCTCACGGGTAAAAGTAGTATCCAAAATACAGCTATAGCTACAGCTGATTGGGGTGACTCACCTCAGTTTAGGACGGGACACACCCCCTTTGAGAGGCACGTGCACTTGTCATCGATGTAAACAAACACCAGCGTTCAATCCCTGCCCATTCTCAAGCCTCTATGACATTATGTAGACATCACATGGCTTCATTAAAAAGATTTTCATAGGTTTTCTCTTGCCATCACTCTCTATGTGCTCCCAGAGCAGCGAGAACAAGGGAAGAACAACTTCGAAGTTTTGCGCCTAGTCGATGACGTCACGGGCACCGGCCAATGGAACGTTTTCTACGTCCTGACCCAATAATCTCTATTCATCAACAAACTGCAACAAAGTAGAATTTCTTTAAAAAGATATAATAAATTCTAAATCAAACTGCACTAAAACTTTTTATTTATATTATAGATTCCATACAGTATGATATTTGACGGTGACATTTCCTTTTTAGTGGAATCGAACTGGAGTAATGAGATTATAATAAGATTCCTGACCTAATTAATTATTCATGAGTGTTAGAAGGAGGCTTGAGATTGCTTTCGAGGAAGGGCAGCACCATGTCGGACCGAGAGAGTGGGGATGAGCAACAGCAAGCGCAAGGCTCAGGTCAGTATGGCTCCTAATTTTGCTCCGTTTATGAAGTTGAAGAGTTGAGCTAGCAACACGCCCATTTTTGTGACTTTATGATGGCTGTGGACTTAACAGTTCGCACTTATATCTAGGCCTCTCACCATTGTATGTGGCAAGTTTTCAGAGGTCACCAGCAGATAGGGGGATTGAGGACAACAATTTTGACTCTGTTTATTTGTAAATATGTGGAGGAAATTTCCTGCTAACCTGGCAATTTGCAGGTTAGAATGTATACTTTGCTACTAGCCAGCTGACTTGGTTGTAGGGCTCGTAAAAACCGTGCAATAAATCTTCGAAAATAGTTCTGCTGTGGCCTCCTGTCAGCTGTAATCCAAAATGGCGTTCAATCCTTCGAACTCGAATAATTACACCTTGTTAGATTAAATACTGTTTAATTGCATTTTCAATCCTAGTCTAGTGTGTTGTTAGGAACTTTGTTGGATATTTTTCAGGTTGGGTTGGTTGCATGGCGTGTCAATTGTCCATTTTCTTGGGTTGAGAATAGAACTTAACTGGAATGAATGTTTATTGACATGTATATTAACCTTTCTGCAACAGCTGTATGCACTGTCATATGTCAGATATTACAATATGTTCTGTTACAATGGCTTCATCCTATTCAGCTTGCCATATTGTGCTAGTCTATCGACTTATTTGTTGAAATATACCGCAAGTTTCCCTTGCCTGAGCCAGATTAGGACGCTGTGTATAAATATAAAACACTGACAATGGGAATGTCAATACGAGTGTTTCTATAGTATGTAGTATCCCATTCAATGATGCTGCATGGTGGGCATAGAATTGGTCAGATGTAGTATGATGTCAGCAGAATGACCGGGCCTGGTCTGTCGATATCTGCTGTGAATAACAAATTGCAGTTTATCGTATTTGCTGGGTTATTGTATTTTCTTGTCTAGTGCAGATAAGCGTTCGTGTCTGAAAAATAAGATTCCTATCGCTATTATCTTGTGTCTTTAATTGTCGCGCCTAATAAATGTGTGTTTTTTGCAATATCTCGATATCCTGTTGAATGATTCGATAAAAGGTGCATGGATTGGTGCGAAATCATGAATTTTGCAGATTGAAAATTAACAGATTGTCAGTGAAGCTATAGTCTAGAGCTTTCAGGCTGATAGTTAAAATGCAACACTGATGCATAACATATCGCATTTACTAGTCCCATTACTTATGATATATGGTTTTAGATAAGCAAGTCTTGTAATCTTCGCAAAAGTGCCACGCCCCCTGCCCTAACCCTACCCTGAGCATGTAAACCATATTTCCCATGTGCAATTGAGTCTAAATGTCACTGAGTTTATTTGAATTCGGGCATTCTGATATTTTAACCCAGCTGTGGCAGCTTATGTTGAATGTGCTTATAAACCAGTCTGTTTTTTTAACAATTTATTATAATGTGTAAAATTTCATGGAATGTAATGGCATGTCAAACGTACTTATCTGAAGACAGTTAAGACTTCACACCGGTTAATGATAATATAAAACCTGTATTGTATGAGCGTGCCGAAAACCGGTATTCTAATAATATTAGCGTATCATATGATCAAGAAAATTTGGAGTGGCCTGAATAAAAGATTTTTGGGTTTTGATAAAATCGTAGTTTTTGGTTCATTTAAAGAGCACAGATATTCAATATATGCTGAGCTAGATTTTATGATTAAATAATTTTTATAATATAGTCAAATTTGTTACTCGGCACTGCCCTTATAAGTGTATCGTGATATGTATTGTATGTATACATATCGAACAACCGTATCAAGTATCAACGATACGTATCATCTCGGAAAAAATGTATCGATAATTCAAGTTGCGATGACATGTACTATTGTAATTGTACAAATCGAATGCATGTTGCTTCGTCATTGTCAACAGACCAAGTATCTGCCGAGAAAGGAAATAGTCAATCGTTCATTACATTACCATAAGCTTTATCTGGCATGCCTGACCATTCGCTGGCATCAGTTTAGTACAGCTAAGTCATGCAGAAACATGCAGTGTTAAGTTTCATCAGCAATCATTTAAGTTACAGTGACACCAGAAAACTGGGTGAAAAGTAGTCCACCAATTACCAGAAAAAAAAATTATAAGGAAATGGAGATTCCGTCGCAGTTTTCGCCCATCGTTGTTATTGCAGTTTAAATTAATCCATTGTTGGATTATAATGCAAGCTTGCAGGATGTGAAATATAACCTACATGCCTGGTTTTTTTCCTATTGTGAGAAGTTAATAAGCAACACTTTTTTTTCCTCGGGGCGACACTTGTCACACCAGTATGATTCTGCTGCCAATAATTTGCGTCTTCCCGGCCATGACGCTTTATTGCTTGTTAACCATAAATGAACCATATGTGTTTTTCATTTCTATGTCCAGAAAATTAACTAAAAAGCTGCATGTTGCTAGATTTATGTCTTTTCTCAATTTGTTTTGGAAGCATGTGCCATTTTTCAGCGAGATATTTTTGCAGAATAGATTTGTAAACACTCAAAATACTTCGCTGTGATATATTTTAGAGGCCAAAGTTTTGCCGTCGTTCAGGTATTTTTTCAAGACAAGTGCCGATGCTTACATGATTGCATGTCTTACCTGATAAAATATTTGGCATTTAGATTTATTATAACTCGCATGTTTTGCTATAGCAGGAAATATTATAGACTCATGGATTGACGTCGCTCCATTGGGTATTGATTTTTTTCTACCGACTCTCAGTCGCTATGAGACCTGTTTCTCAGGGTGGACTCAAATCTTATAGTGTTGATGTTTGTGTTTTTCTGATTGCTAGTGTGGTGTTTTATTGCTGTATTGTAATGAGACCACTCTATTTATTGTAGCGTTTGTCGTAATGGCCAGAGACATTTTGTGTGTTTAAAAATGTGTAAATTTATAACCAGGACAACCACGAATTAACTTAAACCTATTGCGAGCTGTAATTGATAAGAGCGAGGTCAAACCCAGCCTGTGTCAGGTCTCGGGGAGATATAAGTTTGTTGTTAAATGTGTTGAATAACCACTTCACACATTTTGATATGTTAAATTAATCTCCGACAATGTGGAATAAACTGATACATATGAAGCAAATTGCAGATTAAGCTGCTAGAACAAATATATGTAGAAACATTGATTAATAATGAAAATTCATTTATTATGAAAATGATATAACTGTAGTCTGAGCTGGTACCAAATAACAAATGTATTAAAAATGTTCGACATGAGATAAGTGGCTAAGTAGCGCTTAATGGTTTATTCATTCGGTCTGCTATAGCGGGGAATTCTGTTGTCACAATTTCACATCAAAACACGCTGGCCGTTTCCAGAGATGACTCAATCATTTACCTAGAGTGTTTCGCTGTCTGATGTAGGATTTGCGAAGTTCTTGTCGTTTTAAAGCTCGGTCATTTTCTGCCAACCACATGGCTTTAAAATTAGAATAGAAGTAATTTATTCTAATCAGTTAAACACTGCATTGGTGTTTCGATGGAGAACTGCTGAATTTTTATACAAATATGTAACTTGGTTGTTTTTATCAGTTGGTTTTACATTTTGCTCCGATTACTAGGGTTGCCATTGATATAAATTTTTAATTTGATTTTGATATCAGTATTCCACTTCTCCGCAAATTATTTAACAAAATCCCGCAAATTATGGAGTATATTTCCCAAGTCATGTGAAACCATTTACCTTTAATGTGATAACTACTAAGCCAATTTGTTAGGCAATCAGTTTGCAATTTGGGGTGGGGGGGGGGGGGGGGGTGTAGTCAAGTGCTCATCATGGCACAAATGTACTATTATAGAGGATAAACAAAGAATCGATGAATTTGACACCCCCGCCACCCTCCGCAAAGGAGTTCAGTGAATATTAATTGGTGGACATTGTTTCAACCCCTTAACTCTCATTTATTGAGCAATTTTTCTAACACTGTACATCATTTTAGTGCGATTGGTTCAGGTGTGCTCTGCCGGCATTAGGTCTGCTGTGAATACGGTTTAATTTATTGATTATCCATCACTCTTTTGATTTGCAACCGTCTGTGTGAGTGAGCTGTAGGCCTGGCTCAACCTTTCATATGAAGTAATTAGGTAGTAATTAATTTGGTGTGGACTCCCAAGCAAGCAGCCTTAGCATCTCATCATTATGTTAGCCTCCGGCAGATGATCACGTATTCAAAAGCGTTCCGACCAGTAGCGTTGAGATTTTGCATCATGTTTTTTTGGATTTAGAAACCAACTAGTACCCACGGTTATGGGTTGGTTATACGAAGCTACAGTTTAGCACAGACCATGGCAACATGATAGAAACCCTTGGATTGCAGTGGCCTACATTTGGAAGAAATGTATTACAAGGTGATCCTGTGTGCTAGACGTCGTGGATATTGGCTACTTTGTAGCAACCTCGGCATCTTCGAGTATCGGCATAATTTTGCACTTCTCAGTATTCCATGCATAATGTTAAGACTCGCTATGTCCTTGCTATGCATCTAATATTGCTTCTAATTCCTCTGCATTATTGATAGGTGAAATTAATACACGATTCCATAAGGAAATGGCATGATCCGAGCATTAGAATTCTCTCGAGGGCCGGTGATCAGCAGTGTCGGCTTTCATAATAACTCTAATTGTATGGTACTTATTAAATAGTATGTTTTAAAAATAAAAGAATCAAAAACTTTAGTTTTGTAGAATAGAATATTATTGATGCAAATTTGTCTCGCAATATCAGCAGTGAGGACAGCCTTATCTTGCAAACTAAATTTATAGAATTATTGCAATGTTGCAGAGAATTCTTGGTATGCTACCTTTGGTTGAGGTTTCAGCCGTGTGTGCAGATTTTTCTTCTGGGTCAGCTTGACCTATCTAGGGGTGGTCATGTTGTAAATAGGTGCGCTGTCTAGTCAGTGTGAGGCATTTTTCTTATTCACAAATTTGTGAAACTGCTCAGCAGTTCCAAACAATACAATACTTAAGGGCTATCCATTTAAACAAATGAGGGCACTTGAACATTTTTAGACATCCCCCCCCCCCCCCCCTGATATTGATTTTTGAGTCCCCCACCCCTGCTTTTTTCTACATCAAGATATTAAGAAAAATCTGGTCAACCGCACCCCCTCCCCTGATATCAGTTTTCCCAAGACCTCTCCCCTCCCATTATCTGAAAAATCATCTTTTTTTTTTTAATGGAACAGCCCTACTAGAGTGCTATCTTAAAATGTTTATAGCTTTGTCCGTCATCTGTTTCAGTGGCGGCTTCAGGATATTTATTCAGGGGGGGGGGGGGGGGGGGGGCTTGGAGCCACCACGGATCTGTTTTATACGTTTAATGTTATATATTCATCATAACTTTTTTCTGATCGACCTTTTTATTTTTGCAGGGAAAGCAGAGAGCTTCGAAAGGGACACAGATGGTAAGAAGGAATCCATTATATTGTAATATTTTTGGCTTATAAATTTATCCTCTGAGGACTAAGCCAGGTGTTTCCGTTTATTTTTGATGGCTTGAATGATAGCTATGAATTCAAGTGCCTTATATCTTTGAAATAACTGCCTTTGAAATATTCATTGTGTGACTTATTAATAGATAAATTAATAAACTTTCTGGTTATTAATAGATGTTTCAGGCTCTGGGGAGCAGGAACTGGCCACAAGAACCCTACAAATCCAGTCGAAAAGATTCTATCTGGATGTCAAACAAAACAGACGAGGCAGATTTATCAAGATCGCTGAGGTAAATCGGTGTGTTCGGCGTGATATTTGTAGTCTTGTCTCCAGACGATCAGTTTTTACCTGGATATGTTATAGTTCTACGTTAAATGTTTGCCAAATCAGTAACTACCTAATTCATATTTAATTAGTTTGGATTTCTGTTAAAATCACCATTAAAAGTGATAGTAATTTGTAAAGTTATTGCGAAAATCCACCAAGGCAAACAACAGGGCCATTTTAAAAATATGCAATTTTACTTCCGTTATTAAATAAAAAGTTTTCTGATTGTTATTACATTGCTTGTGCGATGTTGAACAATTCTAAAATGAACAGACATTTAATTTGACTTCCTTGTTTATTAATCTTTCTATTAGTCATTACTCACCCAGCTCCAATTAAACCAGGAGGTACTTTTGTTATTTTGGATAAGCGTCGTTCAGTGATAATTAAAAGAAGAGATCTTGCATAACTTTTCCTAAAAAGTACAGTTTTGTTTTGACGATGCCAACAGGCTCTTCCCTCTTCTCTGCTCGGGACCCTTGAATCTTCAGGGTCCCTGGAAACTCGAATGACCTACATTTCTAGATCGCTACACACACGCAACGTATTGCTGACCGAACAAATTAGTTCAAGGTTCACCTCTGTAGACTGCTTCGCAAAGAGCGTATAATTGCCTAATTCTGGCGGTTTTGTATTCCTTGTATAATATTGAGCAAGTTTGAATCGAGGACCATAGGTCAGTAGTGCCTGGGTTAGTTGTGGCCCCTCGCTGTGCCTGGCAATTTAAACTCACTATAGATGGTGCAAGGGGTCGACTTGTAGACAAGAGCTCTTCCTTTATCCATATTAAATGTCTGCAGTTGTGATGTATTTGCAGGGATCGAAATAAGGTTCAACAATGGTAACCCGCTTTCCGGGTACCATAAATATTGATATGGTAACCGCCCAATAACCGCAACTGTCGTGACCAAATAATTTGACGCATTTTGTCGCGAGCGGAGGTCTGTTATGGTAACCTCCACGTAACCTTAACGATCGTCCTTGACTTATTTCGATCCCTGTATTTGATGACTCGGTAATATACATATTGTCAGTGTTTAATTGAGATTGTATATGGCTCATTTACAGGTTGGATCAGGAGGGAAGAAAAGTCGTTTATTATTGGCGATGTCCACAGCTGCAGAATTCCGAGACCTTCTCACAGAATTTAGTGAACATTATGCGTCTCTAGGTAGGCGTCCTTGTGGTTTTTGTGACAGTCGGGTGTTTGTAATGCTGACTAGAGTCCTATAAAAATGTTAATGCGAATAATTCGGTATACGATTCTGGTTATTTTAGTGTCTCATTGAGTTTCGGGATGACTGACTTCACTGTAATTTGATTATGAAGAAAACATCAGTTGCTATAATGTAACTATTATCTTTACAGCAATTTCATTCCGTTGAATCGTAAATTGTGATATTTCGAGTCTGTCGTGTGTAGTATGCGAGAAAGTGGTGTATTTAGCATATTTACTATCAATGCACCGACGTGCAGTAACAAATCTAAGTGATAATTTTGTAGTATCTGTAAAATGTATTATATTATATTTCTGCATCTGGCAATAACGGCGAATCTATTTTCAGGTCCTCCTAATCCAGATAACCTCCCCGAAGACGGGAAGCTAAAAAGCGAAGTTATGATCAAAGATAACAGACGATACTACTTAGACCTCAAGGAAAATCAGCGAGGCCGATTTCTCAGAGTAAGTTTTGTCTCATAGATGATATCAGATGATGTGAATTTATCACAAATGTAAGACCAAGAAGTGATCATTGTTGATACGGAGTAATATCAGCTCATTCTGTAAATCCTTTGGTTGTCGAAGTACTTATCTGGCATGCCAGTAAACATTTGCCAAAATAAATGACATATCTGGATAATTTATAAGTTGGATGACCTCAGCTACTGCATTAAATATGTTGTGAATATCAATAAATATATGATTCATTCATGCAAGTTTATATCGATATGTAAAAATGTATAAAGATACTGAAAACTGTTTGAAAGTGCAAATGATTTTGAAGCCATGAGAAAAAGAGTTGTATACTTGCGGAGCTGTTGTGTGCTTTGCCCCGCTCGCTTTATTAGTATTTTTGTCAGCTTTTCATGTTTAGGTTATCGTTGCGGTAGATTGTATGTCACAGAAAATATTCTATTGTCAAATATTTTATCACTTGATAGTATATATATTTCAGTAGTTCATTCAGTAAATGCTGAAGTTCAAGACACAGCAGTGATATATTCAAATGAATTTTGAGTGATCTGACAATGTCAACTTCATATATATTTAGTGCAACGAATAAGCAGTCAAAAGAACAGTATTTTGAGAAAAATGCAACTTCAGGATGACATTTAAACGAAGATGTAAAAGTAGCATAATGTCAGGAAGAAATAGATAAAGCCAATGAAGAAATAAACAACAGCACGAAGACGAAAAGAAAAGACATTGGTTGCGCCAGTAAAGTAATAACGTTTTGTATTGTGAGCCATGGTGCGTGTGCCTATGTTTGCAGGTTTCTCAGACCATGCCTCGTCTTGGCCAAAGGGCTCAAATCTCCATCCCCGCTCAGGGCATGATCGAGTTCCGTGATCACCTGACTGATCTTCTCGACCAGTTTGGCACCGACGACCAGGGTCAGTGTTTTGCGACATCTAACCACCTCGCTCTCTACTTAACTTCTGTTTTCTTTTCTTTCTTTGACATATTTTTTTTAGGCGACAATCTCCTCAATCTCTGAAAGAAAAGTTTAGGAAACACGCCCCCACCTTGTTGCTGCTTGTGACCTGTCTGTTCGCTTTGTATGAGCTTTTGTATTTTGAGCTGCCGTTGCGGGTTTCATTTCTTCGCTGTGTATGAGTTCGGCCCCTATTGATGATGGTGGTGAGTTGCTGTAGGAGCATCCTACTTCGGTTTTCTTGACTTGTCATCGTGAAGAAGAAAAAAAGATTTCATATTCTGATCATTCTGCATTGATCAGATGTATGTAGGTCCCCGATTGATGGTTAAGAATCTCTTGTCGAATTTTTCTTCGGAAGGATCCTTTGTGTTCACCTCGCGTCTTGTCCATTTGCCATGTTTTGTCGGCTAGTTTGCGCAGCAGGGCTTTGTTAAATGTGACATGCTGCGAAAGAGTCTATGCATGTGTGATTTGAAAGATTGCCGTCAGTTCTGTACGACCCCGAAAGTTTTCTCAGGTGTGCAGTTACCTGAGTTAGTCCAGTCTAGTTCTTGATGTTACCACTAGGTGTAACATGTCACCACCTGGTGTAATGCACAGGTACTAATCAGTGGTTATTGTGGTCTACATCTCTCTTACTTTCCCAAACTACAATTAGCAGTCTAGGGTCACGGTTTGCGTTTTGTATTGGATGATTCTTAGTTTTGCACTTGTTTAGACACATTACCCACTTGTATTGTTGCGAACATTATAGTGCCTAGCAGAAAAGTGGTTACACTGACAAGCAATGCAAACTTTTAAGTCTTTCAAAAGTGCGTCTGCCACGTCATATTGGCTGTTATTGTTAGTAGGTTTCAGTAGTGAAAAACCATCGAGAATCATAAGCCAACCTCGACCGTTTATAGAACGTAGTAATCAACATTTAAGGATAATCCCTGTGTTGGTCAAAACTCTAATCTGGTGAGCAAATTGAATAGCTTGTTTCACAAAACAATAAATGATCTCCGTCACGTGAACACTTTATTTAGTTATTTTGAGCGCTTGTCCAACTCACTGTGTAACCACTAATATGCTAGGCACTCTGAGCATATGGATGGATCGGTGTGGAATGCGAGTTTCATTTGTACTGTGAAGAGGGCACATGAATGACCTTAATGTTGTCAAATTATTTGAGTCTCACGAGGGTTCGGCCAATCCGCTTTTCAGGTTTCCCAGACCGTCCTCCGTTCACAGCAGCGTTCACAAATTGCCATTCCTGCGCAAGGCATGATTGAATTTCGTGACGCTCTTACTGATCTCCTAGATGAATTTGGTCCCGATGATCATGGTCAGTCAATGTATAACAATGTAACCAACCAAACGACGTTCGGGTTGTCTGAGTTTTAATTCCTACCTTTTCCATTATGAAGAACCTTTCTTTTACGATGTCACAACTTTGCCTTTTTCTGTTCTTTGAAATGTTACTATTCTTTCGTTTACAATTTCACCACAATTCCCCTTAAGATATTTTATTTATGTTACCTTAATGTAATGTCTTTAATATGACGAGAATCGTAATTATTTTATTTGCTGATAAAAGTTGATTTGTGTTAATGGTAAATACTCCCTGATTTTGCCGTAATGGCTTTGTAAGAGTTCTATAAAGTAAATGAATAAAGTAAATTTGATGGAGTACGGTTTAGGATAAATTATTAAGTTTCTGTTATTTATTTGTTTTACAGAGGGCCAAGGGGAATTACCAGAGCCAAGGTCTATGAGAGTAGAAAATAAAATGTTTTATTTTGATGTTGGCCAAAACAGAAGAGGCGTTTTCATGCGGATATCAGAGGTATGCCTTTTTGCAAATTACCAAAGTTAGACGAAAGTCTGATCTCATTGTTAAATAACAGAAAGTGGAACGTCTACCGTCTTCAGTTATCATTTGTATTCCTTCACCCGCTGCAAGTTTTATGTTCTGTTCAAATTAAGATAAATCCAAACACTCTGGTATGTTGTAGAAACATAGTACATGTATGGCAAATGAAATACTTGCATTTCATCAATTTGTTGTCAATTTATGCCAACTTCAAGCTGCATTGTCACTCAATATGACAGTGGCCAAAATATGTTGCATTCATTGTTTTGCTTCACTGTATTTCTATAAAATTAATAAACTTCCCTAGCATTAAAATTTTTCATGCCATCAAAAATTGCTGATTTGTCTACATTGCACTGTACTCCTATGGCGAATCTGTGCCGCTCTACATTTTAGCTAATTATGTATTAGAATGTAATGAAAACAAAGTCGATGTAGTAAATTCCTGTTATATTTTCGTATTTTAAATACAATCTAGACAATATAACTTCTTGAATTCGTCTGTTAGAAACATTTTCTTTCATTTGGATAGCTTTTTTAGTGGTACAAAAACCGTTTGACAATCCAGCTTTAAGACTCTAAATTTGCAGTGAGTTGCAGCTTTATTTCGACAGAAATTATATTCTAACTCTTCGTATCGTCATCTTTTCCAGGTTAGGACAAATTTTCGCACAGCCATTACCATTCCAGAGAAATCCTGGGCCAGGTTTCGAGATGTTCTGTCTGATTTTGTGGATAAGGCCAATAGAGACTCTAGCAATTAGGAAACAAATTTGTGGGCGACTCATGTTTTTGAGGCTGCCATTCGTGGCGGTTTGTTTACTGACATTAGGGACAAAATTGGTCCAAAGTGGGAAGAAAATTAAGACAAGAGAGACCTGGGAAAAAGCCAGGATAGACACAGCAACACTTAACTCTGACAAACTAAGTGGCAAAGGCAATTGGTATGTGCTCAGCGACAGTGCCGGAACGTGCTGGTCCCTCAAACAATCTTTCAGCTGACGCCAGTTTGTAATATTTTCTACGAAAATGGGAAAGATAAAAGACACTAATATTGTTGTAAGTAAAGAGTTAACGAGAAGGAAGTCAGGACACGCAAGATGATTAATGTAAAAATGGAATAAGAATTAAGCAACGAGCGACAAATCCAAGAGAAATGAGCATAAAATGTTGATGCAGGATGGGAAAGGAAATTAAAGGTAACGCTGAAGTCCTGCACGAATAAACGCTCAAAATGATGAAGTTCGGAAAGGATTTACTGCAGGAGAAGCCTCACCACTGGCTCCGACGATCACAGAACACCGAGGATAGAGAAACCAAGAGGAGAGATAGAGAGCGGCTGGCCGCCTGTCCCTCCGCTAAAAAGCATCATCTAATACACCGACCGGCAAAACTCCCACCACGGCCAGAACTACTAGTCTTAAAGCCGGTTGCTCCACGCACAACGTCATCTTAGGGGAGATCTTGGGTGTCCTAGCTGCCCCAGCATAGGACCATAGTCTGGGGACGCTACAACTAACACTATTTACACTACTGACCATTTAGCGATCATCTCGCTAGAACTCTGGGTCGAAATTTTGACCTACACTTTGTTATTGTTGACACTGGTATTTAAGTAAGGAGGAGAAGCAAATAAATTGTGATAATTCAATTCAAGGGCTACAGGAGCTATGAGACCAATGCTTCCAGGGTGCGAAGGGGGCGTGATGGCGGTGAAAAAGGGGGTAATTTTTAACTGACGAAGGTTTGCGGCATCACTGAAGCCAACAAAAAAAACGCCTGCAGACTCATATGATCACATTGCCCCTCTCTCCTAATACTGCATAATGCATAGCGAGTGATGCCCCACACCTCGGCTTCCTTTAAATACCCCCGCGCCGATCTTCCCGCCTCCTTCACCAGTCTCCTGCCATCCTTCACCCACCCTATCTGTGTGCGCTGTATAACAGTGGGTCAGTCTACCGCCAACCAACAACACGGATATATCGTGAATGCTACCCAGCTCATTTAGTTAGCGCATGAGTACATCATTTTAATAACTTTGAGTGATCAGCGTGTCTGTAGCAAGAGCTTTTTTCAATGCCCAGCGTGAAAATTATTACCAAGAGAGAGCTGGCCTTGTGACAAAATCACATCCATGCAGCACATTACCTTTGTCAGAATTTGCAGATTTTTTTTTAAATTGCCGAAAAAAAAAAAAACACTAGGAAAAGCATCATCGCCGCAGTAGTTTCATTGCATCATCGACGGTTGTCATTTCACACATGCCTTTAACGGAATAACATTTGTAAGGTATTAAAAATGGAAGTGTGGTTATGGTCATTATTGGATCTAGTTTTTTTGAATGCCAAGTTATATTGTTTGCTGTGAGAAAAAAAAAAGTAAAAATCTGGTCAGAAAAATGACGATTTCAAGGCTACAAAGTAGTGAGCGAGTAAAAAAAAAAAGAAAGCGTATTCCCATGGTTAAATTTGTTGTAAATGTAATTCGGTGAAGGCCTCAACTAGTTGCATTGAGGGATTGGTATTTAGCGGGCGATGGAGTGGGAAAAATGCTATAAAGAATCGGTTAGCATCTTTCCTTCACTAGGCAATTTCTACTCTTAGTGTTATTAGATGTTTGCGGGATTGGGAAACTACTACTTTGTCCTTGAAATCAAGTTTAGTTATTTCGCTACGATTAATTGTCTGCCAATGCAGCGGCAGGTAACTGGCGTACGTCGCATCGGGAGGGGACGACTCATCGGTCAATATTAGACTAAATTCTCTAGATCACTGTTCCGAGTATCATCGGTATATCCATCCAGGTATGCTAGGATTTTTTCCGTTAAATGTGTAGATGGGGATTTTGTGGTAGTGTGGGTGAATGTCCAGAGTCGTTTTTTGCGTGGGTGGTTTTTTTTGTTATGTCTTGTTCTATCAGTAATCTCTTCCTCCCCGATGCGCTCGTTCGACCAGTCTCCTGCCTTTATACGGTTAAAAGTGATGTTGCGTTTTACTGCACAGCTAGTTACATCATATCATGGCTAGGCCAGGAGGAATGTCACAAGTCCTTCAAATTTCACTTCTCCTCGGTCTAGCCTTTAGGATTAATGCTGCAGAAAATATTCTACCTTGATTTAGTATAATTTTTCCGAAATTAAAATGATCACAAAGGGCAACGTGAGCTTGCTTATAATGAATGTATTATATAGTGTTATGGAATATGAGTGCATGTTATTGAACTATTTGTATTTACGACTTTTTCTATTGCGCTGTTAGAATTGTTATTCTGTGTAAAATATTTAAGCTTTGAAAACTTTCATGTTGCCGTCAAGAGTAATTCATTGTATCTGTTCCGTTTCCAATGCAAAAATATTCTTTGCTGCCTTTCTTAACTGCAAGTCACAAATTTTGATTCCATTTGCCGATTATTATTAAGGAATATCAGAATATTAATTATATTATAATATAATGACACTGATGTGGTTTGGAATTTGTTCCGTCAAATGTTAACGAAATCTTTGACACAGTCGGCTGTCCTAGGTCACTGGTTAACGTTATGTTTCACGTAGCTCTTGTCTCGTTTTATAAACGAAACCCTTACCACAAGTTGTGTGTAGAGGACATTAGCCCGATCTGCCGTCAGCCAGCGCGCAAGTGTAAATAGGCGTTTCATATTTGTGCTTGCAATGTGTGTATTCACACGAACTACTTGTCATCTCGACATAAGGCAGACCTGCGTATGAATTTCATAGGTTAGTCGCGATTCCAATTTCCCAATTCATCCGACTGTCATCGACTAAAATTCACCTTTTCATGTCAGTGGGTAGTTAATATTGTAAAAAATCTTGAAGCACTGATTCTGTTAAACGTTTATCTTGTAGTTGACGATGCTAGAGCATCGATCCTTATTTCATATCAATATTATTTATCAGTTACTTAATTAAATCGTGGTAGAATTGTACTTCTCTTATATTACTTTGTGATTATTATTATTATTAAGTGTAACCAAGATGATGAAATCTTTTGGTTAGATTTCTCGTAAAACTCCTTCCCCGAGTACATCTACTGGAGGTTGTTAGATTGTAAATCCTACAGTGAATATTAATAATTAATTTAATAATTAATTTAGTGGGTGTGAAGAATTATTATTCCCGTTGTGCAAGTTATAGATAGGGTATGATGTCACATGTTGAGAGACATCTTTTGGAACGGTTCGTTATCTGCTCACTTCTTTTGACTCGATTATTGTAATATTTGAAGTTAAAGAAATGTTTAATCTAATCAATTGATTGTTATATAATCCTCTAGGTCAGGTGTATTGTAGATTTTTTGTGCCATTTCACGTTGCTTTCGACAAAAATGTAGAGTGCATTGAGCCTTATTTATTAGATTTTGTAGTTGTTATGTTTTCTGGGGGGTTGCGTTGTTGACAATGTACTTGGCTGCGTTATCACATAGTGATTTAAACGTCCATTTAATTAGTTCAGGTCGAATGCCTTCGGTTAGGAATTATTGAATTTGCTAAATTGGCATGATGGTCGGTAAAAATGGACCACTGTTAGTTAGTTAGTAATCGCAATATTAGATTTTGCTTCCGATTGTTCCTGTTTACTGTTTGTTGAACAGTGTTTTCGGACTCTAAAATTAACTGAAATTGTAGTTGGTTTATTTTTTGACAATCATCGTAACTGAAACATAAACTTAATGCAGTCCAAGACGTATCAGTATATGTTTTTGTTGACCTGTTTCTCTGGTAGACCCCGTTTTACATTTGTTATTTGATTTTTTTAGATGCCATTCTAACTTTTGTTGTTCGTGTTACAAAATATTATTTTGTGCGCTGTTTGTTATTTTTTCGCTGTGACACTAGATGGTGCTCTGGTTTAATCCCCCCCCCCCCCCCCTGGTTGCCATGGTAACAATGTTAAGCGATGTGTTTTGTCTTGTAATTGTTTTGGGAACATTATTGTTTTTTCATTACCTCCCACGTAAGTTAGTTTAAACTTATCTGTGCCACCAGTAGGATAATAAATGGCTAATAACGATGTGTTGATGGTTACAGTGACAAAGCAGGGTTTGTTGAAGTAATAGATAAAGTATGAATCAATTTAATGCATATATATATAGTTACGAACCTCAGCTACCCACTCCGATTAAATGATATATCATTTTTGTTTTTAGTTTGTCATATATTTTAAGTAGCTGTAACCAAACATTAACATACTTGCCTGTGATGTCAACAAACATTTCTGAACGTACGAGAAATGAAACTGTTCAGCATATTGAAGGGATGTCCGATTTTTCACCCGTTTTGAAACCGTTCCTCGTTTGCTGTAAGTGTCCAATGCTCTATGTATGAGGTCGTTTATTAGGATGAACGAGTGGATTCTAAAATACTTTCATTTTCCTAGCTGGACCAGCTTAGCAGTGCGGCCCGGCTTTGCTAGGATATATGTACTGCCGAGGAGCAGCGTATTTTTGTATCTAATATTTAATATTGAATGTGAGCCATCTCAAGATCACTTTGACAAAAAATTAAGTCTATTCGAAGTAATTGAAACATACCAGGCTGACCATCACAAAACACTGTTCTCAAATTTGTTGTGCAAAATCATTAAATATTATATAAATCCTATTGTAACTCTAATGTTGTTTGTTCTTTGTAAGTTGATTGTAAAACTTGTTGCTCTCTAGCCGTGCACAGGCCTTAATCGGTGACAGTTTCTTTTACGATATTATTTTAAGGTTGTTTCATAGGCTATATTATGAACATAGTGCAACTAAACCCAAGTCGGAAAATTGGTTTTTGGACTTTCAGGGTTCCTTTTATCAGATCTAGCAATATTTGCACTTTTACTGTTGTTAGAAACAAAACATTTTGAATAAAAACAGACATTTTAAACTTAACAGATTTCGTTGAATTTATGGGCTCGAAATTGCAAACAAAAACCAGCATAAAAATTGTATGCGAACTTCAAAAATATGAACAAATCATGTATTGCACAGTTCTTTGTAAAGAAAATATATATAGGGAAGACCTTAGCACCATAAGATTGGGAGTTCATTTCTGCAATATTAAAAACTCCCCACGAGATCATAAAATGATTCGACATAAACTGTATAGAGAACCTTTACATCCGAAATCTTGTGCAGAAATTTTTCAATATTAAAAAACATCCTGTGAGATTGAAAAGGATTATAATGGTTGAATTCCTCATTTGAGGTCCGACGAATTGTTGCAACAATCAGCGGGTGAAAGCTGACCTGATATAACTGAATTTGTGCCATCAAAGGACAAGTTTGATGTCCGTAATTACACTTTTGCAGCTTCCATTATAGCAAACTTTGTTGTAATGACACTGCAAGGCTGCTCGAAACCAAGGACGGACCTGTTTTGTCATTACTCCTGCTGTTCTTGGCTTGTCTGTGAAGACTCGCAAATTTTGCTCTCTTGTGGCACACTTCCCAAATACTTAACAGGTGTGAAGTGGAACTCCACTAGACGATGAAGGAATGTGGGGTCCGGTTTTCGACAATCTGGATCAATATGAAATACACAATGATTGCCATGATGCTTTTTGGCCGATTTTATGAGCATATCTTCATCGACAGGCGTTTCATAGGTATCCATGGAAACTGAAGTCAGAGATGGACATTTTTCCATGACTTCAGCGAGGCATTTGTTGCTCAAATACTTGACGTTAGCACCCAGGCCTAATCGGCGAAGTTGGGTGCCGTGATCGATGATGGCCTGCAAGAAAGTGTCGTCTAATTTGACGACGTTCTGAACATCTAGAACCCTTAGGTTCTCGCAGTTCTGAACAACAGTCGACAAGCTGTGTGGTCCAACGAGATTAGCCTCTCTCATATCTAGGGTATGCAGATCGGGACAGAGAACAGTCAGAAGTTGCAAGAAGGCCCCTCCAACTCCCCGGAGAGTGATGCTTTTCAAGACGCTAGGATGGTACTTCTGATCATCTAATTGCTCGTAGATTTCTTCAGCTAATGAGCTCATGTCATCTTTGAAAGTAGCTGACGAAGTGAAGAATGTTAGCCGCGTCAAACACTGAGCTACGAGTACGAAATCTATCATCCCTTTAGGAGTTATTTTTCCCTCGCTTCCAGCGTTAGATATCACAAGAGACTTCAGACGTTTCATGTGCCCCATAGCGCGGAGACAGGCATCGTCAATTTCTGGACATTCGTACAACATCAGGCCTTGTAACCGTTGCGAATGTTCTGTCAGTGCCCATATTCCCATCTGGTTTACAGCATTTGAATAAAACAAACGAAAGAAAGTCAAATCAGGACACGCTCTACTGATGTGGTACATGCATCCGTTCGTAAACTGTGCTTTCTTTTCCATGCTTTCATCTGCCAAATAAACCGAGTTATTAAGGTGTAGTTCTTGAAGTTTGGTACACTTCTCCACTAAGTATGTGACTCCCTCGCTGGTTATTGCTGTAGTTCTGCAGATTTTAAAGATTGTGAGATCAGCACAGTGGTCACCAATAACACGCAGAGAGGCATCACTTATCTCGCCAGCTTTGTCTAGAATTAATTCTTTGAGAGACGACTTGTTCTCTTTGAAGAACTTTGCTATTCCGTCATCAGTTAAAGTCGAGTAATTCAACTCTAGAAATGTCAAGTTCGGGAAAAGAGTGCACAAGTTTCCAAACGCTTCGTTGTCCATGAAGTCCATCGCTCTCCGGCAGCGATATCCGTCGATGTTCGGACATGCTGCTGACAGATCTTGCAGATCTTCTAACCAATTGTGCCTTTTCTGAGCTCCAAGATTAGGCGCCGCCTTTCTTATCCTCCCATAACTGAGAATTGGCCTATCGTGTACAATCTTGAGGGTCGGAAACTTTGCTTGGCTTAGCAGAGGATGACAGGTGTCATCCACATTCGAATTGACATTTTCTAGCTCTTCCAGAATCGGACATGCCTTGGCCAGCTTTTCATACACTTCATCTGAGTATCGATTAATTATTGGCATCCCCAAGGTCTTGAGTTTTGGGAACATCATATCCGCCATATCGAGGAATGCTTTCTCTGACAAATTCTCCGCTTTGCAGCATTCTAGGCCTTCTACGTGATCCCGAATCTGTTCCAAAACTAGCAAAAACCTCTCGTTACTGAAGTGCTCTGGGATGTCTACGTGTTGCCACAGCTCGGCATCCTGGGACACACTGTGCCAACGTTGACAGGTCATGCGCACACCCAGGCATAGTGTTTCATATCTGCAATGAAATTTAACTTTTACAGCATCGTGGTGATTTTAGTATATATTGTGTATGATAAGTAACATGCCACTGTGTGGTCGAACATTTTGGGTCCTACTCTTTGTCTTTAAACAGGCCTGTAGCCAGCCACTTGCGTAATTGTGGACTTTCAAATACATAGCTAGCCCGTAAAATATAATATGATTGTATTGTATATGGACCGTTTTTGTGTCTGGAATAAATTTTATAATAATAATAACATAAAAAATAGCATTCTCTGAAGTGGACCAATGTGTGGACATGAACCAAGTTGGGTGGGTCGAACGACCCCCTCGACCCACCCTTGGCTACGGGCCTGCTTAAAGTATCCCACAGTTTTAGCGCCAACAATTTTATACTGGCAGGGGCAGATCCAGGAATGTGAAAGGGGGAATGCAATGATAATGAGCATTAATTGCTATTGATTAAAAGCACAATTATTATATAGCCCTTCCACAACCAATGCAATTAATATTGGGGGGGGGGGGGGGGGGGCGGTGTTTTCATTGTGCTCAGTTGGCTTGCAATTTTCACAACAGTATGTGTGATAAACTTACCCCAGAAATGAAAACACATGAAGCAAGACCGAGTCAGGCAGATGTTCTATTCCTGTGGTACTGGTGTTAGTTTCAGTGTCAGCTGCCATTTCTTCTTTTAATAGCTCTTATGATTACCTGTGGAAAAAGAAATTGCATGATAAACTTACATGCAGTCTGCACAGACGAATGACATTGTAGGCATGTGTGCATGTTAATGTTATAGAAACTTATTGCTTACTAGTATAATTGCACACGGTGTGCTAAGAATTACTATAGATCACGAAATTGTCTCAGCTCAGCTTAATTACTATAGCCAGCTTGCCCTGTAATACAGTAATACATCTATTAATGATTTATACACAGTTCTAGGGGTACATGTTCACAAATGCTTACCTTAGGTCTGTATATCTAAGCTTGTGCAGCACACAGCACTTAGATCTCCATGCAAGCCAGGTGTGGGTCAGGGGCGCCAAATATAGAGTGTCTATTTTTAGCCCATTGCATCTGAAGCAAATGCTGAGATCTTAGCTGATCTTCAAGCTGTAAAAAATTGTATGCGCTATTGTAGCTTAAGAACTTGCGTAATTAAACTTGGAAGAAACAGGCATGACTGTGAACAAACTTTGAGGATGACGTAAAAAGTCAAATCCAGGAGAGGGCGACACTAGGCAGTCATTTTCTCCCCCACCCCCTTTCAGTGGCGTATTTTCTACAGGACAAGCTATATTGTGATGATATATCTACCTACATCTACTTCCATGCATAAATGTGTATGTAAAACACATAGAATTGCTGATATCATCTATGTACATAACTTTCACTTGGACCATTACTAAATTAATTTTAATTTTTTCTCTTCTTTTAATGAATTTCTATTTATTTTAAAATGTACAGTGTACTCATGTTTTGCAAAATTTTCTGTTGAATTTTAATGTATTGATGTTTGCGACAAATATGTCATATTTGACATAATACTGTCAATAAAAATTATATATATATTGTAAAAGTATTAAATCACGCTACAGTACCAAGAAATTTTTGATTGTTTTGTCCAAATTAATTGGAATATTACAGTAACTTAATATTGTAGACCTGTAGCTCTGTACATGTTTAAGTAGTGCTCGATATTTAAAAATGTTATTTGTGTTATGTAATCTTACACCTCTACGTGAAGATTGATAGAAAGCCCATATTTAATTTCATTCTGAACATGTCAGGCCTATAATATGGTGCATGATGCCCCACAATTGATTAGGCAGAGATGCCAAGTTGTGGAGTGGTGAATGGCATCCCTGATTTCAGCAAGACACAAGTCTTTCTTCTCTTCTTATTACTCATATTGCTTTTCAGACATAGAAGATCAGAACTGATTCCATAAATAAAATTTTCCCTGGGATATAACAGAAATCAACTAAATGATAAGGTGTCAAATATACATTAAAATACACTAAAAATACTGCTAGGATGCACTTTGCTTTAGCCAATCAGAATCAAGGGCGGGAACTTTTTCAGCCAATAGAATTGCAATATTCTGTCATAGCCACCTGGTGGAAATACAGGGAACATTCCGTGAAAATCCACTATTAGGACCACCCAATATTTCACAAGATAAATAGGCCCCCGCATCGTCTCGATATTGAGAACTCGCATGTTCGGGTCTTGATAACACTTAATTGTAGAGTTCTATTCATATTCTAGTAGTTAATATATTAGCTCAGTAACTCCATTTTTCGCTGCAATACACATTAGCCTTTGAAAAAGCCTGGTGTTCCAGATTTAAGTTGAAAAGGGTCAAACTGTCAGCATATCTATATCTAGGACATTTGCCAAGTAATAAACACTTCAATTGTCTGGCCCAAAACAGTGTAGAAAACAACCAAGTTGAAATTCACAGCTTCTTGCCAATGCTTTAAAGTGAAATGGAAGTTGACCACGTAGGTGTACAAACATTTAACCTGCGATAGTAAAAGAAACCAAAGAAATACACGCGTATAACTAAACATGAACAGTGCTTTATTCTAAGCGTTCGTTCCCATACAATTTCTGATGTCTTAACATACAGTTCCGAGTATATAATAACAAATGCATTATCTGCCGTTCACAAATGGGTTGAACTTGGAGTCAACCTCAGCGCGTAAAAATTTTACAACATGATGACAGTGCAATACAGAATGTTTCGCTAATTTGAAATGTCAAAAAAATATATCGAGCGAGTCGGAGTGACACTCGAGTCTATTTAGTGATTCCGATGACACCGCAAGCGAGACGCCCTCCTGCGTTTCCAGTCGTCTTGCTCAATTCGTGACCGCCCTTTCCAAGGTCATCAGGGTCAGCATGGATCACCACCGTGCGACCAATTATGGAATTAGGTCCTGTCAGTGAGATCTGCTTGTCGGTGATGTCAATTGGGGCGACACCATCAGCACCGGCGGTGACATTTCCAAGATCACCAGCATGCCTGTTAGCGTCTTCAGGGGCTCCGTGTTCCTTGCCATGGGGGTTGAAATGAGGTCCGGCACTTGTGCAACCATTTGTGTTGTCACCAAATTCGTGCACATGGAAGCCATGCAGTCCTGGGGCAAGTCCTTTAATTTGGCCATTGACTTTCAAAGCATCTCCATTTTGCTCGAAATACACTGTGCCATCAATGTCAGCGCTCTTCAACACACACACGGCTTTCACCATCTTGAATTTATGTCAATTCCGGCGTAAAAGAGCTCAAAGGAAGCTTCTGGAGTGAGTCAGAGTGACAAATTTCAGCACAATGTAGACTCTCCTGTCACTTTTCAGGTCAGTATGAACCGTGTGCAAAAATGCCGGTGACTGTTCAAGAAATGGCGGCATGTTAAACGCGGATTGCAAGTTGCGGACCAGCGTATTTTGCAAGGTCATTCAGTTTTACCTTTACCCATTTACGCACGCTTCTTGTGTGGCTTTGTTGATATACAAGACAGAAATGATTCAGTGATGATGGACTCTGCATGGGAGTGATGAGCATATTTTTAAGGGGTTTGCACAACACTTTTACTGCTGGCACTCATATCAAGAACTTCTACATACTGTTGAAACATAAGCAGAAGTTCTTGATTATATCATATATCTAGACTAATTATAAACATGTTTCAACAGTATGTATTTTAAAAGAAATTTCCATTATATAAAGGCTGGCTCAGAATCAATGGCAGCAGTTTGTGGTACACTCAGCGAAATCAGCGACATTGAACTTCACCACGACATTGAAATTCGCCACTATATGAACACAAATAGGCACCTGGAACTGAATTCATTTTGTGTTAAAAACTTAACTGTTCACATCAGTTGAGGGTGTTTTACAGTGGCGAATTTCTTAAAAGATTTATCTAACCAATTGGGTTAGTATTATTAGACCATTAATGAAAAACCATGCATTTTTTATTTCAAGGATATATGGGGAAAAAACAACAAAAATACCATTATTTATAGTTTATCATCAAGGCTTTCCGCCTGTCAACTTTTCAAGCAATTTTATAATTTATTAGTAGCAGCAGAATGAAATGGTGGAAGTTCAGTGGAATGTACTAGATACAAAATATCAGAAAAAAAGCCTGTCTTTTTAATTAGTACATTAGGCTCTGATCGAAGGCTATATCATCGCATGATCATAGATATATTAAACAGGAAATCCCCAAATTGTTTGATATATTGCAGGTAATGAAAATTTTCTAGCATTTTCAATTGAGTAATTATATATTTTTATACGGCAGAGTTTCAAGGGTAGGGATTGAGCCCTCTCCTCAGATTTTTTTCCTGTCAAACAACTTGTAACATTTTAGCTTAATTTATGGAACCTTGTAGACCTGAATTTGCTGTGGAAAGACAACCTCAAAAATCTGCAGTGAATAAATAGCTGTGGTGGCAGCACCTGCTGGTTTAGCCTTTTAGTGCCCTCTTGTGTTTATTGCAAAGGTTACGATTGAGAATAGTTTGTAAGGAGATCCGTGATTGGTTGATAGGAGCCGGTCTTATTTAAATAAAAGTAACTTTCAACCCCGAAGTACCGCTTTAATTTAGATTATAACTGTTTTTATGGATTTAATTTATTGTATTCTTCCAATCTGACACATATTTTGTTTCATAAAACTTGTAATTGTGACGAAAAGGCGTATAATTTCACTTCTAGGCTCAACGATTTTCGACCAATCAGAGAGCTCGATGCATGAATCGATCAACCTCACAATCCTCTATAGAAAGACCACGTACACACTTGTCAGATGATGAGCTGTTGTTGTTTATGAAGCTACAATCTGTGAAAAACAGCAGGTATAGTATCAGAAAGTTCTCTGAATAATTTCAACAACTCGGAAATTAATTGTTTAGCTCCATAAGCTGTAATTGTGTCAGAGTTTAGAGTTTTGTACTGCACAATTTTCACATATGTTGACTTTCACTTTTCATTTTAATGTAGGATGCAATCTGTGCCATGTGTGATCCTAGCATGCATGGATTCACAGAATTTAGGATGTTTGGCTGTTAAGAATTGAATCAACTGTTTGTGTTTAACTTAGTGTGACTATTCAGAACTCCATATTAAATGATTGAACTTAATTTTTACTGATTACAGTATTAACAATTAACATACACTGACACAGGTGTGACAAACTGTATCTGTTCACTGTGAATTGTGGTTGGTTCCGTTTCTTGCATTGCAACTCTTCTCCGACGTGTGCGTGTCCATATTTTTCGAAAAATTCGAGATGTACGTCTGATAATTCTAGCCTAAATTTAGGTCAAATAAAAAAAATGATAATATCTGACCCATTGCGACCAAAAATTCAGGTAAACTATTCACAGTGTCTGTGTTCATGCGGTCTGTATATTTCAGTTGAAAATATGCAATAGCTTGATACATGTATGAATTATTATTCCAGGCAACATGAAGTTGATTCTAGCAGCATTGCTTCTTGTGATCGTTTTGCCGGGAATTTTCTGCCCCCCAGTTACGAAAACCCCAGAAAAGCAAAATGAGAGTCACGACAACAAAAATGCCCAGGCGGGAGATGAAGACGATATGGTAAATCGCGATTCATTTATTATTTTAATAATTGAGTAGTTTAAATTAAAATTTTTGTTCCTTATAAGATAGTAGAACAAACGCCGTTTAACATCACTTGCGAGTCCCAAGTCTCGCACCTCTCAGTTTAGATTCTAGTAATTGTATTTGGTCTACCTATATCTACATTAACTTTTTTCTAGTGATGGGAGTCGGTAACATTTTTGCAGTCGATCATCAGTTGAGGGAAACCAACCGATGATCGATTTTAGTCGGTTTTGAAACCTATAAACTGATTATTAACCTCCATACATTTTCACTTACAAAATATTGAATTGTGGAAACACAACACTAAGTGTCACTAACAACTGTTAATGAGAATTAATAGAATGCTTAATTTTAAAACCTTAATCTGAATTTAATTAACTCATATATCGGAACAGAAGAAAATCGGTCTCAAAGCATTCAATCGATGATCGCAAATTTTTTATTAAGTGACTGACGATCGAGTACAATCGATCGTCGGCCCATCACTACTTTTTTCAGCTATTGTTTTCCCAACACTATGTAACACCACAATTTGTTACTTTTTTCTTAAACTGTCTATAGTATACTGTATTATACTGTATTAGGGATTATAAACCTGATGAATCATAGAAACGCGCATATTGTGGATAACAGACTAACCGGATAACATAACAAACTGGTTCATGTGGATCATTTATACCGGACAAACTAGAGTGTGCTTTTGAAGAACTAAAGTTATTTAATATGTTTCGACATAGATTCATATAGAGCAAGTGTACTTAATTATTAATAACACGGTGGGCCTAATAACGTGACTGCCCTCCACCCTAATAAACAACAGGCTGTCGAGGTACATAAATAGACAAATGAATGGTATTTTGACCTTGAGTTTTGTACTGACTGTAAAAAATTAACATCAAACAGCTGGATTAGGTTGCAGGTTTTCACAGAATTAGGTAAACTAACTCTATGTGTTGTGTAATTTTCTATATTTCAACTTAGTCAATAGCCGTAACATGAGACATTTACACTCGTATTAATTTTGTGTGGGAAGGGAAACTTGATACTGACACTTTGTCTGGGCTTTCATATTTCTGCCTTTTAACATTATTAAGAGTATCAATACCTTTGAAAGAAATTTTAGCTATATGATAGATAAATAGATAGAAAGATAGATAGATAGATAGATAGATATGGGAAGTGCAGCCCTCTAAGGCAATTTTTCACTGCTATCGAGGGTTCATTGATGAGGTGAGAGAGGGGAGCAGTCCACCCATGTTACACATTTACCCCATGGGTGGGATCTTTTACTTGCCTCAGCATATGAAACTAACACTACACTATGATAGTCAGGGTATAATTTATTATATCCATTGATTTGCATACAATGGTAGTGCAAAGGTGTACAAGTGGGATCGGCTTCAGCATATGATGTGGCTGCTACGTTATAGAACTAATAGTATGTACACTTTGTACTTTGATGCTTTGTTTGCTCAAAATTATTCGTTGGTAGAATTTTGATTAATAATAGCCTGCTGTAAGATCGCGTGTTTGCATTGCCGGTAGCAGGTGTTGTAGAGACCATTCAGACAAAGCGTTCTGGTAGCCGATGTTTTTTATTGACTCATTTCCAATTATAATCCTGAACATAGGCCTCTTGTGTACCATAGTATTTTTAAATATGATGCAATGAGAAAAATAACCCGTTTGTCACTTTCATGAGCTTGAGTGCTTTGTATTAAGTGTCTATGCTGAGGCACGTCTAAGCCCCCACCCATGGGTATATGTGTAACATGGGTGGACCCCTCCTCTCTCTCACCTCGTCAATCAACTCTTGTGAGTGGTATGTTTGCCTAAGCTTAGAAAGCTGCACTATCTTAATCTTAACTCAGTGTCTATGTTGAGGCAAGTAAAATACCCCACCCATGGGGTAAATGTCTAACTTGGTGTGGACTCCCTCTCTCATCAATCAACCCTGGTGAGTGGTAAGTACTTACCTTAGAGGGCTGTGCTGTCCTATTTGTAACTCATGTGTCTATGCAGGGGCAAGTAAAAGACCCCATCCATGGGGTAAATGTGTAACATGGTGCGAAGAACCGTGTTTCGTAGGCTTATTTGTCAGTGAAATAAAATATCCTTCTTCTCATGCTATTAAACAATTAAAGCAAGGAGAAACTTCATTGTTTTCTTGCAATATGTCTCTGGTCCATACAACTTTCAAGTGAATAACTTTGATGTATGGACCAAGACAATATACAGGTTTTTAATTGCATTTGTCTGAAAATGAATAAATCATCAAATATATATTTTATAAAATCTTTCTTCTCAAACGCAGCTGTTTGACAATTGACTGTAAAACAGACATTGTTGTTTTTCTTTACGCGGAGATAATTTTTCTCTTTCAGAATTTCGGTCTGGAGTATGAGAGATATTTGAAAGAAGTCGTGAACATTTTGGAAACGGATGAAGTTTTCAAGAAGAAGCTGGAGGAATCCAACATTAGCGACATAAAGGTGTGTTGAAAACTAATGAAATTGTTGTCATGGCAACTGTTTAGAATTTATGATCGCACTGCAATGGGGGATTGTAGCTCTAATTCGTGCAGTTTTCATAAATTGCAAACAGTCTTTGTTTCTTGTATTTATTCTTGTATTTTATGAATTTAAAAGGATTTGAAAAATTTCATCAGTTTTTAAAAAATTATTGTAGCATACGTTAAGCATAGTATGGAAGATGTGATTTTGGTTAATTTCATACGCGTTGTTCAATGCGTTATCTGGAAACTGAAAAATACCATAAATAATAAATCAGTCACTTCATAATCTTGGGTACACACTGATGAAATTTGCAAATTAACAATTTATAATAAAAGTCTTATTCCGTTACAGTGAACTTCAATAAAAACTTGTAAATTTGTGAGATCAAGGAAAAACATATTTTCCTAAATCTGCAGATTATTTATTGAAATTTCACATTTTTGGGTTCTGTCGATGCAGGACGTGAGGAGCAAATGAGGAGGTTTTTGTGATCTTTTAATTTTCCCAGATTTTTCATTCATGTTTTTCGTATGGTAATTTAATGTAGTCGTTGCTCGACCATGCTGTGGTATGTATCGATATGGATAAATTCTGAGTCTGGACTTTTGCGTTTATAGTGTTCATTTGCGTTCTTTTAGAACAGTGCCCGTCTGCGTCGATGAGTTGTGACATCATCGGAGTTGCAGGCTTTAAAAATTACCACCAGGGGTGGAGCCAAAACATTCCGAATAAATAACAAGAGAGATATGTTACTTATTCACCACCCCTCTCATTTGGAATATTTTGGATCTGCCCCTGGACGTCGGTATTAAAGTCCGCAAGTCCGCTGACGGCTGCAGCTTTGCTGACGGGCGCTTTAGTTTTGTTTCTGGCATACTGGAATATTTTTTTCTCCTAGTTTTACTTCTCTTGGTATCCTGACCATTCCTGGAACTTTGTACACCCTCATTTACGTTCAAATTGAGTTTGTCGAGTGTAGAAGGTGGAGTTTCTCTTTGCCAATTTTTACCTTAATAGGGGGTTTTCATTTTAAACGGACAGGGTGCTTTAAATTTTGTCAAAACTGAAGATACCAGTGGTACATCACCAGGCTGCGTAATTATTAAATGCATCAATCATGCTGGTATTAAGCTTGGCCATTGTTAATCAGGCCCAAAAATGGGAAAAGCGATATTTCTAACACTTGATGAATAGAAAATAGTTTTTTACAATGAGCTCATTTCCAATTGCAATCGATATATGGTAATTGCAACAAAAAATTTCATCATTGACGTTGCAGTGCTATTCAGAGCTCTATTAGCTAATGTTCGATGCATTAACCAGAAATTTGTCATTGTACAAGGAAGCTATAAAACTGATCAAATTGATTATTCTCGTTGGATTGACTCATAAACTTCCTTGGTATAACAGAGGTCTAAATAGCGTATATCTGTTGTAATATTAATAGACAGACAGACAGAGATAGACAACAAATTTATTTGACCAGATTTTGTACATAATATTCATGAAAATTTAAAGTCAGGAGTCAAGAGAACTTGCTATGGCAATTAATGCTGCCAACACTAAAAGTACACTTAAAAAAATACCCCAAATTCCTTTATAACGAACCCATTTTAATGAGGTGAATCACTGTATATTATAAGTTTACTGCATTGCATACTTTTTCTCATTCCAGTCAGGGGCCATCGCCAAACATCTTGAATTTGTATCTCACGCCGTGCGGACGAAATTAGATGAATTGAAACGGCAAGAATTGGATCGGCTGCGGCAGTTGATCCGCATCAAAAGTCGGAACAAGAAGGGTAATGAAGGTGTCTGTCGTCCTTTTCTGTGCTAGAGGTGTTGTGTGCTTCTTCAATGTTGCATTTAACTTTCGACCTTGCCTTAAATCTTTACGAAGCTGCCTCGGATCTAATTTGCATGTTTATGAATCAGTTATAGAACGAAGGTGGTAGTTTCGATGGTTGCTGTGGCGATGCCTCAGTATAATATGCTTTGTTTTGCTATTTATACTACAAACTGCTATTTGCACACTTTTCAATATTTTCTGAAAACGAATAATATTGATATTTAGGCCTCATTCCTGGAATATGTTGTTTGAAAATATTAAAAATTTTGACAGTTTCTTTAGCCGCCCATGAATCTAGAAATTGAGGCCTTATTGTTGAAATGGAATGTTTTTAAATCTGTAAGTTTACTTCTTTTTTTTTTTTTGTAAATTGAAAAGAAAATACATTCCTATTTTTTTTTTAATGAAACCAGCAAAACCATTTGAAAATGTCTTTCACCGACTGAACTTGTTAATTAAGTACAGCTGTAAAATCATTTGTGATAACTGTCTTCAAAAAGAATTGATCATGCTTTGATTTACGATATTTCTATATTTATTCAACAAAGCCATGTTATGTTTTATCTCTTTTATTCGCCGAGTACTTCTACAGCGAATATAAGAAAATCTAATTCGCATTGAAATATATTTCCCTCTGAAGCACTAACATCCTCTAGCACATTTTATTTGCCATATTTTCTGTTTACAAGCCAAGTCTAGAATAAGTTGGAAAAAGCTGGAAGGGTCATACGTACTTGTAAATGTGAAAAAAAAGAAAGAAAGAAGAATGAGGAAAAAAGAAAGCGCCTCAGGGCTGTTTCATTTAAAATTGTGAGGAAATATTCAGGCATCCCCCCCCCCCCTACTCTCGCTTTTTTGTTTTTCAAGACACTCCCCCCCCCCCCCCCCCCCTCATTCTTCATACTAGGCGACGATCATTTGCCAGATGAAAACAGAAGTTAGCAGCCGTGTTTCGCTTTTTGGCTTACAATGCAGTTACATATTACATGTATTGTAAAACGGCCTGTTATTGCTTTTGGCCTTGATTTACTGCTTCGTTATCGTACACGATTGCTTCGTTCACCCACCATGTTGTTGCCTTGGATCCGTGAGTGGTTCTTGTCCCTTGTGGTTCTTTTCCTTTAGATGCTTTTTTCAAAAATCCTCCTGTCTGCCCCCAACCCACTCTTTTAAATGGAACAGCCCTCCGAGAACTTTATAAGACCTGGCTTGTAACGGAGAAACTGTTACTGATATGTTGTTTGATTTTATTGTAATGCTGTATAAGCGTGATAAGATGGTTTGAATTGTGACTATGTCATCTTACAAATTAATAGTCGTAATGTGAATATAAAGATACATTTTGGAGTAAAAAACTAAGAAATAGTAAATGATAAATACACACGTTTAATCCGTTTACATTAGACTGGCAAATGAACGTTAGAATGGGGAGAAAAAGTAACCGATCCTACAGGGGGCACTACCGTAGCAAATAAAAAGACAATAAGATGACGTCACTACACCGTGGTTCCATGGATGACGTCACAATTTAGATGACGTCGTTAAAAAATACTTATCTGCTATGGTGTCAGTGACCTCTTCTTGTGTTACTTTTTCATATCATTCATACACACAGATTATGCATTATGATTGACAAAAATATTGATCGCAAATAACATTTTGTTTTTTCCGATGCAGGAATTCCTTCCAAAGACCTGGAGAGACTGGTTGGTCACCTCGACAACGACAACCATGATACGTTTGAAGAGTCTGATTTAGCCAGGCTCGTTAAAAAGGTAAGGAACTTGAGAATGAAAACAGCAGTTTGTATAAATGTAACTTGGCCAGGATCTAAATAAAGCTGAATTAAAGACTTCTGCTGCCTGGCCTAATTTTTTTTTACTGAGGTCCAACGAAGTAGTCTCTGTCATAGTGTGTTTGTTCCATAAATTAACAAAAATAACATGTGGAAGAACAACGGCTCGTGGCATAACTTCACAATCTTTTTGTTGGAACAAAATCGTAACTTACAGTCCCTGAAAAGACCTCGTATAGACTTAAGCCGCTTGACAAAGGCACCACTTATATGACTTTAAGCTTATTGGATCTGCTCATATGATGATCTTAACTTTGTAATTTTCAGGCAACGACGGACCTGGAGGAAATTGATAAAAAGCGGAAAGAAGAATTTAAAACTTACGAACTGGAAAAAGAACATTTGAAACGAGAAAAATTAAAAATATTGAAAGAAGACGAGAGAAAAGCTGAAGAACAACGGATCAAAGAATTGGAAGAAAAACATAAAAAACATCCAAAATTACACCATCCCGTAAGATTCTATTGTTTGTGTTCTTCTTTAGGCCACGGTTTTTTTATCTTTCGTTTCTCGAAACCGCCGGCCATACTTTTGCAGTGCCGCTCAATTAATAAATCAATGGATATGGTATATCCATTGATTTATTAATTGAAAAAAAATCAATGGATATGGTATATTTATTTTCCGACCGACCGTCTCATGAAAAACTGTCTGAGAAAGTTCCGAGAAACATAAGATCAAAAAACCGTGGCCTTAGGGCTGTACTCCTTTATCTTCAATACAATCACGATAGAGTAAAACCGATACGATACGTATCATGTCTCGTATCGTTAAAGTATGTCAGTCAGAACTAATAACGGTTAATGATTAAATCATTAAACCTAACATAATGGAAAGAGACCATTGAACAACTTCTTGTGTTATGTCCCAATATGTAATTAAAGTCCGAGCACTCAAAACACCTGTTTCTCTTTCCAGGGAAGTAAAGATCAGCTAGAGGAAGTCTGGGAGGATTCTGATGGATTAAGCAAGGATGATTTTGATCCTAAAACATTTTTCATGCTTCACGGTAAGTTGGAAGTTGTTATGAAGTAGATAATGATTAGAGCGAGGATTCCAATTCTGAACCTTGAGCAGCGCTGCCCGCTAAGAAAACTTGAAAAGTATCCGTGCTTCGACCACTTCCGCACTATGCCCGATAATATTTTTTTGTATATTTAAATGTGCAGCACTATGAAGTGGTCGAAGCACGGAATCAGGAAACAATTAATTTAATGGCCGTTCAGCCAATCAGACATGGCGATACATCAAAAGAAGCTCTAGCATGAATGAGTCGCAAGTTTTCTTAGTGCTGGCCGATGATACTCCTTAACCACTGAGTTGTTGGAGTTATTTATGTTCCTTTCTGTTTTCCAGACACAAATTCAGACGGTGTGTGGGACGAAATGGAAGTTGAAGCATTATTCCAGAAAGAGGTTGATTATTAAATCTTTTAATTTATAAAAAACAAAACAAGTAAAGTGGGAGAAGGGGGTTCTCCTAAAGAGAAAAAGAGGGGGTGGTTGACCAGTATTTTCTTAATATCTTAATGTAGGAAAAGTGGGGGTCAGGGGTGGTTGTTATATTATTTTTCTTTCCTTCTTTTTTTTTATTCTTCCTAAGAAGTAGAAGCTTATTACTCAAAAACTACTGGAGATAGACCTTTGAAATTGTAGAGTAACATGGACAGTCAGATCCTGCTTTGATGTGCACAATTTTCGTGACAAAATTCCATGATACATGGGCGCCATTATTTTGAAGATACCTCAGACAAATACGCAGTACGGAAAGGAGTCTTATGAAAATTGTAAGCCTGGATTTCAAGAAAATAAGTTTTTAAGAAATTTCATGACATAATTTTTGAAAACCATGGAAGGAAAATTGCTTTTTGGTGCTCGAGTAGTACTACCCTATTACAAGTATCACAACCGAAAATGGTAGAGTGGTATAGGCGGTACAGCGGCCCAAAGTTGTTATTTTGGACCACTTGTATCTCGGCTATTTCTAGATTTTTTGGTCAAAGGTTCAAGGTCACAGATTTTCTTACATGTTCATTTTCAGAGGTTTGAATTTTGGTCCCATACAAGTTACAGTATTAATAAATATCAATTTTGAAAACTTTTTTTTGCAATTATTTAGGTTTTAGTAATCGTAACCACACTTACATTATTTGCTATTATTTCTTAGGTTTTAGTAATCTTAACCACAATCTTGTTACATACATGTATATAATTCATAATGACTACAATAAAGCCAAATAGTTAAGGTCGCAAGTCACCAATAGATATTATTCACAGACTAACTGCTAGATCAATGATTAACCGACTGATTGATTGATTGTACATTGATTCATTCATTTATATGTTAATTAATTTGTTCGTTCATTATTCTATTAAGTCCGTTATGTAGGTAGTCATTTATAATCATTCTTAATTTCATTACGGTGATAGTCTGGAAGCAAATCGGCAGTACACAGAATATAATCTTTTCTCTTGAAGACGGCTATTAACACAACTCTTGCGTTAGCGATTCAAAAATTCAGCTACATTATAGGTATTGCTAGTCATCTACAAGTACTTCGACAGTCAATTGATCAGTGTCTGATTGATTGTTGGGTTGATTAAGTCATCTTTAAATCCTAGTTACATGTAAAATGTATGAATTCACCGACCTAGTACAAGGAATATATCCAGAAGCATTGATTTAAACTAACACCTGCGTTCTATGTCAAAAAACTGCCAAAAGCCAAAATATTTAAGATAATGTCCATCAAAAAGAGTTTAATATGGGGTTAAAGTCATTGGTAGTGCCAATTGACCTTCTCGATGGCTTTGTTGATTGAATTTTTATGCACTCTTTGAACTGTTGTTTGAAAACTTTGCAAAGGCATTCCCATATTAATGGGAATTTCACAACACAAAGCTTATAGAATCCTTGGAAAAGTGAGGAAAAAGGAAAGTTTATTGTATTCGTCACGGAAGGACAAGTGCCATTCTAGTTCTATTTTCTTTTATTTCAGCTCGATAAAATGTACGATCCAAACGCCCCCGAGGACGATATGATGGAAAGATACGAAGAAATGAGTCGGATGCGAGAACACGTCATGAACGAAGTGGACAAAAATAAAGATAAATTAATCACAATGGACGAGTTTATTGATAACACCAAAAATGGAGAATTTGAAAAGGACGAAGGATGGGAGGTTTGTAGAATTGCAAATTTCCACCAAAAAAGAAGAAAAAGAAACATGACATATCAGGTCAATGTTGGCCCAAAATTGACTCAATTTCGCTAATTTTGGGCCTGAAGTTTGGCCAGTATGGCTTGTTATCAGGGAACTATTTGGGTCTGTCGAGAATTCTTTGTAGTGTGAACTGTATTTCTTTATGAAGTTTATAAGGGTCTGGTGTGGCAGATAAGCCATAAATCGGTCCCTGAACAATGACCTCATTAAAATAGGACTGGTTGTAGTGATGTTTTTGAAAATGTTCATTCAATATAAAAGGGGGATGTGTACTTTTGATTAAATTGAATGGTGGGATATCATTCTAGATGAGGCCTTACCTATTTACAATGTGATAGTATAGAGAAATAAAAGTTTGGCTTTCATAAGTTGTATAGTATGAAGATTTTGACCAGCTATACAGTTTGCTTTAAACTGATCATTAATACTCATTTCATCTCTTTCCTCGGTCCCAGGAGCTCCCAGGGTAGTTCCTATAAATGGGGCTGATTAATATATATAACATTGAAAATCATGTTATTTTTAGGGGCTTGACGATGACGAACTTTTCACGGAGGAAGAATTAGCAGCATTTGAACGAGAATACGAACAACGTCGAATGGGACAGTTCCAAGGGGGACACGTACAGCCAGGAGAAGTTAATGTAAGAATTATCTCTGTATTGTCTTTGGTTAATTTCTTTCTATATAAATTTATAATATACTAAAGTTTAATCAGTCGGAAAATTAAAAAAAGGTTTGTTATGATAAATTTGATTACGATTGAAATTATTTAAAATTTGAAGCGTTTTATTTCTATTCGTTCTTTAAGAGTTTATTAAAATAATTTGTTATTTTTAATCCCTGTTCTGCCTCTTGTTAAAAAACAAACAAATACAAACTTTTAATGACAGGAAATGAACCATACACTATCACACATGGTACACTTAAGATATTCTGACGAAGACCAAAAATTAAGCGTTTCATTTGTTTGTTAAACCAATAAGGCTGTTCCCATTTATAATTGTGGGGTGGGGGCGGACAGGAAGCTTCTCGAAAAAGCTGGAAAAGAGGGAAGGGTGAATGACCAGTATTTTCTTAATATGTTAGGGGAGGTCTTCAAAAACAAAAAGTGGGGGTGAGGGTGGGGGGTGTCTGAAAATTTTCCTGTCCACCCCCGCCCCACACATTTAAATAGGACAGCCCTTACGAGTTAGCTAGGAGTTTTTTATTTAATTATTTTTTGAAATGGTCGTGCTAGGTTCCTGTTGATCCCTCATTGAGGCCCCCTGAGGGTGAAGCGCATTTGAATCAGAATAACCCACCAGTGCCTCAGGTTAGTTTATATAGAAGTCACGTGTGCCTCACTTTTATCTACATGTAGGGACTGATGGATCGGTCTACCTCACTTTTATACACTCTGCTTCAAACTAACCGCTATCACCGGCAGCTGATCACTCACATTGGAATATATAGCTTACTTACCGTTAAGAAATTATGGGAAATACAGTCATACCCAGTTATAATGAACTAATTCAATAATTTGGACTGTCAAAATTGTTTCATCTGGTGTAAAAAAATATCACTATTGGGTCCATCCATATGAATTCTCTGAAAGCTCCCGAGGTCACCATCTTAAAAAATAAATATGAGCTCTTATTCTTGCATAGATTCCACACAGCCCTGCAAAAAATATAAGTCGTTTTGCAACGTTGCCGATTTTTGCCCTTTTTCAGAGCATTACAGCTTGAAAAATATCACCAATACAACTTCTTTACCTAGGGTACAAAATTTCATGCCTACATTACGAAAAATAAGAGAGATATGGACGTCTGAACTTGGAAATTCATGCCGTTTTGCTTTTCCGCTAAATAATTAATAAAATTTCAAATTGCTGTATCTTCTAAACCATTGACACTGGAGACCTGAAATTTTGGATTTTTCCATTAATTATATTGACCTAAAAATGGTAATATTTTTAAAAAGTTTTGAGATGGTGACCAGGGAAGTTTGTCTGAATTTTGGTGAATTCATATGGATTGACCTAATATAAACCGTTAAAACTTGACTTTCATTTTAACCAAGTTCGTTATAAAACGGATTTGACTGTAGAACTTAACAACAATAGAACTTAATGTGGAACTAAAAATAATTTAAAAAAACTTTATACTTATAAAGCTGCTTCTCGAGCTACTGACTTTCTGGCCGGTCTGAGTGGAGTCGCACAATTAAGACCATTCAGTATTCAGACCCCACGCTTGCTTCATTCTAAAACTGATCACAAAATAAAAGCTCCGAGTTTAGACCAACTCAATATTGAGTTATTCCCTTCATCGTGGAGTTTTGCTCTATTTGCCTTGTTAGCTCTTAAATTGATACTCGTTCTAAGATAAAATACTTACAACACAAGTATATGATAATATAAGGCCACAGTTTTTTGATCTTACGTTTCTCGGAACTTTCTCGGACTGTTTTTCATGAGACGTCGGTCGGAAAATAAAAAAAAATAGAAAATTTACTTTAAATTTACTCCCCAGAAAGTGTTTTTTTTTTCATAAATAGATGTGCAATTGTTGATTTATTAATTGAGCGGCACTGCAAAAGTTGGCCGGTGTCAAGAAACAAAAAATCAAAAAACCTTGGCTTAATTACAAAACTTTTTTTACTTTTTATGTAGTTAACTTAACAAAAGTTTATTCACTTATAAAGACAAACTTATATATAGTCCGTAGAAGTAATTTAAGCTTTTTAAAAAAATTTGAAAGAGTGCAGTAAAGCTTACCCATATTTATGACCATATTTAGCGAGCCTCTTTGCTATATATATGATGTCAAAAGCTTGAATTCAATGTATGACGTCACAAACTAATGACAGCGGCTTTCATGTTCACAGTAAAAGCTTAGTTAATTATTTTTTCTGCTGCCCCCGAAACCCCGCTACTCCACGGCCAAATTTGCCGAGTGCGTTTTCCATGCGAAGGATAAACGCATGAAAACCACATGGTTTTCACCTAATTTTAATCTGGCAAAAACCAATGATTTTTTCATTGCGTTTATAACACATGGAAAAACGCACGTGGCACATTTGGCCATGTCTACACCGAATGATATTCTTATTGTTGAACTCATATTTGGTAAAATTATTTATAAAATTTCATATTTTATGGATACCAAATATGGGCATAAATTTGGGTCCGCTATGCTGCACTAAACCCAGAAAATTTATATTATTTTTAATTCTTTATTAGAGCGTGTAGTGGAGTTGGTATTGATTAAATACGTAAGAGTGGAATAGGGTGACACTCTAAGAATTTTTTCACGCTCTCATCTGTGTGTGTGTGTTCTTGGAAGAAATGCTCCTTCCTAGTGCACTGTAAAATGCTGGGCAAGGGTTTGGAAATCTCGGAAAAAGTGCAGTATAGCGGACCCAGATTTATGACCATATTTAACGAGCCTTAAGGCAAGGTCTATGATGTAAAAATGCTTAAAATCTATGTATGACGTCACAAACTAATGTAGTTATGACGGCGATTTTCATCTTCATGTTAAAGACAGGTTATTTTTGTTTTGATTGTGCTAGAACTTCAAATTTTTGAAATATTTGATAAAATTTAATCTTTAATACACGCCAAATATGAACATAAATTTGGGTCCGCTATACTGCACTAAACCGAAATCTCTTTGTCGTAATGGTCAAACTGTTGCATTCTGTAAAAAAGGTTCGTTTAACCAAGCTCCCATGAGCTGATATCATTTCTGAAATGGATGATACAAATTTATTTATTTATCATTATGAGAAAAAAATTGTGTCTGTTTGTAAATTGCAAGAAATGCATCACTCGTTTGCATGCTGGTGCAATCTTCTCAATTAATCACTTTTTTTTATTTTTTTTTATGGTTATTTAAAACATTTTTCATGATGATTTTGTTTGTGAACTCACTTTTGTATGTTGTGCTGGCACAATATAAATCGCGCTTGTTCTTTTATTTACGGTTTTTAAAACATGTTTTTATGACAATTTTTTCTCTTTTCAGTATCAACACGCACAAGGTAAGATTGATTGATACAAATTTCAAATTTTTCTTCGTTAATTATCTTGTGTTAAGCGTATTTCTTACTTTGCATGTTAATTGCATGAAACCTTAAGGATGCATGTTGATTTTTGTGTTATTATTAAGCATGTTATAGATTTGCAAAAGGTTGCGTATTGTTATCCGCTATATTTGTAAAAACATGAACTTGTCGGGCATGTCTCAAGTTCATGAAATTTTACAATGAATGGTCGGCTATTGTATGTATACAGCATGGTCGTTCTAATATTTTTTGTAGACGTTTGATTGTTAATTATTAACATCATTCATTGTGTATTTACACTTTGGTAATTAATTAAAAAAAATGTTTGTTAAAATGAAATTAAACGAATTCAAACGTTCAGTTTTGAAATAATTTACACTGCCGAGCAAAAGTTTTGAAACACACACATTTTGATAATAACAGCAAAACAGTGATGGCGATCGGATAGTGTTAGAAGCAGTTAGAAAAATGTTTGTGCTAAACTTTATTTCTACCTTTGTCATTAGAAGAAGAGTCTATCAATTTCAGTCACAATCAAACTACTGAGTGTTTCCCAACTTTTGCACGGTAGTATATATAAAGTGTTTTGTTTGTAAAAAATTTTTCTTTCAAAGGGCTGTTCCATTTATAAAAGAGAGAAGGGGGTCGTGGACAGGAAAGTGTTCAGACCCAAATTGCTTTTTGTTTTTTGACAGACCCCCCCCCCCCTCCTATTTTTTCTACATTAAGATATGAAGAAAATACTAGTCAACCACCCCCCCCCCTCTTTTTATCTATGGAGAACCCCCCCCTTTCCTGCTTTTTCAAATACATTCCTGTCCACCCCCTTTTAAAAATGGAACAGCCCCAAAGATAAACATAATTTAGGCTTAGTTACATTGAATTATTGTTGTGGAAAGAATTGTAAAAAATCTAGGGAAGGAGGCCAGAAGTGTATATATATATATATATATATATATATATATATATATATATGGATCGCTTTGGAATGTATGTGTTCTATTATATAGAAAAATCATTACTCAAAAAATACTCTATTAAAAAAAGTCGAGTATGTTACACAACACACTCGTAGTCTCTTTTACTATAAAACGTTCAACTAGAATTAAAATGAAAATCTTCCATCATAAAGTTAAGATTATTACTTCTGACCTTCTTGCTTTCATGATAATTTGAGGCATAAAAAATAGCACCATTTTGTGACGTTGATTCCGCATATTGTTTGACAGAGCGTGTCCAATGCACCCTTATCACACGGCAGCCATCTTGGCATTTTTGCCTCATTGACCTCTCTTTGCACTCAGATATAATATTGTGACGTCATCAGTAGACAATGGCCATGGTGAGGTCACAGAGTGCAAGAACAACGGAGAAGTAATGATGTCGTAATATATGACGTAATCAAAATGAGGTCAATGAGGCAAAAATTCCAACATGGCTGCCGTGCGAAAAGGGTGTATGCAATTTTTTGTTTGAATGTTGTCAAAAATTTTGCATAAGATCCTCGGAATCTTGATGTAAAATTTTCTCGGAAGTATTGTGCTGGTTAAAGTGAATGAAATAATGTGAATCGGTCAGTTGTTATTGTGTGGTGTTTTTCTAGGAAATGCATGTCGCTAACATGTTCAATTGTTCATAATTTACATGCTAGCGGAATGTTTGGCATTGCATTTAGAACGATTGATAATCCATGCGTTTCTTGGTTCGGTGCAATGATTTGTACTTTACGTCATCTTGGTATAATATTTATTACAGCCCCTTTATTTGTAGTAATTCTTTTAAATGAAAATATCTGACTTAAAATTCAAGGGCAAGAATTACTTAATTGCGAGCTCATTTATATAATATAATAATAATAGTTTATTTGTATAGCGCTAGTTTCAATAAATTGCTCACCAGGGCATTTACATTTATCATTGCGCACTCATTTACATTTATCATTGCGCACTCATTTACATTTATCAATGCGCACTCTTTTTTTTAAAAATAAAATCTTGATGGTTTGCATGTGATAAGTGGGGTTATAACTTCTGGGGCACTGGCAGAGGTCACTGGCACCGAAGCTGATAATAATTGTTTGATGACATCATCTATTTAATGACATCACATTTGTTACAATGGATGATGATGTTATCCGTGCATTGCCCGTTTCGGCTGCGGTGACCTCTGTTACGTGTAGTTTAAGTTTCCCCTTGAAAATTGGGATGCATTTAGATTCAGAGCATGTGTTTTGTGTAGCATGGCCTGGCATGAAAATCTCTCTTATTACAAAGCTACGCAACCATCTCTCAATTACGGCCACACATGATTTATAAATATAAATACGTCAGGCTAATATTGGTCTGACGGCGATTCGTTCTGGCATGCTACATGCTACATGGCCAAATGTGCCACGTGCACTTTCCATGAGAAGGATAAACGCATGGAAAATGCATTGTTTTTAGCTAATTATAATAAGGAAAAAACCATGCGTTTATCCAAACGCTTGGAAAACGCACATAGCACAATTGGCCATGTATATATGTATTATTAACACTTGCAACGTTTCTGATGTGGTCGTAATTGTTGCTTCCACTGTATTTTGCACGGCTTGGATGTATGGATCATTCACTTGTCACAGTAGTCGTTTGTTATTTAAGCAATGCACTGATTGGTCCATACAGGACTGGCTCCGCCCCCTGCTGCACCCCACTTCCAGCAACACCAAGGGGGGTTCCAACCGCCCCCTGGGATTGGCGGACAGCGAGGAGGGTACCAACAACCGCCTCCGTACCAACAACCGCCTCCGTACCAGCAGCCACCTCCCTACCACGGCGCTCAACAACCCCCGCCGTATAATCAACAGCAACCACCACAGTTCCAACAAGCTCCGAGTGTCTACCAACAGCGAAACGGCCAAGCACCGCAGCCACCTAACGTCCAACAGCAGACCCAGCGCGGATTCCAGCCACAGTTTCAACAGCAACAGTTCCAGCGTCAACAAGCGCCAGCTGGTCAACCCGTCCAGTTTGGACAAAATCCCCCAATCCAAGGACAGAATGCTGGGTTCCAGGGACAAAATGTCCAATTTCAAGGACAGAACGCCCAATTTCAACAACGCCAAGGACAAAACGCCCCCCCGTTCCAAGGTCAGAAAAGCCAGTTCCAACAAGGTCAAGGTCAAAATGCCCAAGGACAAAATGTCCAATTTCAACAAGGCCAAGCCCAAAACGGACAACCTAAACCTGCGGATCAAGGAACCAAGGACACGAATGCCATCAATGCGCAATCAACCGGCCAGCCTGACACATTGAACTCTGCATCAAAAGGTCAAAAACCTCTGTCTATCAATGGTGCTCACGACTTCGTTCGAGTATAACGGAAGCATGGATGATGCCGGGTTAACGTTCAAACTATAGACATTCCATGATTTGCCTTTGTAGTATTAAATTTTCGATTGTATTTTTAAATGTAATTCTTATTGCACTTGTTCACCCCTGCATGCTTCATAATTAGTCAGTTAAATTTTGCAAATTTCTTACTGCATCCTTCTGGTTCCATGCTTTATTTTTAAAATCTGTTTTTAATTGAATAATTTAATTTATTCACAAAAAAATGACTGTCCCATCACAGGTGAGCAGGACGGTCAACAACTGCAGTTTCAACAACATGAACAGTTTCAACAGCAGCAACAGCAATTACATGAACAGCAACAGCAGGTACACCACGATGCACAGCAAATTCAGCAACAGGGACAGGAAATTCAACATCATCAACAACAACAGCAGCAGCAGCAGCAGCAGCAACAACAACATCAACAGTTTAATCAAGTACAGCAAAATCAACAGCAATTACATGACCAGCAACAGCAGCAACAACATCAACAACAACAGTTTAATCAAGTACAGCAAAATCAACAGCAATTACATGACCAGCAACATCAGCAACAACATCAACAACAACAATTTAATCAAGTACAGCAAAATCAACAGCAGTTACATGACCAGCAACAGCAATTTAATCAACAACAAGCTGAGCATGTTCAACAACAAGCTGACAATGTTCAACAACAAGTAAACCAACAAATACATCAACAGCAACAAGAAAATCCAGCGGCTGTTAATCAACAACACGTGGTCGTTAACGAGGCTGTCGTTCAACATCAACAGGGAAATGAACCCCCTGTCGTTGCCAGCCATCAACAAGTAGTTGTAGATGGAAAAGTTGTTGTTGATCAACATCAAGTTGGAGTAGGTCAAGAACAAGTAGTAGATCGGAAAAAGCTTCAACAGCAAGCCGCTGATCAACATCTAGAAGTTTATAATCAACAACAAGAAATTATTAATCAACAAAAAACTCAACAACAAGAAGCTTTTATTCAACAGCAACAAATTCTTAATCAACAACAAGTTCAACAACAGATTTTAAGTCAACAACAGCAGGCGGCTCAAAATTTACAAGCTGCACAAAATCAACAACCTGCCGTTAACCAAGTGCCTCCGTAAACTTGTCGCCAAAGTTAAAATTATGTTATCACCGGAGATGCCATATTGATTTAATTTATAGGATGGAATTGCGGAGCATTAAAAAAGGTTGTACTTAATAAGGAGAATGTTGGATGTATGCATGATTTAGGAATGACATTATCACTTAAATACACATAAGATTTAAGACCTTCTTCTTCTTCGTTGTAGTTGCGAATTATAATTGAATAAGACAAACACAAATGATGGATGTAATCTATTATAAGTTCATTTTGAACTTTAGTTGCTGAATAAGTTGTTGTATTTTTTATCAATTTTTTTTCTCCAAATATTTCTTTTTTAGAATATCCACCGTTAACAAATAACGACCACGAGAAGTAAATTTCTTGGGGTTGTGACTCATACGAAGTATTCTGCTGTCATTTTTCAGAGTGATACGCTGGGATTTCGGGAAAATTCCAAACTGACCAAGTTAAATAATCAGGTGTCGTTTTGTAGATTTGCCAACCTGTCGCGTTTTGATTGCTTATCGTACTATGTCATTTTTTTTAGTTTACCCCTTTTTGTAAGTTTACCCCTTTTTGTTTCTTCTGTATTGGAACACATTTAAAGCATTGTGTGATCAATCAGTGGCGATATTTGTACTTCATTACTTATTACTTCGTTCGTTGCAATTATTTGCAAAACTGTATGAATATTTGTAATGTATTCCGATAAGGAAAAAATCTGTAGCGTTAAAAAGAGTCTGAAGAAATTAATTAGTTATTCAGTAAGAAGTTCTGTATACAACGGTGACTAAAACATAATGCCATAATGCATATTAACATATTTAATGTAAGAATTTTGAAAGATTAAAATATTATCATAAAATATACATTTTGTCAAAAAAAAAAATCGATAAACGTTTATTGTATATGAGCTGTAAAAATCATGTTCGTTGAATTGATGTATATTTTTAATTGTTTTAGGAAATTATTCCTAGGATTGTTGTATAAAGATATTGAATTATCGCATGTGTAATATAAGTTTTATTAATCCTTCGCACTATATCAGTTCAAGTACATGTCTTTAACATTATTCGCGGAGTATGTCACAGATCTGCGAATAAACTTTTAAAATATCTGCGCTAGCCTCTAAGAACTATTTTGTATTCGAGTAAGTTATGTTGGGTGTGAAACGTTTTGGTGTATTTTACGTGAATCTATATTGAGCATTATGCTTTGTCATGGGAAGTTGTGGCTCTGAGATGTAAAATACTTCATATCACAGACAAAGAGCAAATAAAATATTTTTAAGAGAATTTGAAATCATTCCGTGTTGTTATGGTTATCCTGTCTCTGGCCGGGAAGCTGACACTCGCAAAATAATTAAGGAGTCTACTTGTAGACAGTTCTCAATATTATCATAATTATCAGAGGACAGTCTCGAAAAAAAAAAAATCAAAAATATTGAGAAATCAGCTGATAAACATTTTGGTGCCGCAGGATTAGACGTCCTTTTTCTCAGGGCGGTTGACCAGCAGGGCTGTGGTGCTAAATAGTAAACTCCGGGTCATCCAAATTGGCCAGGTCATCGACAAAGTTCTAACTCTAAAACAAGCATCTTAGAAGTGTTTTTGATTATTTTATTTAGAGTGGCATATTTCGATGACCGTGGCCAAATAGTCTTTTCACTGAACAGCCCTGAATTCAGCAGGATATAATTCTTTCCTCTCCTCTTATTACTCATTTTGCTTTTCAGACACCATAAATATAACTTTCTCAAGAAAAATAACAACATCAACGAAATGATAAAGTGTCAAATATACATTAAAATGCACTAAAAATACTGCTGCTAGAATGTACTTTGCTTCAGCCAATCACAGCCAAGGGCAGGAACTTTTTCAGCCAATAGAATTGCAGTATTCTGTTGTAGCCACCCGGTGGAAATACAGAGAATCGTCCATGAAAATCCACTATTCGATGACCCCAGTCAGTAGCAAGAACTTGCCTCAAAGGGAATGATTCGTAACCATGAGTTTGCTGGTTCATGATGGATGTGAACCCCTTGCAGAATTCCATATACTTGACCAAATTAAAAAAAAAAAAATGTTTGAGAGTGAATGCTGTTATTTTACAGCCATCTCACAAATGGTGTCAACTCACGGCAGTGACAAACTTGGAGCCACTTTATTAAGTTCTATCACCTGTAGCTTTTTTCATGATATTCTTGAGAGATATAATCCCTTGTAATTGGGTGAAAGATATCTGCCTCTGACCAAGCACGCCTGCTTGGTCTTCCACGCAGTATACACCAGAAATTGAGAATAGTAACATGTCATCAGAGATTCCTCGTGGTCATTTTCAGTACGTTAAAATTCTTCACTGCACTTATTAGCTTACAAAGCTTTCTAAATAGAGCAAAATGCTGCCAAATCCAGTTCAAACAGTCTTGTCATATTGCACTGTTTGCCTCGAGTAATTTTTAAACAGTTTTTAAGAACGACAAAGAAAACAAGTTTTCAAACAGCACTGAACAGTCTTTAACAGGCCTATGGCTGCCTATAATTGGCTTTCAATGAAAGAGCATCCGCGCATTGCATTATGCTTTTGGCAGTTTTGCAAACACACTTTTGAGCGAACTGTTCGTTTTGTGGCATCTCGCTATAATAGCACATTAAGTTATCATATTGAACAAACAAATTGTTTAATATAACATGTTATACATTGCTTTATTGTGATCTACATTGCATAGGCAGGACACGTAATTTTTTAGTTTTTAATTTTAGTTAGGTCACGGTTTTTTGATCTTATGATTCTCGGAACTTTCTCGGACCATTTTCCATGAGACTGTCGGAAAATTTAAAAAATACCCATGGTGTTTTTTTTTCTTCATAAATTAACACAGGTGATGTGATACTTTGAGATGCAATACACATATTTTCCCAGACAATTGTTGATTAATTGAGCGGCACTGCAAAAGTTTGGCCGGCGGTGTCAAGAAACGAAAGATCACCAAGTCGGTCATCCATCCTAACAGATCCCTCAGAATATTGCCAGAACTACTTTATAGTCAACAAAATTGTCTGTCCTACAAATCATGGAAAAAGTCCCACACATGAAATAATACACAAATATGTACAACATATCACAGTAGCAACTTTAATATAAATTTACAAACAATTTATGACTACAAATATACATAATATTGCACTTCATGAGACGTGTTTGACTGATAAATATGGAATGTTTTCACTTTTCTCCTCGATCTGAAATTTAAAGGGGAAAAAAAATTAAGAACATATTTATTTAAAAAATAGTGATACTTCAAATTTTCATATAAATGTTTTGAAATATAAAAATAATGTTTTTACAATTTTATACAAACATGAAAATAATTGACAAATTTTGCAGATATACATATATATATATAAATGTGTACAATTGGAAATAAAAAGACATGAGTTAAATAGTATATATACATACTTTGGCCACTTAGCAAAATTAGATTCTGAACGGCTATAAGCGTTGACTGGTCATTTTGTCCAGTTATCACATTTCTATCAACCACAATATGAACTTCTCCTGGTTCACTACCTGAAAAAAATAAGTAAATAGCATTGTAAGAATATCAAATTTTGAAAAAGAAAAGTTTTTTTTATTAATAATACAGTTATTTGTTCTTAGTGTAAGGGCAAGCAGTCTTCCGAGTTATGCAAAGATTTTACATTTTGCAAATATAAAAACTTAACAATTTCATCTTGCTATTTACTTTGCAACGCTCTTCAAAGTGATGATGGAACTAACAAATAGTTGTCGTTATTCAAAGATTCAGTAACTTCCAATGACATGGCTATGAATTAGCAGTCCTGTCATTTTTCATGGTATTTTTTTAACAGGTTGAATAAATATTGTCTGGACAGTATACATACATCATTGCCAATTATCGCCATTTTATATTATTGAAATTAGTAATTAGGTTTTTATTGGCGATGACTAAGTCATTGAGTAATAACATTAACATTTTTAAGAGGCAGAAGCCGATTCACTGCATGAAAATGATGGTTGTGGAAAAATAACAGCAAGTCAAGATTAGTAATAGTGTGTGCACTCATTATTTTTCAGTATAGAATAGATTCAGGTAGGTCAGAAAGCTGTTAAACCGTGTGCACATATAATCCTATGAAAAAAAATAAAGACTGCTGCATGGCCCTTATTCTGCGAACTCAGACGCAAATGAGGGCAATGCTTGCTTGGCTAGTTGTGAATACTCACTACTATAAGTAGCCCCATAATCTTTTATAAAATCTTCAGGGATAAGGGTCATGCTTCCAAAGATCGGTGTCCGAGCCACTTCATATACTGACATCTGTTGTAAAAATAATTAAGCATTAATCAGCCTGTTCATTACACAATGGAAATTCCTTTATAATCTGTGCATTTCGACTAAAATATGTAATTTAAGTTCATACTTAAAATTATATTAACAATTTCTTCACAAAATAAAAAATTGAGCAATGGTTACAGCCACCAAGTGAAAGTTATTTACATATAGATGATTATCATATCAGCAATTCTATGTACTATATATTGTTTTTACATAAAGAGGGAGAAAAATTCTTACAGCTGTCATGCTGTATTTCTTAAATATCCAGTTATCTTCTTTGTCAACCGCACATGCTAATGCTCCAACTCCCAGCCCAATGGCACATATAGGTTCTGAGAAAAAAATAAAAACTATTGTTATTGTTTTTTCATAATGATGGAAGTAACTATGTAAATAATCATTAATTAAATATCAATTCCAAAATGACGTGTACACATAAGATATTGAATCATGAATGACATGAAGCGGTCAATAAAAGTAATAGATATATTAGTTAAATACATACTCTTTTCTTGGACAAAGTTGTTGACTATGTGAGCGAGATCTTTGTGTTGCGCCAAATCACTGACGGCACCAGGACAGTTTGGAATTAAGAGGGCTGAATAACGACTAGCTACAAATAAATGAAGAAATAACCAACGTTTTATAGAAGCGATTGCATTTTTAAATCATAAATCATAGAATAGAACACTGCTACAGCAGTCATGTTTAATTAATAAATATATGATATTTTATATGAGTTTACACACACCATCAATGGACTCCAAACTAATAGGCTGGGAAAATGACTTTGTTCGAAAATCAGCCAGCCATCTTCTTGTATTGTCATCTGCCTGGACATATTCCACGGCTTTGGCCTACAAAAAAATCTTTCAATTTAATGCAGATATACATTGAAGATCATTTGATATGAACAATTGTTAAAATTTGACAAAGTCTCTAATATTACAATTAAATGATGTATAGTCAACCCAGCGACAAAATCCAGTGAACATTGTGACGTGGTCACCCGCACACATGCCAAGTCTCACGCATTTGGAGTGAGTGTCACTCATTTGGTTGCCGTCTCACTCCTCTGGAGTATTTTCTTCATTTAATTTGTCTCACGCAATGAGAACCAAAATAAATCTTTAACATTTTTATATACTGGTTGAAGAATGCACTATGATCTTCCAATGGTTCCGTTTCTAGCGTTGCAACTCTTGTCCGATGTTTTGCGTGTCATTATTTCGAACATTCCAGACGTCTTATTGGTCGAGAGGCCGTTAAAGTAATTATTTTTTGTTGGCGATGATGGTCGACGATAATATTTGCGGTAATTAACTTCATACATAAAAAAATAATTTTTGGGAATAGTGTGAATCGTGACCCATCGCGACCTAAAATTCAGGTACACTAATCATAGTGGAATGCCAAAACTCGCGCCTTCACCACTCCAGAACACTGTCACGCACTATACATGCTATATAGACACTAGGAACCCAGTGACATCATATTGTTAACCCATCAACTGACGGGTCCAGACGTAAAACAAATCCCCGCCTAATCCTTGGAATATGGGTGCGGATGTGAATGATTGGTTGAAGAAATTAAGCCATGTATATATATATCACAATGGATTGGTTGTCGTCTGATCACTGTCACTGTAGTGTAGCTGTTTTAGCTGTCGCCAGGTTGACTAGCAATCATTACCAATTACTCAGGTGTACCTTACCATGGGAGAGGTGAGCTGCACATTAAATACAGTTTTAGCCAGATTGAACGCTTGGATGAAAGACTGAGCTGACACCCCTGGAAAAAAAAGTCAGAAATGACAGAATGTCACCAAAAATATTTATTGCAAATCTCTAATTCTTGGGCGTATAACCTATCTCATCAAGCTTAGCTGTCACAGTTTGACATGTCATGCTAAATAGCTCTAAATGCTGTCGCTGTCAAAAGTAACTATGGGCGATATTCAGTGTAACACATTCAAAAGACTGCTCACAGTGAGATCAAGCAATCTGCCATATTAAGACTATAGCAATAAGTAAATTGGTTAATTTCAATATTATGACAGGCCGTTACACACCTTCAATAGCTGATGACAAAACTATCAGGCAGTTTCTCTTGGGAGCCGTCATTTTCATAGGCGGAGCTTTCCCATACAAACACACTAGGTGGCGTCATGATACTACTAGCGCCACCTCTAGGATAATTTTCTTAACAGATCGAAGACGATGATTTGTAATCCTAATTAGGTCCTAATCTTTGATTGGAATATTGGAGTACTTAAGAATAATCCCCAACTTGCTCACAAGGAGGTAGTCGGGGTGCACACCATAGATAATGACGGAGGAGTGGAGGCGCTGCGAGCAGCTTGTTTAATCCCATGTGTAGGACTGTATATGTACTTATCTCAGCCTTTCTATAGAATGTTTAAGATTTTTCTTTTTACCTAATTAATAATAAATAATAATATTATATATGGCATGGTTAGGTATTGGTTGGCATTGCAGAACCGTCAATACCAAAGCAATTTAATTAAATACAGATCTTTGGTGTGGCTTTCTGTACATTTTTGGTAGTTGCCTTCAAATTCATCAGAGGGCGACACTAGCCAGTACTTTTCCATTAGCACATGGCATTTTCCCAAGAATTTCCATCTGGCTTCAAGGAATGGTATATTCTTAAGTCACTAGGCCGATTTCATTCAGGCAAGGCAGCTAATGGACAGCAATGGTCCCACGTTGTGCAAAGATTCAACTCGGACAATTTACACTGTGCGGAGCCACTTCGAGTAAAAATAACGCCAAAGAAATGATTTTTATATAAAATGGATTTAATGTGTACAACTACGTGGTAGGACACATTTACAAAATCACAAGAACAGCTGCCTAAAATGGCACATACACTGCAACTGGTAACCTCAGACACACTTCACTTATACACAAACATGTACTTCATACAACTAAATACTCGTAAATGTCATAATAATTTACACGGAGAATAATTTAGCAACAGCAAGATTGTTCCCATACAGTGTGAATCTGTGTGATCTCTCGCCAACCCGTTAACAGTCAATAGTATTTCTATGGAAATAGATTAGGCCTATAGATACATGTACAATAATTACACAGAGATTCCAACTAAAAGTCTTAATGAATTAAGCTGCCGCCTCTTCGGCGGGTTTTTCCGATTCCTTGGCGTCGACCTTGGCTTTCTTCAAAGGTGACTCGTCCTCGTCCTTAGCCGCTTTCTCCGCTACTCGCTTCTGTGGACTTACAACTGCAACAGGAGCACCTGCAATTAATACGAGAGTCTTCAATGTCTACTTCTCTTTAGTTAAGTTTTGTTAGTTCATGAAGACAACTAATGTTGTTATATTTTCTGGGACTTAAACACAAATTTTCCTTTAATTAAATCTTTTCCCCAATATTTTGGCAATGTTACTTTGCACTGTATCTCATCGATTTACAGCTATAGCTATTAGGATATTTTAGGGTATTTTATTGTAATTATAGTTTCGAATCGTACCATCTGTCTTTTCGTCCTCCTCTTCATCTTCGTCATCTTTATCATCATCATCTTTATCATCGTCATCTTTATCATCTTTATCTTCCGATGAGTCCTCTCCATCTTCTTCTTTGTCTTCCGTTGATTCGGCTTCTGGTTTTTCTGACTCAGCCTTAGCCTTCTCCTTCTAAAAAAGTCATATTCCGTTATAAATCACCATATTATAATTAAATTGCAATAATCATAATTTCAGTTATTAATGTACCAATAATCATAATTTCAGTTATTAATGTACCAATGATTTCAATAGATCGTGTTGAAACACAAGAATTATCATTATCATAGTTACAAATCAATAAGTTTGTATATGAACGAGCAATAGTATAATCTATAATTTTGTATATAAGAAGTAGTTTGTATATAAACGAGCTATAGAGTAAATCAATAATTTTGTATATAAAAGAACTATTGAATATTAATCACCTCTACTTTCTCGGGAGTTTCCTTCTCCTCCTTCTCAACCTGGACGTTTTGTTCAACCTCGGCCATTTTTTTTTACTGAAAACAAATGTACACGCGTTAAATATAAACTCAAAATGTTGCATTCTTCTATATAAGTTAGTTTCATTAAAATCAGTCCGTCAAATTGAAACTAGACAAAGCTATCATAGCTGGCTACTCAAAATAGATGTATGCCGATTATAAGTAACCACAGAAGCAGCTGGTATTAGCATGTTTTAGACTACAGCCGGGTACAGGTCGCTACAGACAGCTTAGCTGGAGTCGACCGTATTTTATGAAACTAACTGTATAACATTAGCAAATTATCAACTCTGGCTAACACCTAGTCTCAAGGACATTGGTAAACACATGCACCTGGTGCTTATAAATTATAATTTATGTTTTTTTATTTTTTATCTAAAAGATACAACTTTACTCACAACTAGATAAGCAGGAAACATTAATCTAAAGTCAAAACTGAAACTACTATTTAAACTGAAACTAATATTAAAGTCTGATTTTTACACGCCTAACTACAGGTAAATTCCCAGGGGTTTATTGCCCGTCATGTTTGGCCAATTACAAAACAGTATCCAACACGATTTTAGCAGGAAGTATTAGGCGAGTGGGAAATTTAGAAATTCAAATTTCCTCTCCCACCTGAGGAGCACTCTTTTGTGACCATGATGAGTTCTTTCATAGAGGTCACTAGAGCATGACGGCTGGGCTGATGCGCCGTCTGGCGGACAAGCTGCTGTTCTGCTGTTGCTATAAATAGTGCACACCTGAGTGGTAATTACACCCCCCGTTCTTTCTAACACCCCCCCCCTGTACAATTAGTAATTATTTAGCCTTAAAGTGAGGTCTGTGCAGCCTCCCAGCAGAAACTACATCTGCCTGGGGGCCTTATCTCGATAATTACTGATAAAGTGATAACACTTTCATACAATGGCTACGATTACATTGTTCAGTGCTAACCAAGCACATTTGTGACAAGGAAGTAAAATGACATTTTTAGGCCATGAAACTAAATTAGTATGAGCTACAACCTTTTCCAGGTCCTGCTCTTTTGTGCAAACTCACAACTAGCAACTCTTTATTAAGCAATTGACTGTCTAAACTTACTAGCTTCTATTAACTTTTAAACCCATTAAAAAGTACCATTAAATAGTTCTTCAAAACTGCTGACATAGATGTTAGTACTTTCATTATTAACACTGATTATTTTACATGCTTTTTAATGTGTATTCTAACTAGTAATAGCAATCTTATAATGGTTCAACTTATCTAACTAACTTTTCAACTTTTAAATGGTTTTACAGCAGCCACCATCAGTTAGATAAGACCAGCAATTTCCACAGGCATACGCAGTTCAACTAGCTGCTGCTGCTGCAGTGCTGCTGATGCAGTTTTCTGAGATTGCGGTAGAGAGCATCACTGCCAGATTTTGATAGCATTTCGACTCCCAGGGAATCAGTGACTGCAGCTGCAAGGTTCTGCTCTATATACACTACTACATTATACCATGTTAGAAATACTAACTAATTTATATCTAACATGTTAATGAGCTGCAGACTTAATATCTACACATTTCTAATGAACAACAGTTACTACCGTATTTTCCTGAATACACACAACTCTCAAATAGAGGCCTGGGCTAGAGGCACTGAGTTATGGATAACCCTAAGGTCTCGTATAGTCGCCGGGGAGAAGGTTTACCACCCCCCCCCCCCCCCCTTGGGGGGCTCTCCCCGCCAAATTGGTCCAAATATTCAATAGACCGAAACATTGGCTTCCAATCAATTAAGTACTGTTCAAACTAATTTTCATTGATATTCTTTAACTATTTTATTTAATTGAAGAATCTTGTAAAGCATCTTAAATTAATATTTTCCCTCAGCACCAGCAGCTTGTGTGACATCGTGTGACGTAGTATCGATCGTTCTTTGTGCTGCCCCCGACGCGCCAACCATCTCATGAATATTTATTATTTCAGGCACCTGCCATTTGGAGGGGGGGGGGGGGCGCTCTGTAAATCCCCCCCCCCCTTTAAGGCTTTATTCTTTCTTTTTTCATGGATTTGGTTTGATTTATCATTTAATACTCAACTGAACCCCATTCAATGATGTTGATTAGGACAAACAGAAACTACTCAAAACAATTAACAGCGAAAACAAACAGTCGACAACAAAACCAAACATAAACACCAAACATTGGAGAAAAAAATAAAGAATAATGCTCAACCACTCCCTAACCACAAACTGCTAAATTTGAGTTCATTAAAAATAAAAACACGACCAATTTAAACGAAATCGCACATGTAAACCTATTCCTGAAAACGGTAGATAGAACATGTTCCAGGATATTTTCCAAGAAACCGAAATTACAAGAATTGAGCGCTATCATAAATTATCCGCCAAATGTCCGCTAACGCTATTAACATGCTTGTTAACTTATTAACAGGTAACCTGCATGACCTAAATGATATTTCGAACTTTAGAAATCAAAAATATTTTACTGATTTCCATTTAACAAGCAATCGACATCATTTTTCTATTCATCACTCTTTGTCCATGATTTGAGATGCCGGCCGGCTTCTTTACACACGTGTTATTTGTCATCAAGTTTTCAGAAGAAAAACACGATTTAACGATTATTACTTTACGTCAGTTTTTGCTAAATGTTATGGAGATAATTCTAGTGCCATTGCTAATACCAGTTATGCAATATAATAAGAGAAATCAGCTTACCTTTAGAGGATAGTACTTCCACACTCTAACAACACAAAGCAGTCGAATGAAGAGTTCCCGCGTCGCTCTTCTATAAGTATTCTAAGGCCACGTGACCAGAGCTGACCAATCAGAAACTAGCAGGAGGCCCTCAATTATTTCGCGCCAAAAAGACTCGGAGAATTAAATAAAATTAACAAAAGCACAAATTGCAGTGGGAAGAAGAGTTTAGGAACCTGCGATGAAAAAAATCAAGAATTATATGTCCATGTTTTAGATTAAAGATCAGACAGAAAGAGCTTTTGCATACATTATGCAAATTTTTGATGACGACACGGTGAAAATGCTTCGCGGAGTCCCACGTGCCTGCACGCCTCCTAGCGGGGAAACTTAGAACTACCGAAAATTCAGCATGGAGGCGGTCGACCATTCCAAATTGTTGTACCTTTTGAAGGTAAAACGACCGCTTAAACTCCATTGAAATGTCTAAACTAACTTGTAAGACATGTATCAAATGATTGGGCACCAAACTCTAGTCTCGCAGCTCGATACCATACTGTTTTGTCTTAAAAATCAGCATTTGAAGTGAGCGATATTTCAATGGTTGCAATGAATCAACAATCAACACACGTGATAGTGGGTGGGAACCGGCTGAGCAATAGTTGTTTGGGATTTTTATCATTAAAAAAACTGCATTGTGGATATAGTGCAATCTGCATTGTTGGAAATGGCCTGAAATAACAGTGTAATGCAAGCTTCATCTGACATACAAATTGGGCAGAATTTGCAGAAATATACATTTATTGAACATCCGGCATCACCCCCCCCCCCCCCTCCAAACGTGCCCAAGCCACCCAGTGAATGGGCGCACCTCAATGCATAATGCTAAATAGTTCGGTGGAATTGGTTGAGAAATTTTGGATTTGGTAATTTGCTAGAGATCACAATATCATCCCCCCCCCCCAAAACCCCTTTCCCACCAAGCAAAATCAGACTGCAATACATGGCAATGCTCTCACCCCCCCCCCCACCCCCTTTCCTCCAAACTCATCCTATACCCTCTTACTCATACTGACCAATTCATCAATAACGATTTAATTAAAAATAATGGCATAAAATTGATATGATTTTTGCAAAATATTAATTGCAGACACTTAATTGCCAGGACCCAGGTATTAATTAATTTGTGAGGCAACCGTCAGTTATAATTAGCAGACTAATTTGGTAGCTGTTGGTCTATTGACGGCCACTAACCAAAGAAAAACAGAAATATATATATATGCAATGTACATACATCTGCTGTCCCTAGATATAAGAATAATTGCTTACACCTGTCAAACTTGCTTATTGCTATCCTTGGAACGGCTAAATGGGAATATGTGGTACAAACACGAATGAAATATTTGTCGTTACTGTAAATTGGTACATCCTATTTCGTTTATATTTACAGTTTTTGACATGATTTAAAAGTTAGCGTAGGTTTTGTCAGGAAGAAATTTGAATATTAATTGCGATTATATTGAAAATTGTATTTTTAAGAATGCCGTTTTAGTCTTGGCTACTCTCATTTGTGATTCAAACTTTCCTAGTCTATTGATTTTAGTGAATCTATTTAATTTTTCCTATTTATTTTTTTTGCTCCCACAGGCCAACTCCAAGGACACAGTCCTTCGACTATGTAACGAAGCTTTTGCATTGAGAAACAACGTGGAGTTGCCAGGGACGACGCGGGAAAATATCGCAAATCTTCTGGGAATTTCTAAACAAGAAAGTTCTGAGGTAAATAAATGATAGTTTGGGCAATAACTGTGGTACTCGTCAATGTGGTTGCACTGATTGAGTGGGTTGTTAATAGTTATTACGCTGTCTATTAAATTATTGCTTGCATTTTATTATTTAAATGGTTCTGCAGCCTACTGGTCTTTAGTTTAGATAGATCGATAGATATGGAAAAAGCAGCCCTTTAAGGCAAGTTCTTGCCGCTAGCGAGGGTTGATTGATGAGGTGAGAGAGAGGAGTTCACAAATGTTACACATTTACCCCATGGGTGGGAACTTTTACTTGCCCCAACATAGACACTGAGTACAAGGGACCGCCAATAAGTCTGCTTATATTATCAGCAGCCGAAAAAAGACATCATGATGAGATGATAAGACTTGCTTTAGTTTACACATTTACCCCATGGATGGGAAATTTTACTTGCCCCAGCATAGACAACTGGTACAAGAAACCACCAGTTTATAATAATGTCTCATGTTACTCATTAAGAGTTAGTGATGGCAAATCGGTCTCGAAACTGACATCGATTAATCGGTAAGCTGTTCGATGCGATAATCAATTTTTAAATCGGTTTTATTTTTCCATAGACTGAGAGCAAATGCAAAGAAAAACATTAACGCCTCAACGTTCAAAGTTTAATGACTTCGCTTTTCTCATAGGTATATACAGATTTGTCAACAATAGCTCTGATAATCGGCTGTTACTTACTTTTGCCGACGATAATCGATTAAAATCGTCGAATCATGCCGTCACTACTAAGAGTGTTTGGACCGGGATTGGAACCTGGGCCTTCAGCAGTGCTTGCCAGTGCGATAACTTAAATCACCTGGCCACCTATAGGCAGCTGCTTAATCTAGGCTTCCGCTAATCGTTCGCCACGGTCCTCTTGGCGAAATTTATGTAACTGTGGCGGAATTAAATTCTTGTGTGGCGAAAATCTATCAAACTTAGTGGCGAAAATGCCTATGAGCCAAGCAATCTGATTGGTCCTCCGAATGGTGTCATCCTTGTATTATGAAAGCTGCTTCAAATAATGGTGGCTAAACTGTCTCTGTTGTGGCAAAACAAAATTGGACTGCTTTAGCCGCAGTGGCTAAGGCTGGAATTAATTTAGAGGAAGCCTAGTTAATTATATAGGTCTAATGTTTTAACAAAAATATGGAAAAAAACATACAGCACCTTGTGTCATGAAAAAAGAAGAAAAGTAACAAGAAGATAGTAGTTGATCCAAGGATTATATCACATGTATTAAATTGCTTGCAGTATATATTTTTCCATTGGTACTTAAACGGAGTATTCATGTCATGATTTTTTTCTTTCACAGCTCTTAACGGCCTTGAAGAAACTGATCAAAAATGCCATTTTCCAAGGATCAACCGAACCGGGTGTAGTCGTCAAGTTGTTTCCAGGTAGGTCCCGTTTGTTCGTATGGCACTGACCATGAACCCGCCAGTGCTGACCAGTGTTTTCTTATTGGAGTATACATGCAAATGCAAGGCTGATTTAGGATTTTTTTTTTTGTCAATCAGAGGGACACATGTATTGCAGTGCTGCCAAATTATACTTTATAAAAAGTATTATACTTTTTTCACTGAAATCAACTTTTTTTTTTTTTACTGAAATCAACTTTTTTTTATACTTCTTTCACAATGATACTAAAATATTTTTTACAAAAAAAGTAGCATTTTTCAAGGTCATACATCTAGAATGGTCTCGCAGTGGAGACTAAAGTTTTACAATTAATGACCACGTTTCAGATTCTTAGCGTAGACGGAACGGAACTTAAGGAAGTTTAAGAAGTGACTAGTTTTTCTGTTCCCTGAAGGTGGGGAAAAGTGGAAGGCCCCATTATTAAAAACTGCATTTTGTCTGAGAATTTTGTCTGTAAACTGTAAGAGGGAAATAATGTTTTTGCATACTATTTTTGTCATAATTTTGTACTTTCTTTTTGGCCATAAATTTGCGAAAACTTGATGTGGCAGCACTGGGATTGCCATTTATATGTAGTACTCATGCGGATATATTTTTGTTATAATTTAATATAAAATGGGGTGGGGGGCAGGGGTGTCGGAAGGTGACAAGGGCAGGGGCGCAGCTCAAATAAGGAGGGCACCCTCTCCCCAGAGAAAACTAGATTAGGGGGAAGGGGGGAGGCACTTGGGTGGGGGATTCTAGGTTTTGGTGGGGCGTGTCTGAGTTATTGAACACCAATAGCAAGAGAAGTGATTAAAAAGGTTTATAAATTGATAAAACTGGTGTTATGATGTTCGCACTTTATGCTGCAATCGTGAGATCTGATAGAAAGTTTGCGCCCTTGGCTGTGATCGAAGTGCATCCTAGCCCCTGTATTTTTAGTGCATTTTAATGTAAATTTGACACCTTATTATTCAGTTTGATTTTTGTTATTTTTGTGAGAAAGTTATATTTATTGAATAAGTCAGTGATCATCTGCTATGTCTGAATAAAAGCAAAATGAGTAATAAGAGGAGAGGAAGGACTTATGTCCTGCTGAATTCAGGGCTGCTCAGTGAAAAGACTCTATTCTATTTACAAAAGTTTCAAGTAAACTTAAAATTGATCATTGTACTCTAAAAGTTTTTAGAAGTTATTTTAGATATTAGCACCAACAACAATTTCTGCCCTCTAAAATCTTAAACGCTTCTTTCGGCTGGATTTATAACTGATAATTTTAAAGTGTTTATTTTATGCCGTATTTTATGCTGTATCTTATACTGTATTTTATAATGTATTCGATACTGTATTTCATACAGTATTTGATACACTGTATTTTATGCTGTATTTCATACTGTATCTTATACTGTATTTTATGCTGTATCGTATACTGTATTTTATAGTGTATTTTATGCTGTATTTCAAACAGTATTTGATACACTGTATTTTATACTGTATTTCATACTGTATTTCATACTGTATTTCATACTGTATTTCACACTGTATTTCATACTGTATTTCATACTGTATTTTATACTGATTTAAATGTCAAGTTACAAGGGAAGGAACTATGTAAATTTACTAATCATGCTAATGTTTAATTACACCATGACACCAATAGGTTACACTGTTTGTTGACTTCAGCAATACAACCGCATTTATTTATCATCCTGAGTAGGAAAAATTAAAAGGGGAATCCCCAGGATGCTCCCCCCCCCCTTCAGCCCCCCCCCCCCTTCAGCCCCCCCCCCCTCTCCAGGCATTGGCTCATGGGTTGGTGCTAAAAATAGCCTCAAGCACACGACAAAAACAACATCCTTTTTATGTTCCTTTTTCTTTTTATTGAACATTTACTGATCTGTTTATCTATCTAGATCTATCTACAGGGCCGTAGCCTGGGGAAAAGTCTAGGGGGAGGGGGCAGTTCGGTCAAAGGTCATGCTTCTGATGTTCTGATGTTCACTTCAGTAAACATATATATAAGTACTAAATTTGGCAAAATTATACTGCCTCCCCCCCCCCCCTCCCTCCTGCCCCCTCGAAGGCTACGGCCCTGATCTATCTATCATAATGGGTAAAGACACAACAAGTAATACATATGTCTTTTCTGTCTGGCAAGTCTGTTTCTATCTCTGAGACTATTTTGTCTATCTTTCGATCCTTGGTATGTATAGCTTTTGTATCTATATATAGGCTTACTATGAGTAGCCTACATAACAAGTGATTAAATTGTGTCTGTCTCATAAAGCCCTTCAGCTCTGCCTGTCTGTCTGTCTAGCTGTCCTTACTCCCCCCATCGCAGAGCATCTCTTTCCAATATTTTACACTCCATCTTGCCAAGTCTTTTCTGCGTCATTTGCTGCTGGGACTCTACTAGGAGTCAGGAAACCCTTTGTTTATCAAGCCCCCTATTGAGTCATAGCTAGCGGAGACATTTTGGGTAACTATGTGGGGGGGGGGGGGGGGGGGGGGGGTAGTAGATAAAATAAGAAAATATTGGTTTGAAATACATTCTAGATGTTTTTTTTTGTTTTTTTAAATAGATATAGGGAAGATATATTTTACAATTGAATGATAGCATTCATATACATAGAATTCCCCCCCCCCCCCTCCCCCACTGTTTCCTCTATAAATTCCACCCTTTGTTTGGAATGCCTGGAACAAAGAATTCGGCTTCCATGATCAAACCACTGACTGCATCCATAGTGATCTGGCTTAGATTGTTCAATTCAATTATGCGAAACTGATATGTTGGGCTAAATTGATTTATGATCATGCAGATTAAATGAAATTAGGGTAATTTGAACCCTAGAAGGCAAAGCTGCAAGGCCCACGTGAGTCTGGAACCACTGCTGGGAACCCTCGCTAGCTGTGCACGTGGGAGGAGAGCCAAGGTCACGGTTATTGACCTTGGATGTTTTGTACTTTTCCGCTAGAGGGCAGCAGCGCCTAGTCAAATATGAGTTTTTTTTGTTGTTGTGGCAAATCGGTAAACTATCGATTGACATAGATCTGGCGAAATTAGGCATGGAATAGAGAATTAAATTTATTTGCCGATTGTATTATTTATAGGACAAATAAAAGTAGATTGCATAAATGCAGACGACATACTAGCTAGACATATTAAACAGACACTCGTTTAATAATGCTCTGACATGCAATGTTATATAGCTATGCATTCTTAATGCTTTAATGCTACTATCTGTTAAATATGAGATTTTATAGTCACCTCACTATTAAGACCACTTGCAATTTAGGCCTCTGGAAGTCCACTATATCAACCGCAAACCTCACAATTAAGACCACCTCACCATTTTTTAAGATTTTACATTATTTACATCTTAATCTTGACAGCCAGCCAGCCAGACAAACAGGCAGACAAATCACTTTTATTTTCATATCAATTATAAAAGTTATAAAAGAAAGAAAGAGAGAGAAAGAAGAAAGAAAGAGAAAACGAAAGAAAGAAGGTGAATTAGTTTCAATTTTTGTTTATGTTTAAGTGAAGGCATTATTTAATTTTCTTATATATATACAATTGTATGCCCTTTTTAATCTGCCATATAACCTTTACAGTAGCCTAAATGCTATTGATCCTAGTTCCTTGATCATTCACCTATTTATTGATCAGTTCCTTGGCTTCATCGCCCCAATACTTTCTTTTCCCTTGATTCTGTACTAGCTGCCATATTTGACCTAAGGTGAGGAGGAAATTGACAAAGAAAAAAAAACCAATAATGCTGGCAGGATAATGTTGTTAGTGTCATATCAATTGACAATGTCAATTTACATAATTCTGAATAATATAGTTGTTTGTTAGTAAGACCAATGATACTGTATTGTTAGTTGTTGTGATGAATGAAGAAAGAAAGAAAGAAAGAAAGAGAAAAAGAAAGAAAAAAAAAGAGAAAGTAAGAGAGAAAGGAAAGAAAGAGAAAGAAAGATAGAAAGAGAAAGAAAGAAAGAAAGAAGGTGAAATAGTTTCCATTTTTGTTAATGTTTAATAATGTGAAAGCATTATTTAATTTTCACACTTATTTCTTTGGCAACACAAATGTAAGAATCTTCATGTATACATGATTTTCTTTCTGAATTCCACTAATGCATTTTTGGTGTAATTTAACCATATTGCTTTATTGCCTATAATTAGCTGTCATTGGGGTACAAATAATTTTGGCGGGAAATCGGCTTGTGCTAACTGTTTGACCCTCAACCCTAATAAATGACCCCCATCTGTGTTTAGCCTCCCCCCCCCCTCTAAAACCCCCATGCATTCTCCCAAAGTGACGCTTGTCACCCCCCTCTGACAACAAAAGGGGCTCAGGTATAATACCCCTTTTGTAAATTCAAAATAGAACCCCTGTGCCCCGCTTTCTAAGGTTAATTAGGCGAAGCTTTGAAAAGTCTTCAAACGACAATGGCCGGACGAAAGTAAAAGGAAATGTCTGACTTAACATGACGTCATATCGTCTGCTTTTGTTCTGAGGTGACAAATTACGTAATGGAATGTAATTAGATAGCAGTACGTACGTTCCTAAGATGATGAATACGCAAATGATGACGTCATGTCGTTTGATTTTGGTTATAACGTTCTTAATTACGTAATGAAATGTGATTATGATGTAGCCATGTTATTTTAAATGTCATGATTATGATAACAATTAATTTTGGTGATAAATTCATATTTCTAGTACAGGAAAGTTATCTATAGATTAATTAGAAGGTGAGAATCAGAGATTATAACTGTTTTTACTGGTAATTTATAGTTCATAATCTTATCAGTAGTAGTAGTAGTAGTAAATTTGTAATTAAATGCATAATTGTGAAGATATTTTGTAGTTGAACACTTAAATTGACTACTGATACAATTTTATTTTAGGTAGTCAATTTAAGTGTTTTAGTCGAGATGTGCCCCGCTTTCTAAGGTTAATTAGGCGAAGCTTTGAAAAGTCTTCAAACGACAATGGCCGGACGAAAGTAAAAGGAAATGTCTGACTTAACATGACGTCATATCGTCTGCTTTTGTTCTGAGGTGACAAATTACGTAATGGAATGTAATTAGATAGCAGTACGTACGTTCCTAAGATGATGAATACGCAAATGATGACGTCATGTCGTTTGATTTTGGTTATAACGTTCTTAATTACGTAATGAAATGTGATTATGATGTAGCCATGTTATTTTAAATGTCATGATTATGATAACAATTAATTTTGGTGATAAATTCATATTTCTAGTACAGGAAAGTTATCTATAGATTAATTAGAAGGTGAGAATCAGAGATTATAACTGTTTTTACTGGTAATTTATAGTTCATAATCTTATCAGTAGTAGTAGTAGTAGTAAATTTGTAAATAAATGCATAATTGTGAAGATATTTTGTAGTTGAACACTTAAATTGACTACTGATACAATTTTATTTTAGGTAGTCAATTTAAGTGTTTTAGTCGAGATGTTTCAAATTGATTTATTTCCTCCCTAATAATCTCGATAAATTATACTAAAAATATATTTTCCCCCTTATTTTGTTCTTAAGTCTTTGAATTTATGAAGTACTGAGCATTTTATTTGAATATATGCTAATGTAACTATGTTCACTAAGGCGTGACTGCTTCTCAAATTCCCATTAAAAAGTAGTAAAAAAAAAAATTTAAAATATTTATGTGAATTCTTGCATGCATGCTCTTAACATGTAAAAAACCAATCTAGAAAATTGCAGACAAAAAATAAAAGGATGAAAGAATAGATTAACTGGCAACTACATGCTTTGTGAATTGCTTGCTTATTTTAAGGGGGGTGCTAGCGAAAAATTCTCGTTATAATAAGATAATTATTTATAATATCATACAAAATTGATTTATTTGATAATAGTGATTCATGGCTGCAGCAGCCTGCAGATATTAGTTAATATTAATTAATTTTGTGAAATAATTGTTTTGGTAATTTTTAATTTAGTAGAAATGATAATATAGATTCCAAAAGATTGATTTTTACAAAATAATATTTTGGTTATAGTTTATCAATTTATCATGCATCAAAGACCTCTGTAAATTATAAATGGTGGGAAATTCAATATTCATAACTGATGGAATTTGTACATATATTGATGTAATTTATTGACATATCTTGTGAAATGGTTATTATCTATTTTAGATGATTATTCACTGATAAGTTATGCTTGAGAAAGCATAAACTAGATTACCATATTGTGGGATTTAAAAATGTCTTATGGATAATGAATTAGATTAGTTGTATTGTTTTCGAATCGCCATGGAAATTGCGATGAATCATGGGAGGCATTGGAGGGGGGGGGGGGGTACTTTCTTTAAAGTAAAAATAAGGTAAAATGCTGAATTATTGGTAAATTATAAATGTCTCTGAAAATTGGATTTACAAGTCCAGGTGGCGCTTTTTAACTTCCTCAGCTGCTCAGTGATATTTGAAAACAGGAAACGGAAATGCTTTGTTTAATAATTATAGATAAAACTCATAAAAGTAGAATGCTTACGATTGCAATGACACTGCAGAATGAAAGAAAGAAGGAAGGAAAGAAAGAAAGAAAGAAAGAAAGAAAGAAAGAAAGAAAGGACAGGAAGAAAGATAGTTACCTGATTGATTGATTGAGTTACCTGATTGATTGATTGAGTTACCTGATTGATTGAGTTACTTGATTGATTTATTGGTTCCTTCTGAATCAGAAGCCTTTTTTAAGTCTGCATTAATTTATTGGATTTCATTCTTCTTTTCCAGCCTTTATTAAATTATTTTATTTCATTCATTCTTTCCAGTCTATATAAATTTATTGTATCTAATTCTGCTTTTCCAGTCTGTATTAATTTATTGTATTTCATTCTTCTTTTCCAGATGACTTCCAGAAGAATTTGAGAGACTTATTAGGGCGTATTATTATAGAAAATCTCCCCAATTGGAAAACACAAGCGTTGAATAATTCTGGTAAGTGTTGATAGCAGTTTAATTAATGTCTAGAAACATTATAAAGTGGACCCTCGTTAATCTGAAATTCGTAAAACCGAATCCCGAACTATCCGAACAAATTTGCCTGTGGACCTGTGGACGGATCTGTACAATGTTATTTAGACTCGTTATTTAAATCGAATCCTGCAGTTTCCGAAACCGAAACAGTCTTTTTGGGCAATGAATGGCACTTCCCTAGATACTCGATAAACTCCACGATATTTGCCATGTGACGTCTTAATTAATTTTATGTCAAAGGAAAAATGACAGTCACAATGAAATTACCAATCTTACTTGTTCACAGTTCCATACGATTTGTAAATTTTTGCAGCTTTTTATCATTTCCGAAGTGCTGATTAAGCAAATATTATCATGGTTATTGCTCTGATTGCCCTGGGGTAGACATGTGGCCCCACTCCCCCTAGAATCCTTGCTCCCCCCTCTACAATCCTTACCCCTGGTTCTTACCCCTCGTTCTTTTCCCCATTCTAAGTGGGGGTTTTACCCGTTTCAAGTTGCATGGCCAATATACACAGTACATATAAACAAACAGTGCCATCTGGTGGTATACAATTGTTTTTAAGCTTTAGGAAGTATTATCACCCGAGGTCATGAGTCGATGAGGTTTATACAGCTCTTTGGCTAAAACAAACTGTCAATATGTGCATAATTTTTACCAGCATTTTGCGATGTAATTTTGAGTAAAAAATTATGTCAGTTCGACAGTAGTGATGATCAAGTCTGAAAGTTTATTCTTATTCAATTTTTTTTAAATTTAAATTGAGTTTTTAAATGATATGATTCTTTGTTTTTTTACTTGGATTTCTTGTAAAACTAGGAGGGGGAGGATATTTTAAAATTTAATGAATGCTTCCTAATGTATTATTGTTGTCATCAATAAAATTGTGTACGTATTGTACAATATATATATATATATATATATATATATCATTTTTTTCGTTCATAAATGTGTACAAGAAAAAATACACGTATGAATAATTGTTATGATAAATTTTATATAATTAAAAATTAACTAATCGAAAACCCTTGTCGCCAGGGCAACGCGAATCGTAATAGCTTGTGATTCTCTCGTAAAATTTTGTAAGAGCTCTGCTATCCAGCAAAGATACAATATCACATTCATGATATATCCTCTTAACAGAAGTGAGTTAATGAAATCCATCAGTTTCTGGCTAAATATAAACACACGTGTGCATGAGTATCTTTCTTATTGCTCTGAGTCAGTGTTTGGCTCTTTACGTGTTCATGTTTTCGCTGTGTAGCTGACATGGCAGTCTATTTTTCAAAATGTGTTGGTGGATTCCAAGTTTGTTGAGGCTTATTGGTCATCTTTTTATTTTAATGTCAACAAACTGCATTGTGGGCTATTGATGTTATGATAGCCATGAATCATAGAAGAGAGAAAAAAAAATTAAAAGCGATTCTGCTGCCCTCTATGAGTGAAGGACTAACACGTGCTGTCCTCTGCTGTAATGATCAACAATTACTGATATGATAAATAAATGAAGTTTTCATGGAGCTTCCTTGTCCACTGGGGCTTTCTTAAGAACTGAATATGAAATAATTAAATAAAGTGTGTAAATAAGATATATTTTAAAAATTTTTATAATTTTTTTATAGTGTCGCTACCCCGTCTGGTGGACTATGACTGGAGAATAGACATGAAGACTTCATCGAATGAGATTTCTCGAATGTCGGTGCCTACTTGTATTTTGCAACTGCAGGTGAGAAGTTTTGACTGTTGTGGCTTTTCGTCGTATATTAATAACAGAACAACTTAATAATTATAATAAAAAATTGCGGATTTCATCTTGGTAATCATTGAAATTTTCTTAGAATTTATTCAATGACACCGCCTTCTATTCATTCATAAATACAGTCTGATGGAGAAGAATAGTCAAATGGCAGACTTGATGTACGGTTCTCATTAGGAGTATGTGCCTTTTAAATAGCAACTGGGTGGTCTAGTGGTAAGACGCTTGCCTGCTCCTCTGAAAGACCTGGGTTCATTCCTAGAGAGACATTAAATTGGCAGTCCTTTGTACTCAGTGTCTATGCTGAGGCAAGTAAAAGATCCCACCCATGGGCCATGGGTGGACTCCTCCTCTCTCTCACTTCATCAATCAACCCTCGATAGTGGCAAGAACTTGCCACAGAGGGCTGCACTTTCAGCATCTATCTATCTGTCTATCTAATCTATCTGTCTATCTGATCTAGCTGTCTATCTAATCTATCTATCTGTCTACTTATCTATCTATCTAATCTATAGATCTATCTATCTATCTACTTATCTATTTAATCTATCTGTCTATCTAATTATCTACTTATCTATCTATCTATCTATCTATCCTTATCTATTTAATCTATCTGTCTATCTACTTATCTATCTGTCTATCTAATCTATATACCTATCTATCTAATCTGTCTATCTATCTACCTATATGTCTATCTATGTCTATCTAATATATCTATCTATCTGACTATCTAATCTATCTATCTTTCTATCTAATCTAGCTGTCTATCTATCTGTCTGTCTATCTATCTATCTGTCTATCTATCTATCTAAATCCTAAGATTATACTATACAGCTGATTAGTATACAACAATGTACTCAGATGTAATAAAACTGGTTTCTACATCTTGTTTATTGTTTATTTCAAGGTCCAGGAGTCGGCAAAGAAAGTCGGGGAAGTTCCGGAAGTGAATAGCGTCAATGTGGAATTAACGCGAGAGACTCTAAACACCGTCCTTGATGGATTAGGAAAAATACGAGACCAGTTATCGTCCGTTGCTGGTCAGTGATGTTAGCGATCTGTTGAATATCGGTCACAACATTTCATGCGACTTGAAAAGAACTTTGTGGACGGATTAAACGTCAGAACATTTGTTTAACAGTCTCAGTGTTATGGGACGAAAGCATTCCAGAAGGATTATGACTTCATGAAAGTTTTCCGCGAGACGGACAATAACTAGGTGCTGAATGTTATGGAAATTGAATGTTATATGAAGCTATGACTCTGTGAACGTAGCATTGTTGTTGAAACATGTTTCTTCATCGTGTGCAATATTTGTATGTAATGAAATGAAGAAAAATTATGTTTGAATGATTTTATATTTTATTATATATATGCAAAATAAAAATTTGGAAAACAACCTTTTTTGTAAATATCTGACTCTTGTACACAGTCGTCGCAATCGCCCTCGGGTGTAGGACAAGCCCCCAATTCCCCCTTGGACCGCTGACCGTTATAAATTTATATAATAAGCATTGTTGTTCCGACTCCATAAAACTAAATATTTAACAGTCAGCGGTCAAGGGGGTGGGGGGCAGTTGTGCTACACCAGAGGGCGATTGTGATGCCTGCAAAAGTATACTGTAAATATATTAATCTAGTTATAATTTGTGCTGCTTAAACTTTATTTCTAAAGTGTTCAGTTGGACTTTAACTTGGGTAACGTTCCAACATGTTAAGTTCTGGTTTGTAATTTCTTTCTCGTGGCAATTCACCTGTTGGTTTTTACTGCACAGAGGAAATTTCTTGGTTCGACAGCACAACGCTGCTCAGCGCGATGCAGAAAAATACCTGAAAATAATAAATTTATATATGGATGATATCTAAGATGGGTTTGTTTGAACTGTGAAGGCGATTTTTTTTTTTTTTTAAGTTATGATGTGATTTTATTGATACTTTGTGTATATTTTATGCAGGATTTTTCTATTAATTGTTTAAAGGTGACATACCATTACAGAAGAAATACTTGAAACGTCGCTAGCACCGGACGTTTCTGCCGGAGCCGGTTGTTTAGCGGCATCAGCACGGCTGGCTTGTTTGGCATCTTTACTCTTCGCTGCAGCGTCGGGCTTTCCTGCTTCTTTTGTAGCGTTTGCGGCGGTTGAACCTGCCGGAGCTGCAGTGATCAGCGATCCTTTTGCAGGAAAGGTGGCCTTAGCTGTTTTTACGGCAGGTTTTGGTATTTTTGCAGTTTTCTCTGCAGCTTTAGGTGCTGGCTTTTGGGTGGTCTTTGGTGCGACTACAATGGTGGCATTTGTAGGTGCTGTAGAATTTGATGGTGCGCTTCCACCTTCGGCTGTGCCGTTAACATTGAGTTTCGCCCCTTTCACATGCACCTCCAGAGAGATGCCATCTCCTGTAACACCAGAGCGAAAAGTCTTGCTTGTTTTACCTCCTTTCAGGACATTTAAAGTCAAGTTCATCGTTTCCTCACCATTTGAATGCTCTGCAATTTTGCAAAAATTAATTTGCTCGACTTAATATTGGAGTGAGGAAACCTGGGGTTTAATGCAGTATAGCGGACCCAAATTTATGGCCATATTTCGCGTCCATGAAATCTATTTAACTTTTTTGTTATTTTTCAAAATATGTTTGCTTCGGAAATTTTCATACTTACCAATAATCGAACAGAGGATAAAACAAAATGCCAATATTGGCAATAGTGCACCGTGGTGATTCATGATCTGAAATAAAATATAAAAAGTTTAATGCTCAACTATGAATTACATGCACTTGAAATAAGTGAAAAGACATTTTTCACAAAATCAGCTTGACGAAACTCTTTAAAATTTTAAGCTCTTGAGTCAGAAACATCTCAAACTAGTCAATGCCATGACAATGGCAAATAGGTAGCATTAATTGAACCAAATAAATTGATATTTACCGTAGAAATAACTGAAGTTTTCAAATAAAAGCAACTGAAAATCAACTGACTTGAACCTCGTCAATAACAAAACAATTGCTGATGATGACGTCACAGTAACAATTGCATTATGACGTCACATAATATTGACGTAAGGAGTCGCCACCAGCAATTTAGACGTGGCCTCCACCTGGTGAATAAATACATAAAACTACGTTGAGCAAGTCCACTTTGGCAGTGGGGTGGACAGCATGAACTTATAAATGAAACATAAGACTTTTTAGATATTTATTGCTATGAAGCCTTTGAGAAGTCTTTAGCAATGATTTCAGTCAGGTTTGATGACAAGAAATGTAGTGGTGACCTAATTTTGGAATCATTTCATCCCTTGACTTAACTTGCGTCCCCCAACAATTCCAGAAATAGTTCATCTTCCCTCACTTCCGTCAGAGAAAAACCAAAACATGGAGAGAGCTGCCAAAGCTGTGAGAAGGTAAACTCAATTTATTCCCTCAAATTGCTTGCTAGAATAATTTAGTGACGATAATTACGCTTATCAATATCTGATGCACGAATTTAATCAGTGGTTTTGTGGATTTTGTGCTTGCAGAAGCGGAGTAAAGTTGCTGTCCCTGGGAGGGGGACATGCAGATTTGAATGTTGTCATTTCTGAACAGAAGGATGTCAAAAATACTGCCAAGGCATTCATGGCTGCTCAGAACTCTGGTAAGACTGTTGTTTTGATTAGAAAACAAATCTTTTATGTCATTGGGCATGGGTAAATGTCGGAAAGGACTGAAATAATCATTGGGGCATGCCATCATAAAAATTCACATTGATCGACACACTTGCAAATAAAATGCGGTTACATGCATCTGTCAGTTGGGCAAACTATTTTTTTTCTGTGGTTTTTACTAATGTGGTTGAAATTTTTCTTTTTAAATTAGTTCAGTCAGTCAGTGTAATCATTGTTTACTGAACAGCTGCTGACAGTTTTAAGATGTTGTCTGGACCACTTTATGTTACACATACTTGGGATCTTGGATCCTTGCTTCAAGTTCTCCTGTGTTTCCCGATAGAAATGGTCTAAAATGGTTCAAACAAATGCATCAGCCGGTCATCTTATCTTTGATAGGCGTCATACAATAGTAAAAGATTAAGTAGCGGTACAGTAGGGTCTTGTATTGATACATTTTTTCGATACGATACGTATCACGATACAAATGTTTCGATACACAATGCGTATCACGTAGCGCACATGGGCGAACAAGTGGTACGGACTTGAGAAAGAATATCCATTATGCAAATTTTCATATGGCTTGACCAATTAAAAATAAAATAATTTGTGATGATATTAAATATTTCCATGTTAATAATTATCATTCTCGTAAACAGCAAAGTATAAAGCATTCGGAAATCAACTTTGAGATTAATTGAAGTTGAGAGCTTAATTTTTTTTCATTGCTACTATAGGATGTGTCTGCCTTTCAACAAATAAATTCAAAATCATCCTGTTTACATTGTTAAAGTGTCAAGCAATTTATTAATACTTTTTTGATAACTCAAGTAAACTGTGTGCTTCAAAAACCAGAATATGCATGCAATTGCAAATTGTGAGCTTCTGAAGGATTTTCTTCAGGGTACCCTTACTAATAAGGTGTGAAGTTTGTGAACAAGTCAGATTGCAATTAGTTCTGCAGACATGACTCCTTTGATTCCGAGTGACGGACAAAAGTGGAAATGTTCTGGATTCGATACACTGTATGATACACAGGTGACTGTGTTGGTATTCGGTACGGGCGGTAGTTACTGATACGCGAGTCGGTAAGCATATCGGTGCAGAGGCCTTAAGTAGCGCTCACCATTAAAACATCTGTGCATGTTCCTGCCCAGAATGCGCTTTCCTTATACCGCATATTTCAATGATTATTAATTAAATTGGCTGGCCTACACCTGTGGTTCAACAGCGGGAAGCACTTAAATGTGCTAAATTATGAAGGTGTTTAGACACCAAGTTGACCGTGCATTAAAAAAACTTTACCTGAAATTGCATCCGTGGTTTTCGACCACTTCCATACTATGACCAAACATTTTCTCTTTTGTATAATGACTTGTACACAACTATGAAAGTGGTCGAATCACGAAATCAAAACAAAATTCATTTCACGGTCGTTCAGCCAAGCATACATGGCGATTCATCAAAAGAACGCCTGCTGAACGGCACGAAGGTGTTGCAACACCCTTTTTGCAGACCGCAAGTTTTCTTAGTGCAATTTTCTTGTTTAGCAAGTACATGTATATTCCTCGTTGCAGCTTGTCAATATCTGATGAAATGGGCCGCAAATGAAGACAACCGCGCAATTCAAGACGTTTCGAGTCAAGTCACCGAACTCAACCTCGTATGGACGGAAGCACAAAGAGAATTTACGGAACAACTGAAGGACTTCAAGCAGATGTTCGAGCTGGTATTGGAAGGAGAGAAACAAGTCGATCAAGCCAGGAACAATCTTGTAAGTTGAAAATGTATGGCTTAAGCCAGGAACAATCTTGTAAGTTGAAAATTTTGGCCCAAGCCAGGAACAATCTTGTAAGTTGAAAATTTTGGCCCAAGCCAGGAACAATCTTGTAAGTTAAGAATTTATGGCCGTGTACAGTTTCCAATATAATTTCTGCTTTATAGTATAGGAAAGACAGTGACTGTATTAATTAATGAGTGAATATTGTGGTCTTCATTTTATGTCTTTCTTGGACTTCATAATCAATATATATATATTGTTTTACTGACAAACTTGACATCAGGAATTGATACATGTGTCATATAACATTACAAAACAAACATACAAAACATACAACATTACAAAACCAAGTCTGGTATCTATATCTGGTGTATACAATCTCTAATCTACTAGTATTTCCAAATGTTTACTTTATATATGCAAGTCAGTGGGACTTATACAAATAATCTTTGTTGTTTCTAGGCTGCTTGTGAACACAGAGAAGTCAGGATTAAGAAAGAGCTGAAAAAAGCGGCCAAAGTGAGTTGAATGAGGGACTTTAGATCAGAGACTTGGCATTTGCGGCAATTTATTTTAATTCTTTTGTCTTATTGTGTCGCCACTCACCAGTGTTGTCGTTTTGTAAGTGCTTAAAACCACGGTTGCTACAACTTCCAACAGTTATGGTGACAATATTACCAAATACCAATTTAGTCACCAATGTAATATGATTGCCTTGCAGTTGTTACATACAATATCATCACCTTTGTGTTCGATTGTTTAAATATTCTGCTTTATTTTCAATGTGTGGATTTGACATTCATGAACAACAGCAGTTTCACTAACGGGCCACCAATGGGGAGAAAAGTAACTGAGCCTACAGGGGGTCACTACGACCATATACATATGAAAAGACAATAAGATGACGTCACTACTCAATTGTTACAACGATGACGTAACAATATAATATATGATGTCATCAAACAATACTTATCTGCTACGGTGTCTGTGACCTCTTGTGGTACTATTCCTCCTCATTGTATGTGAAAACTTGCTTGCACTCATTCAAGAGTTTGTGTTTTATACGATGGCTAATTAGGCCACGGTTTTTTGATCTTATGTTTCTCGGAACTTATGGACCGTTTTCATGAGACGGTCGGTCGGAAAATAAAAGAAATAGAAAATTTACTTTAAATTTACTCCACAGAAAGTTTTTTTTTTTTTTTCATAAATAAATGTGCGCAATTGCTGATTTATTAATTGAGCGAAAGATCCAAAAACCGTGGCCTCGTGAATTAATTTATGACATCTCGTCTTGCAGAGAGCAACTGCGGAAGAGATCCGAGCACTTGAAAACCGACTTATCCAGGCTGAACGGCAAACTGCCCTGGCCCTGTTGGAAGGTAAGTCGATTGTACTGGTTAATACTAGGGCTGTACACCTTTATCTTTAAAACGATACAATACATATCACGATACAGTAAAATCGATACGATACGTATCATGATACGTATCGTTAAGCTCTATCAATATGAGAATTAAACAAAACCTACAGTACTGACAATTATCAATGAAATATTATGAACAAATCTCTGTGGAATGATTTCACACTGTTGTTTAACGTCATTGCAATTAAATTGGGCTGGTACTTTTCTCCCAAAAACAATAGAACATCTGGGTTGCAGGTGTCTTGTTTACTTAAAAATGTCGATCTGCATACCGTTTTATGGTATCGTTATTATGAATAACGATTCCCAATACCCACATCGTTATCACTGCACCTGTTCAAACGGTATATCGAGCACCGGTGTACAGCCCTAGTTAATACTGTGTACAGAAATTTACTCAAATGGAGGCCCACCTCGAATAGAAGCCCAGGGTAGCTATCTTGCCAAAAAGAAGCTAACGCTATCACTAACATTGATACTGTACAGATAAGCGTTGTATGACATTATCTACCTTGCAATTTAAATTTTGTTGCAATGGTCCTCTCGTTAGCCAGCATCAAAAAAGTGGATTGTTGTATTATAAGCTGTGATTTTGAGAATGTCGTCTTTGGTGTTTCAGTGGAAGACAAGGTTCGTGAAAATGATGCCATCAAACTGGTTCGATTCAAGGATGGCCTCTTGAAGCTGTCAACTGCGTACGCCGAACTGGGCAGGAAATGCGCGATTGTCTTCGAAGCTCAGAGGGATATCAGTCTGATGCTTCCTGACGTACACGAAAAAGACCTGGAGGATATTAAGTACACTGGTAAAGACATGATTTCAAACTGTAAGGCCAGTCTTGAAAATACTCCTGTTTCAGGTAAAGAAGATATCAAAAAATGTATTTACTTTTTTTTAAGTCCTCAAACTTTTCTTGCGGTAGCGCGGGGACCTGCCGGTTGGTTAAATATTAGTAAAATAATCTTGTGAGGTAAAAAAAAAAATCCCTACCTACCTGATGGGTTTTTCAAGTAACATGTAACCCGCAACAGAAATATTTTCAAGTCTGGCCTAATGACTTGTCTGTGAAGCGTACAAAGTGAGACTAAAATGAGGATAGACTATGGGAATAGAAAAAGTAGAGCCGGACCTGCAAACTTGGAGCTGTATAAAAACTTAAAAAGTTTCATGATTTGTGGGTCTGATGTAACAGGGAGGATAAAAATTCATTCCTGGACAGTGGCCTCATTATAACCCTACTTTCGTTACAAGCATTTTGAAATTAATTTAATGTTGTTATACTTGAAGAAAATGGTTAATAAATTTGAATTTGAAAAAACTGTTTGATCAGGTTATTAAGTATTTTAAATGACAATCATTGTTCAGGCAGAAAGTAATAGTCTTTTCACTGAGCAGCCCTGAATTTAGCAAGACATAGGCCTTTCCTTTCTTCTTATTATTCACTTTGCTTTTCAGGCATAGTAGGTCATAACTAACTGATTCCATATGTATAACTTTCTTTGGGAAATAACATAAATCTACTAAATGATAAGATGTCCAATATACATTAATGCACTAAAAATACCGCGTCTAGGATGCACTTTGCTTCAGCCAATCAGAGTCAAGGGCGGGAACTTTTTCAGCCAATAAAGTTGCAGTATTCTGTCATAGCCACCTAGTGGAAATACAGAGAATGTTCCGTGAAAATCCACTATTAAAGAGTGGCACTTCGTACAGATGGCCTTTAAGAGGCGATTTTGATGAATATTCATTTTTCCGCCTTAGGTTCTGGAGCCACGAAACATTTTGTTGTGCAAGCCAAGGAACGAGTGCGACAATATCGAAGACGTTCGCAGTTCAGCCAATCAAGTCTTCCAATTTCAAGTAAGATTTTCCAGGGTTAATAGCATTTAATTAAAATTTCCACTAGAGCTGTACACCGGTTCTCAATATACCGTTTGTACCGGTACAAGGTTAACGATACGGTATTGATAACCGTTATGTAATAATAACGATAAACTTGAACGGTATGCAGATCAGCATTTTCAAGCAAATAAGACGCCTGCTACCCAGATGTTCCAGTGTTTGTGAAGAAAAATATCAGTGACTCTTAATACGCAATAGTTTGCAATTATTCAATGAAGATTTGTTCAATAAATTTGAATGTGTCTTTTGATTATTTTATGTTTAAATAATAAACTTTTATATATATATGTACTTAATGACTAAATTGACAAAATCTAACGATACATATGATACGTATCGTATCGGTTTTACTGTATTGTGATACGTAACGTATCGTTTTAAAGATAAAGGTGTGCCGCCCTTATTTCCACTGATATTAAGTATTGAATAAAATGTGGCCTTGTATAGCGGTAATGGTTGGTAAAGTAAGATCAAACATTGATTATTTAAAAAACGAGTTTAAATTTGTATTTTCAGCGGATCTAGAGCCACCTCCCCCGTACAGCCCAGGTAACTTTTACGACCAGAGTAGCCCTCTTCCTACGTTGGATGATCTCAATAATCCCATAGTTGACCTTCCTCAGCTGCCGAGACGTGATTTTGACGACGATTGTGATAAGGATACCCACAGTATAACATCACTCCACCCTGGCTTCCTAGACAACCGCAATGCAACCAACGTGCGGCCAAACCTCAACCAACCTCCAGACCTTCAGTCGGATTACAAAGGCGGTAACCACGACGACGTTCCCAAATCCGACTTCCATACCAATAAGAATACAAACTACCTGCAAACGAACATTAACCAATCCGCATATCAGAACAATGTGGCAACAACACTAACGACACGACGAAGAGCGGCCAACAACCTTCAGCAACAGCATCAACAGCCGCTGCGGACTCACTGTACGTCTGTCAGACAAGCGTCGCCGCGGCAACCTTCGTTAGAAGTAGCGGAGGACTTTGATTGGGGGAGTGAGGACGAGGTCACGACTGATGACTTATCTGGCGCGATGGGAGGGTTAAATCTTTAACGAGATTAGAACTGTTCATCGTGTTATCATATTGATGTCGATATACTAAATATGTAAACTTAGGGCTATTTAATCAATGGTCCATTCCAGTTCCGCAATTTTTTAGTTTTATGCATTGTACGCTTCAAATTTATTTACCTGCAATATGTCACTACAACACAACTGTTGCACAAAGGTATTTACTTAATATAATTTGTATGCTCACAAAATGTAACTTCACAGGGATCGAAATAAGGTTCAACAATGGTGACCCGCTTTCTGGTTACAATAAATATGTGGTAACTGCCCCTAACCGCAACTGTTGTGACCAAATAATTTGACGTATTATTTTGTCGCGAACGGAGGTCTCGACTTATTTCGATCCCTGACTTCAACATTGACGCTAGGACAATGTCCGCATGTGCATGTGAACATGCATAAAGTCATCTCACATCACAGACGTCAGAGCCCTGACAATTTTGATCATTGAATTACCAATAAAGGGTAACACACTCATATTGGCTGCATGGCTATATTCTGGTGCCCAGGAGAAGGCTGCTCGTTGGCTTCAAATAGTCGCGGACCAGAGGTGACAGCTTGATCGTTAAGGGGGCACTCCGTGCGGTGTGTCTGGGCAGCTGAGTGATCCGTAGTTCGATGTTCAACCATTAGTGTTATTTCTTTTTTGCGTAGTTCAGTGATTAATATCGTCGTCTGACACCTGTGACGACGTTGAGGTAACTGAAAACTTTTTACACAAATGTCTTTCTTGTAGAAAGTTGTCTATGTTATTTATCAATTATAGCTTCTGTTGCATATTATTACAGTAGTCTACTCGGCTAATTAGACTGTTTTAGTATTATGAAGGCCAGTTCAGCTTAGAACCTTAGGCGGTCTTCATTGAGTGGATACCAGTGCAAAATATCTTATTTTTATTTAAGCAACTCTAATGTATTAGTTCCCGTAGGTGCCATTTAACTGTTAGACGCTGATAACATTATTGCTAGTGACATCTCCGTTGATATATCTGAAGAAAAACTAATAGCATAGATGCGGCTTATAACTTCATAGTAAGTTAATATCATTCAACATCTTGTAATCCGTATGTTGCCTATGAAACAGGGTCTATAATATTAAAAAAATCTCAGTACGAAGCAGGGATTGAAATTTGACGTGAGCTCCTGCTCACACAGAACTCACGTAAATGTGATTTTGCGTGAGCATTTCCTCGCTCACGCAAAAGTTTGGGTCAGCGTGAGTTGTTTCGATAAAGGGGTTGCAGTACTACTTTCAACTGTCTTGCAATGTAACTTTAAAAGGAGAACCCATCTTATATAAGCTATACTTCAGATTGTAATTTAATTTGTTGCTTATTCAAAGCTTGGTATAACTGTTTATTTTGAATCATTGATCAAATTCTGCGAGCAGGAACTCGCGCAAAGTTACCAAAGATGATTTTGCGTGAGCGTCTAGTCACTCGCGTGGCCTATTTCAAATTGCATTCCCTGACGAAGTCATTGGACAGTTAAAATTAGGAGCAACAAGAACCCTGGAGTACTTGATTGGTGGAATGAATTTATTATAGATAAAGTTCTCACAATATTTAGTCTTGAGCAAGAAGGTGCACGCCGCGGTAAAGTGAGAACTTCTGAATCTGTGTGATGTTTTTTTATGCTATTATTTTCTTGAGTTTTCCTTAAAAATACTTGTCACTTTCGATATAAGTAGAGGTGGCATAAATTTGTTCGTTTATATTTGTTGTGGACAGGATCCTTCCAAAATTATTATGTTTGTTTATTTATTGACACAAGCTTTTCCTACATCACATTTTGAAGTGTTCTGTGCTGATAAAAAAAGTTATTTTTTTTGCGAGATTGTTCAACAGTTCATTTTATATCAGCTACGCTGAAGTGTGTGTCAAAAATTAGTGGGTTGTTATACCTTATCCAAGCCTATAGTTAGTTGTGTGTAAGGAATGTGAATTAACCATATTTTTGTTGGCATTATAATACAGTCGGTAGTTGTATCTCGGATGACGGAACCATCATTGAAAAAGATGTGAGGCTTTTGCGGAGCTCTTAGTAACACTAACCAGATCATCATTTGAAATTAATTTAAACAAAGATATGCGAACATTGTACTAAAGCAACAAGTTTGGGCTAAAGAAGTTTGTCTTATATGATGGAAGTTTGACTCGTACGTCCGTATATTTGTAAGTTTCCCACTAACCCGCTACAGTAATTCTAAACGTACCGCTATGAACAACTACAGACATATGACTTGTTTAAGTGTATTGTATTATTTCACATCATGAGCTTCGCTGCCTTCGCATTTTTAGTGTTAGCTGCTACATCGATTGGTTTAATGGGGAGTACAAGTATCCGAGCCTACAGAGGGCGCTCCGACCGTAGCACTTAAAAAGACAATATGATGACGTCACTACTTGTTACATAAATGATGTCACAATATATATGATGTCATCAAACAATACTTATCTGCTACGGTCACAGTGACCTCTGGTGGTACTTTCCTCCCCATTGCTATATTTTTTGTTTATTTTCTTGTTCGCCATCTCTTCTATATATAACACATTATAGTTACTAATACTGTGATAAAAATGTCTCTTCAACTATTTAATCATATTATCTTTCACTAGGCCAACATTTATTAGATTTATAAACGTGCGAGATGTGAACAAAGAATTAATTGCGAATTGTTCGTTGCGAATATGGCTCGTAAGGGCCTGCCACTGCAATGCATTTTTAATGCCGTATATAATAGTACTCTGGTCACAAATATTGTATTTCGTGATCATCGCAATCTGTCACTCTACCTGCCTTGTATAATGTTAATTTCTCGTGAAGGAGAGATAAATAAACCACTTAACTAACCAATTTTGTTCAGTGTTGAATATTATACGACTAACTAACAATTTGTGTGCTTCATGGACATTTTGTCAGAGCAGCAATCTGTGAAATGGGTTATCATTTTCAGCTATTATAGTGTCCATCCTGTATTTGTTTGGGACCCTTGAATCTTCAGGGTCCCTGGAAACTCAAGCGACCTATATTCCCAGTATTGCTACACATGCTAAATTTATTGCCAGCCGCACAAATTAGTTCAATGTTCACCGCTGAAGATTGCATTGTATCATTTCTGTGGTTTGTATTCCTTGATTAATACTGAGCAACTTTGAATCGATGACCATAGGTCAAAAGTGGCTGGGTTAGTTGTACAAAAATTTTGGGGAGTTGCTATAAAGCACTTTAGATGGCGCGAGCGGTCAGCTTATACAAAGGTGCCCATCAGCAAAGTTGTGGGCTCTAAGAGCAAATCTGAGGGCAGATTCAAATGTTTTAAATGGACAGGAACATGGATGTGGCTGTCTACCACCTCTCTGGGGGCCTAGCTCAGTGGTAGCATGCTGGGCTTCCAACCACTGGGTCCCGGGTTCAATTCCTGGTCGAGCCCAAGTTGGACGGCTGTTTCATCCATCATCTCATTGCCATGGTCTCTGCCTGTCCTAATTAGCCCAACTGGTGCAGAAATACAGGACGTAAAGCCCTAATCCACCCACCTACAACCTGTGTCAGAATGTTGTGGATTTATCGCTGGACGTCGCTCTGGGGCTAGACCAGGAGAGCAAATTCAGACTAACTCTGGGGCATGCAAGTCAATGACAATGACCAAGAATTTATTAGCCCCATGGGAAAGTCAGTTATAAAAAGAGGCAATTTTATGTCGCTTCTAAGTGGCCACCTTATAATTTCGACATATTATTTTGGATTAATGGAATGATATGCACATACAAGTTGGAAATATAGAGATATCATGACATTTGTAAAATTTGACAAGGACTTTTCAGTGGAACAAGTTTGATCACAGATGTAGCATGATTGGTTGCATACCTGTCTCCAAACAATTAATGACGGCACCAAAGATTAATAGTCTTTTCACTTAGCAGCCCTGAATTCAGCAAGACATACATTTGTCCTCTCCTCTTATTACTCATTGCTTTTCAGACATAGTAGGTCATAACTGATTACATAAACATAATTTTCTCTGGGGAATAACAGAAATCAACTAATTGATAAGATAAAATGCTAAAAATACTGCTGCTAGGATGCACTTTGCTTCAGCCAATCTGAGTCAAGGGCGGGCACTTTTTCAGCAATAGTTTTTTGTCTTAGCCACCTGGTGGAAATACAGAGAACCTTCCGTGAAAATCCACTATACCTCATCAATTGAGTGCAATTGGCCCATTGATGACATCACCAATTGTTTGGAGACAGGCATGCAACAAATCATGCATGACTTATACCCTAGTAACTGCTCACGACTCTCAATTATGAATAATCCAAGATATTTTATGACATTGAATTTGCACAGGAATGGATGTCCAGGTTTTTCCGTACATCACGTAACATTTGCAAGATGTCAAGTATACGTCAATCGATATTTTTTTGTATCATACTCTTTATTGGTCAATTAATCAAATGATACATGAAATCTGACTATGTACAATTAAAAATTACATATTTGCAGTATTTACAGCATTATAAATAAATAAAAACTTCACAAGAAGGCATATATGTATCACTGAATCACTCGACATTACGGAAATATGACACTCCTTCGTAATACTAAATCAAGATATGTACATTCGCTTCCACCAAGCATTCCGTTACGTACATGTGGTCTGATAATATACAGCAAAGTTTGCATATGGAGTTCAATATAAACCAACCATACTGTACATTCCAAATCTATTAGAACTATTTTGTACAAGCCTGTTACTCGCATAACACATTGATAGAAATAAAGCACATTTGATTGCGTGCTGTCTTAGAATTTGAGCTCATGTATTACTAGAAAATTTAAGTTTAATATTTGAAAAGTGTCGAGGTTTCAAACTCTGAATATCAGCACAACCGTATTTGACTTTAGCACTAGAGTATGCTATAGCCTATAGTAACTTTACTCGGATAATAGTTAAACAATATATGATTTTGACAGTGCATGATATATGTGACTTCTATTATGAAGTTGACAATGTCTTCCAAATTTTACGTCATCGGATATTCTCATATACTTTATAACGCTAGGGTGTCCTTTATAAATTTTCGCATGGTGGTACCGACGGAGGAAGGAGTTGGTCCTGTCGTATGATATGAGATCTGAAATTAAAGACGACAATTGTTTTTATCATGACCACCAAATGAACACAGTAATTAAGGCTTTTCATCTTTGAGAAATTTTCTTTAGCTGTCCAATTATAAGCTGAAAAAGGCTTTTTCTTGAGATGCCCTGTTATAAGCAAAAGTCTTATATAAATGCATGTGTTTGTTTGAATACCGAATTTACTTGAATACAACCCGGGGCTTCTATTATTTTAGAGAGGTTCCTTAATTTCCCCAGATTCTAACAAGACAGGCCTTTATTTGATCACTGTTGACCCTCCGGTTAGTTCAATTAAAAACGGCCTGTCAAATTGAACCTAGACAACTTCTTACATTTACCAAGGTTTACATTTTTTTCAGTGGTGGTAGTTTAAGCCGATTATAAGGTAGAGGAAGACAGAAGCGGCTGGCTTTAGCCAGTTATGGTTACAGCCAGGAATAGGTTACTACAGCTGACTAGAGTCGACCATATTTTATGAAACTAACTCTACCTCTAAGCAAGACAGGCCTCCATTTAAGACCCAGCTTCTAAATAAGAAAATATGGACATATATGCTTCAGTGGCTTCTGCCTCTTGAAAGCTACTCTTCATAAACACGATATTTCGACTTTCTGTTTTCACTTACCTTGAAAAGATATGGCTGAACGTCAGAAAACCCAGTGTCGAAGACCAAGTCCAGGTCGGACTGGCTTGGCATTTTCGGGATGTACTCATGTTTATTCATATTATCCGCTACGTACATGATCTTTTCTGCCACAAGTTCGCCGACCTTTTCGCGACATATTTGCCTCTCTGAAAGTTGGTAAATGACATCATTGAAAAGGCGAGTCTCGAACACAGCAGACTTTCAACTGTGTGTGATTGCATTGTATTGCCTCTATGCTACTGGTCGAAAGCATATATACTCTGATTATATAAAGGTAGATGTCATGATGAGATGATAAGACTGAATGCACAGCATATACTGCATATTGGATAGGTTCTGTTTTGTATTTATGTCTCAATGCTACTGGTCTAATGCTTAGTAAACTTATATGACCAGCTGCAGGCAGAAGTAATGATGAGATGATAAGGCTGATTGGAGTCCACACCACGTTACCCATTTACCCCATTGGTGGGAGTCTTTTACTTCAGCATAGACGCCGTGCAAGACTTATTTTACATCTGATTTATCTTGTAACTTATTTCCGCATTTGATGTCTACCTCTCATTTCGGATTCTACATTTGTGCATGCTGCGTCCTTACCATGTTCATTTGCGAGTTGTATGACGTCTAATTTTATCGTCCAAACTTCCCACGGGATGCACTCTGCAGGAAAGGGCCAGCGGGCGCGTTTCTTCTGGTAGAACTCCAAAGAAATCTGTGAAAAATATAGAATGTCACAATTTTCACCTAAGTTTTTCGATGCGATTCCACAACCACGTGTAAATAATCTATACCCAAATTAAGTTACTTAAAAAGGTATTTTCAGGAACTTTGCAGAGTGTGCAAGAACCTCACTATACATGCCACATCCAGGGGTGGACTGGCCAGATGGGAATTAGTGCCCTGGTACCCACCACTGCACAGGGCCCACCTCTCCAAAAACTGATAATTACTATTAAATAGAGACCCACAGTTTGATTTTGTCCAGGGGCCCATAGTGGGGCCAATCTATTCCTGGCCATATCTATAATATTTACTTCTCGTATCAGTGAAGAATGCATTATATTGCCCCTTAAATATTATGTCTAAATTTAGGTCAATCTAAACATTGTCCATTATGAATAACAATGAATGAATGAATGAATGAATTTTTTCGATATGTAGACATGGTAGAGGTTACAAAGACCTATATAATATGTCAAAAACCTAATTCGTATGAGCCCTGATAGATTAGATAGATAGATAAGGAAAGTGCAGCCCTCTAAGGCAAGGATAATGCATTGTTTTGGCAGCCAATATAGTCACCGAAAAAAATAACTCCAGTAACATAGAGAGGTTCTGGCGTACTCGCAGAATTTTTGATATTTTTGAAAATTTGCTTAACTTGTTTTTGTTGAAATTACACCAATGTTGCAGCAGCCCTACCTGTCCGCTATCTGTAGTCTCGCTGTTTCGCAGCATATCACGGAACTCTGCCACCTCGGCTCGGAGGAGTTTGTTGAGGTCATCAGAAGCAACCCGTACCTGGAAAATGGATTTCAGAGATGACATGATGCTCTCGGTAATTATCCTTACATCACATGATTAACTTGGGTTAATTCTTGTCTAGGGATAGGCCGACATAGACTTCCCCCATTTACAACTCTCTCCTTCAGTCTTGTGATTATGACACCTATTCACATCACTGACCACACCATCCAAGCTTGTCATTTGCTAAAGAAGCCTGGTGCTGGTGGATATCAGGCGAATGCTTCAACCTTCTTATTTTAGTTGTGAGTACCTGTTTAATCTTAAACCTTTCAAATTCTTGTATAGTTTTTGGAAAATTTATATCTACAGCATCGCTGAACTTACATAAGTGAAGTCTACAAAATCACAGTCCTCATCGACCCAGCCGATAGTTCCTATGGAATAGCTGCCCTCCTGTTTGTAGTGGAACTAGAATAAAATAATTTATCAATGAATGTCATCTATATATTTTTTTTAAAGAATCTCCTAATGTCAAAATTTTGATTAATTTATAAAGTGATCTTTTGGCTCAATGTTCAGCAATAAATACTAATCCCGAAGCAGTCGGAAAGCATCTCAGAGCACTAAATTTAACAAATGTGAGCCCCCTGCTATTAACATATTTTATGACTCGACTAAGCACGCTAAGTGTGTGCTGAGAATTTGTGAGAAACTGTTCACACCTTGCCCAATGTTCTGTGAAAAAGTAGTGAGTGAAAGACACCTGAAATAGAAAAAAATATGTTTGAATTTGAGATCTCAAAAAGTTTGTATTTTTTTTATTACTAATTATAATAATATTCAGTGTTCAATTCAATATTGTCAAAATCATGTCAATCAATGACTATATACATACTTAACACAACTTCTTCAATCTGTCGTCCTTCCACGGACTGAAAAAATAAACATAAACTGTCATATAATCAACCAGTTTTATTATAGGTATGATTCACTCAACTCAAAGCTTTGTTTACATTTTGACAAGTCAAACCAAATCAACATGACCCACATATTGAATGCGTTTTCACACCTTACAGAGCTTTAAATCATTTGAATCACAGCCAAGTTTCATTATTTTAGATTTCAATAAACACCCACCAGCTCAAAAACCTGCGATCTAGCATTCATAATGGCGATATTTTGACATTTTCGTCGACTTGCTCCGACTTCCAAAATCCAATGTTGTGATCTAATCGGGTCGTCTGCTCTGCTCCGTTCGCCAAGTCTCGTTCATCGCGATACTCCGTTTGCGAAATTTAATGGCCAAATGGCGCCGTCTCATCAATGGTCTCAAACAGCTCATTATGATTAGATTGTGACCGCAGAAATATATATATATAAATTCTGTACTTGTCAAAATACATGCTGCCTTTTTTAGCTTATGTTTTAATAAATTTACTGACCAGAACTGATGTATAAGTCATCTTATATGACCAGCTGTCAGAGGCAGATAAGGGTTGGCGCATGTCACTCATTTGATATCACATATACTGGGTGGGGTCCTTGCCCAGGGTGGGGGGATGCAGGCCTATGTACTTCAGTCTGTCGCACTGTGACTTTCTCACGTAAAAGTGGCTGCAGTTAACGTGCAGATACTTGTTAAGATATAAAACAATGCTGGATCATTGATGCCAAACTATTTTTATTTAATTGTACCGGTATGTGATATGAAGTGTAAAACTACTTAATACAAATATTTTTCAAAAAAGAAAAGTGTAGAAAAAAGGATTTTCATTGTGGATTTCAAGGGGGGATGATTGCATTGATCATCCCCCCTTCCCAAAAAGTGGGGGGTATATATCCCCCACATCCCCCCCCCCCCTGAATCGACGCCCCTGTTGCCTTGCCTCAGAATAGACACCGAGTAGAAAGCACCTCCAATATACAATTTATCTCCTGCAATCAGGGATACAACTCCCTGACGCAATTGACATGCTCATAAAGAGTGCCCAGGCCGGGGATTGAACCCAGGACCTTCAGCAGAGCTGGTCAAGTCTTGGGAAATTTATTGTAGCTGCCAGGTGATGCTAGGGGGGAACCAGTGCAGTATAGCAGACCCAAATTAATTCCCATATTTGCTTGCCTCGTTGCCTCGTTGCTTATGACGTAAAATCCTTGAATTCAAGAAGTGACGTCACAAACTAACGACAGCGGTTTTCTTGCTGGAACTTCAGAACTTGCTCATAATAATATATTTAATATTTCATGGATGCCGAATAAATTTGGGTCCGCTACAGTTCCCCCATCAACCAAGTTTCTGCTTTCAGGGGGGAATTGCGAGCTTGAATAGCGACATTCAAGGGGTCTTAAATTCGGTGTCAGAATGTTTTTCGATCTGCCTATATGGACACTGCTGATGGGCACTGTATCTTTTAAACAACTCACACAAATTTAAGAACCACTATAAACCGCGAAGTGAAATAAAAATGTTTATTTTTGTTGTGTATAATAACATATCAATACAATTTTCAGCTACAATGATATAAAACAATATGCTAAATCAAATATATATGAATTTGTTTCAATAACAGGTAACTCATGATTTATGATATGATTTTAAGATGTGGGGTCTAAATAAAATAATAACGAGCATTAGAAATCCTCAGCATGATTTTATGTATACGGGAGAATGCGATAACTTGAATAAGTACTACTTTGGTAATATGACCTTATTGGCATATAATGGGGAAACAATGATTTCATTATTTTAAAATTGTCAATTGTATTCATTCGCAACATCACAATTATCAACAAAATTGAATATTTAATTCAAGAGAGTGACAGACTCATTTACTGGCATTCGACCTCCTTCGATTCTTAATAAAATTTGATAAATTAATTAACCATTCAGACATACGGCAGAAACATACTCGACATACTTGTATTTCCATTGCCCGTTACATCCGTTACATAAGTTTTTTTCGTTTTAAATTAATGCCGGTAACTCAGTATATACAGTGTTCTGTATTTTCTCTATACTTTTAAAACCAAAATACTTTTGCAGTTGAACAAATACAACACCAAGCCTTAATAAAGAACATTGAAATTACAAAAGAATCATTATGTGCCGCATTCTTCGGCATTAACTGTATCTGTATATGCAGGGCATTGGTTTTTATTTGTGAACAATCTTGAACAATGAACATTTGGGATTTAAGGCAAGTGTACTCGTTTCAACTGTTTTAGTTCGGAATGTCCGTTTAGTTGTTTGAACTCTTTGATGATCGGCTAATTCATTTGTTGCCGGCGTCGTGCCGTGCGCTGTTTGTCGAACCTCGCTTCCATTTCTTCTAACACTTTGGGTGTGTACCTCACGACGAGTTTCACTGCGCCTAGAAAATGATACGAAAGGAGAGCAAATAAATACTATTGTGCAACTTCAGATTGCTGACATAAAGAGTTATAATCAACAATATTACATAAACTGAAAGCCCTCTATGGGGGAAATATTTCAACAATTCCGACATGACTACAGAACATTAAATGTTGAGGGTGAAAAATTAATCCTTCACTTTAGTGAACTGAAATTTGTCAGGCATATGATATAAGCTAAATTATATAGACAGATCACTTTTAAATCGGATTTAATATGTTTGAATATGTTTAATGTTTTTTCTAATGAAGCGACCATAGCATTTATATCAAAAGCAGAATGAAAGATGACGAAATAAAACGGATTCAATATTTTTTACAACACAGTTTCCTACCTTGTGCTGCTTTGAGAAGATCCACGGCCTTTTCATGGGGCTCACCCTCCACACTCTTGCAAAAAGAAAAATACCAAGCAAAAATAAATCGAAGGCACTGCCACTAATAAGAAACAATGAAATAATACGCAATAATGACATATATTCTAAATATATATAATCACAAATACACAACCATGAAGACAATGCACAAGAAATAAAAATGCTTCAAGACTTCGAAAACATACTAACTTTCAGTAAATAATGCATGAGTTTTTGATGAGGAAATAACATTAAATTCAGATTCTCGGAGTGAATAAGTGTTAGTTACGATACAGAAGTAAATTCTGCGGACAGCTTGAATTATATTATTGACGAGAATTATTATTTCTGTCGGGAGTTATATTTATGCATTATAAATTATGTAGAGAAGTGTACGGTAACTAATTACGCAATTACCGTCAACCTTAATAAAAAAACTGCTGGCCCACGCAATAAATAAAACAAATGTGATCTAAATTGATGTATAGTAATGCAATGACAATGAAACATTAAAATTAAGCAGTGTGGATAAAGGCTGCAGGTTTTCACGGAAATAAGTCCTCACGGAATTAGGTACACATAACTCTAATGTGTATACATTGTACTGCAAATGGACCTGTGCTGTTTTGAAAGATTTTGAAACCAACCAAATGCAACGAACACAAGATAGATTCTATGTACCACAAATGAAGTTCTAACAGCAATACAATCTGCAATACTATCTACTGTAGAATGCATTGTTTTGTCATGAAATGTGCTTGTAAAATGATACATCAAAACTTTCATTTTTACTACTTACCACACCGTTAACAGACAAAAGTTGGTCGCCCCTTTTCAAACCACCATGACGATCAGCCACCCCTCCTGGTATAATTCTTGATATGTAGATCGGAGAATTCTGTTCCTTGCCTCCCATTACATTAAAACCCAAACCTTCTTCAGTCTTTGGTAGTTCGACAACTCGAGGATGAGCATGGCCTTCACTGGCGGCAAAAGCTGCGACTGTGGCCTATGGGAATAATACAAATAAGACAATTGTATAAGATAAGAATGTGTTTAGATAATTTGTTACTTAACAGACATGACACATGAAACTATTCCTTTCCAGTGTTCCAGCTAGGATTTGAATTATGCACAGCGCACCAGGATATAAGGGCACCGAAATAGATGCAAAAAAGGCCAAAAAAAAAGGTCTTCACTTAATTTTGGCCATGGCACTCACAAATAGCCTAGCTGGAACACTGCTTTCTTTTGACATGTAGGTCTTTTGTGACCTCTATATGTAGTCTAATGTAGGTAAAATTCATTCATTTAAACATTACTGATTACTCTCGGAAATGCAGTGTGTGGTTTTCACTCAAATTTTTGTGTCTTGTGCACAGGGGCATCAATACAGCAGAGGGGGGGGGGGGGGGAATTTAAATACCCCCCACATTTTGGGAATGGGGGGTGATTATTGTAATCATCCCTGAAAATCACACCTATGTTTTGGAACATTTGTGCTTTGTTGTAGATATATCTACACTTCATATTACATATCAGTACTAAGTTTATCTGCAAAAAAAAAGTTTTGCATCATTGATTCACCATTACTATTCCTCTTGACAAGTGTCTGCGCGTGACTGCGGCCACTTATGCGAAGTAAAGGTGCGGTGCGACAGACAAAGTATGCCTGCGCATCCCCCCACTCGTCCCGAGAAATCGACGCCCCTGCTTGTGCATTTAATACAATGTCAATTACAGGTGGGCCCATCATTAAGAATTTACTAATTGCACAAACAAATCTTAGACCAGCCTGTTAATCCCAGTTTTAACCACCTAAATACTATCTGTTATATATAGTCTTAGCAGCAAATCTTCTCCCGTTATCATTTTAAAATAATTGGAATCACACCATATATGAAGATCTGTAGAGTGCTCCGCTGCAATACCTTGAGGTTTTATCACTATTTTATGTACCGCTAGATGCCGGAAATATTCAACTGATTTGCTCATAATTAGCAATTTAGCAGGTGTTCACTGTAATACAACGGAGCACTCTAATTGCTTGGATAATAATGAACTTTTCTCACTTTGGCTGTGGCATTTGCTCTTATCTCCGGACTTCCTGAGATGTCCACAGTTTCGTACACGTGCTCATAAACTTCTCGGACGGCTGTGCAGAATTCGCTTTGAAGGACTTTCTGAAGTGCAGCGAGCTTTGGACTAGCGAGCTCTCCACCTGTTGAAAAAACAAGGGATTTGTAGTTATTTTGCTTTTGGATAATGTGCAATTATCTGTAACTTCCGAGTTCAGTTTACGATGTTATGTTCTCTATGTGATCAGGTTATACTCTGATTAGTAACATCATAAGTTTATATTTAATCACAATATCAAGTCCAAGGCATAGTCTTGGAAGTTGGAATGGGCATTCAATAAATGGGAGTGGTTTTCAGTAAATTTCAGATATTATTCAATGCTGCTTACTTTTCTGCAGATGCTCCAAGAGCTCTACAGCTCTCTGGATGTCTGAAACAAAACAGATATGTTAAAAAAACAAAATATATCAGTACAAAATGCTACCCATTAGTCATTACCAGCTGATCATTTGAAAATCAGCCTGCCAAGTCCAGCATCTGAATAAGGGAATTTTTGCTATCATCCACTCAGAAATGACAATTAGGCCAGCAAAAAATCCAGTGTTTACGCGAAATCTACACTTCACAGCAGCCATTCAGTACCATATTTCCGTGCTGTAAACATAACTGCACATTTTAACACATGCACATCATTAAATTCAAGCTGATCTTGACAGAAATCTTCATTATTTACCTCTTTCCAAAGTCAAGGGCTCTGCCGTGGAAGCCATGTTCACTTGGTTCTGTTCGCTGATTGGTCAATTTGTCGTGCCGAAGTGCACCGAAAGTAACCGATGTTAGCCGAAATTCCACTTCCGTAATAAACAAGACTTCCGATGTGATGTGGATTCTTGATCTTCTGTGAACTTCTGGCAGGAAAGTTCCACATTTACACAAATAAAACCATCAAAACCATTACAAAGTACCGCAGAAGATAGTGTACTTCAAGTCTGAAATGGATTTTAACAAATTGATCGGTCTTGCGGCCCAAACGCAGAGACTGAATGATTATTCGGTGAGAAAATTTTCCAGAAAATGTCATGCTTGCATATGCATGTGCTGGAGGGCTAAATTGGTACCCCACATTGCAGTTATTTCTGTCACACTATCTCCTACAATGACTGTTATAAATCAGTGAACCTTAGCATAGTACTAATTGTATGTATTATAACAACAAACTTCAAGCTTCATTTATTTAGACAAATGTATTTAATTGATATTTCTATTTATTACACAAAAATCATGTCTTATAAAGAAATCACATTGGACTCATTGTGCATGGGTAATAAGGGTAATAGGATACTAGGCCATGGTAATGATACGTAGTTTTTTTATGTACCGTATTATTGTAACATATGTTATTAATGTCGGTTTTATCTTACTTTTGTTTCAGCGAAACGAACGTCGTTATTCCACAAAAATATCAGCAGCCAAGAAAATAGAGAAAGAAAGGAAGGGAATGCTCTCTGCGAGTGTGCGAGCATTTTTGGATAAGAAGGACGAGGAGGAAAAACTGAAAAGTAGGATACCACAACGATTTTTGTATATCTGTAGTCTAATAGGGTTCTTGGGGGGGGGGGGGGGGAGGAAGAAAGAGATGTTCGAATTCAGAACCCTTAAGTGAGCTTTAGTTTCTCATTTTTTCCATCTTAAAAACTGTTTCTGTTGTAATTATTTGCTGATATTTAAATTGGCAGATATATTTTAAGCCTAACATGAAGTGCCTCAAGAAAATAATAATTCTGAATTTCTCTGTGGTACTTTGATAAATTTATTACATCATAATCAATTTTTTTAAATTTTTTTGTAAAAGGAGATGAAGAGGATAAGAAAAAGGAACTATTATTACAAGCTCGTAAGGAAGCCAGGCACATGAAGAAAGCCCATGCAATGGCAACTAGGACGAAAGACAACTTAAAGGTACTTTATTTGGTTTTGAGAAGCGATGGCTTGTCTGTCTCATTAGAGAATCCCTCCTCACTTGTAACAAATTGTGTACAAGTGCAATAAACAATCTGAATCTGAATCTTATTTCTATTATTAGTATAATCAATGATAATTGTAGCATTACCATGATGAGTGTGACCCATCACTTGTATTTTGAACGCCTGCTAGATGACGGACCAAGCAATATCTTTTATGTGACAAGAAATTTGGTTACAAAGTTAAATTTAATGTATACGTCGTCAGAAAATGTTCATTATTGTGTCTCCAAACCCCCTTGGATGTTTATCTGCTGCAATGTAGCTGTATTAGGCTGATTGAAAAATATAATTTTGTTTCCGATTTCCGACTGACCCAACTTCACAAGACCCGACCGGAATTTTTTTAAAGGCATCTGTCAAAAACTGGACATTTGACACATATTTTCTTGCTTTTGAACCTTGATTCATAAGGGAGAAAAAAAAACAAATAAAACTCACTGACCCTACTTTTTGAAACAATATAATCGGAAACTAAAAATTTTTTTCAACCAGCTTTAGTGACTTCTGGTGGTGCTCTAGATCTCCATTGTAGTTGATAATGAGGCACCGTACATAATTATAATATTTTTTCATTTTCCTTTACAGGTATTTACTGATGAGCAGTTGGATGACGCGAGAAAGGAGGAGGAAGAACGTTTGCAGAAAATGAAAGAAGCTCAAGAACGGACGAAGAACTATTTGAAAGACATAGCAGCAGGCAGAAAGCCTAGGCCGATAAAGACGGAAACGGTTGAAAGCACTACAAAAAGTAGTAGTAGTACTAGTAGTAGTAAATCGGAATCAAAGAAAAGTAGCGACGAAAAGACGGAGAAAGATAAAGATAAGCATAAAGACAAAGACAGAAGCAAAGACAAACATAAAGACCGAGAAAAAAGTAAAGATTCTAGTAGTAAATCAGACAAACATAAAGACAATAAAGATGGTGGAAAATCAGGGAAGAAAGAAAAGGTGAAGAAAAAACGACCCGCTAACATGCCTCCGCCCATGAGTTTTACCGAGTTACTAGCGATGGCGCAAAAGAAATTGGCCGGACCGATTGCTCCTGTAAACACAGAAGGAGAACAAGAAGCTCCTAAAAAGAAGGAGCCAAAAAAGAACATTCCCGAAAGACCAATGACTCAGGAAGAAAAGGAACGCGTGGAACGAAGAAAATCCCAAGCATACCAGAGGTATTTGAAGTTCGGAGGCAAACGCCCTGACTTACCTAATGATGGAGTCGAGAGGAAAGGTGCTCCAAAAATGGCGTCCCCATCCACTACGTCATCTACAGCTAGTCGTGTTAGTGAAGATAATGGTCAGAGAGTTAAGCCAAGAGACAGTATAGAAAGTAAAAAGGATGTTCCAATTAGTAAACCATCATCCAATCAGGCTCCCTCAGGATCTAGTGTGAAATCTTTACGGCCAGGTGGTGTGGTCAAACCGGGGTCATCCCTACCATCAGGGTCGCAAACCAGTCTTTCAAAACCAGGATTATCCAAAAATGACATTCCGAGCAAGGCATTTCCATCTAAACCTAGTTCGAGCGCAATGCAGAAACCTTCTAAGAACTCTCCGCAAGATTCCCCTGCAGCTAAAAGTAAAAACGGTGAAGACCGAAAAAGACCTCTCGAGGAGTCTCGAAAAAGACTTTCAGAAGAACCTTTATCACATTGGGATAGACTGTATGCCAGTGTTGAGAAAAAGAAACTTAAACCTGCAGGTATATATGGCTTCGTTATTATTTGTGTGATTATTATTTTAATTGAGAAGTTTGCCTTGTTTCGATAGATTATTGGTGCTAGATAGATCTGAACTTTGGTGATGACCTGTTTGTTTTATTTCCAATATTATGAACAAGTAATGGTGCTTTGTATTCATTTTATATCCATTCTGTGATTTACTCCATATTCTGATGGATTTCCTTGGTAGAAAAATATCTTCCTTCTAGTCTTTGTGTTTTAACAAAAAATATTTGTGACTTCTATTAACGCTCAATATTATATAAATCTCCGGTGGTTCGAATCAATGTCTGTTAGTATGTTGTCAATTTCTAAATTAGAAACTTTATCTTTTTCAGCCAAGAGACCTATGGTGATTGACAGTGAGGAGGAAGAAGATTACGACAGTGAAATGGATGATTTTATCGACGACGGCGAAGAGGATAAGGGTTACTCTAGTTATATCAAGGAAATTTTTGGTTACGATAAGTCTAGGTAAGTTCTACATTCACAGAAGTTTTGCGATCATAAGGAACCCGTTGTTGTAATTTTGCTAATTGAGAATTTTAAATGACTGGACATTGATTTTAACTTCGTACGATCATCTCAAAACAAAGGAGTTATTTCTTTCCGTTTTTGTTGGGTGTGGCCTTTTTGATAATCTTACCACCAGGTGGCTTATATTTGTATCTGGTAGGTACTGCCCTCTGGTGTGATTGTTCCTCTGACTTGCTGCTCTTTTGCCCGTGCTCAATGTCACTGTTATTTGAATTTGTGTTATGTATTATTTAGGTACGCAAATGTTGATGAGGATGACCTGTCTGACATGGAAACAGGATTCAGTCATCTTGAGAAGGAAGAAGCTTACAGGTATGCATTACATAACAACAAAGTATTTGCATTCTCGATATCAAATACCAATCAGAGTCTTGTGTGATATAGTTAAAATTAGAATATTGCGCTAGAAGGTTGCTCTGACTTGTCAATTGCTTTGGTCAAATTTAGCGCCGATATATTTTTGAAGTTATATTAGGTAACGGAGGCCATATTGGGAGCCATCTTGAATTTTGGAAAACAGTTGCCTCTGAAACGACTTTTAAAAATATAATTTAATCAAAATTTGTCTAGTGTAACTGCACAAATGTATTAAATCTGAAAAATGATTATATATTTTTTTAGTGCCAAACAAGGATACTTGGAAGATTTGGAAGACATTCGTAAAGAAGAAGAAGAGAAGAGGGAAAAAATGTTGCGTAAAAAAATGCTCGCCAAGAAAATGAAAAAACGTTGAGCATTGCATTGATACTAACGACTAGCTTTAACAAACCTCTACGATTCTACGGTGCCCTTATTAGGAAAATGAGTATTGTGATATACGTGTAAGAGTGATGTGTTTGTGTGGTTTTTATTCTACGTTTGAGTATAACCTATTTAGTCATGTTATAATAATTTATGTATACGAGGATTGTCAAATTCCTAATACATATATTATGTCCGGTTATATTGCTGCATAGAAGATGACAATCCAGTTATCAACTATTCTGTATCTTGGTAATAATACTCTCACGTTATGCATTGTAGTTATCGTTACAATTTAACGAAATTATGGATATATGGATATAATATATATTATACTGATAATTTATGAATCGTGAATAAACGACGTGCGTGGTCTAGCATAGTATGTAACGGAACTGGGTTTACTAAGTTCTTGATCAAAGTGGCCTGTATTCTCTTGGATACATCTGAATAAACCAATAAAGAGTTAACTATTTTTATGAACTAATTTATTGCTCTGTTTTAATTAAACATTTTACTGAAACTGAGACGATTTTCGCATCTGTGATTATTTCAACTCTGATTATGCATTCGTGACTTTGGGAAACGATCAAGCTCTAATGATTTGTGACTGTCATCTAAGTTTGTATTGACCTACTTAGCGATTATGGGCACTTTTAAGCCGAATTGAATATTGCAGGAAAGAATCACGTTCTGACGATTTGTGATTTTCATTATTTTCATTGAAATTTGTCTGAAGCAATCTTGTGGTTAAGGCGTTCTGTCAAGTTCTGATGGTTTGCGACTTTCATCTACATTAATCTGAAGCGAGTCATAGTTAATGTATTTTTATAATGAACCATAGTTAATGTATTTTTATAATGAACTGAATATCCACAGAAACAATCTAGCTCTTATGATTTGTGACTCCCGTCTAAATTTATCCGAAGCAGTCCAGCAGCGCAGATTATTTTCTAGTTCTGTTGATTTGTCTTGCGTGTGTGTGTGATTAGGGCTTTACGTCCTGTATTTCTGCACCAGTTGGGCTAATTAGGACAGGCAGAGACCATGGCAATGAGACGAAGGATGAAACAGCCATCCAACTTAGGCTCGACCGGGAATCGAACCAGGGACCCAGCGGTTGGAAGCCCAGAGCACTACCTCTGAACTAGGCCCCCACCCTGTTGTTTTAAAGCTGAATAGACTATCACAGAAAACAATCAAATTCTGATGATTTGTGACATTCATCTGCATATGTCTATAAAAGCGATCTAAGGTATGGTTAAGCTGTAGGGCTGTTCATCGGTTCTCGATATACTGTTTGCACCGGTACAAGCATAACGATACGGGTATTTATAACCGTTATGTAATAATAACGATGCACATAAACGATATGCAGAACAGCATTTTTTGCAAAAACCTGTGCTGCCCTTATGTTTTGAGTGCTTTCGAAATGAAAACATCCTCTGACTCTAATTACAGGAGGATTAAGCACAAGGGTGTGAAGTCATAATAAAGATTTGATCATTAAATTCAGTAGTCTCTTTCCCATTATGTAAAGTTTTATAATAAACTATAAATTTGTTCTGAAAGACATAGTTTAACGACACGTATCATGATACGTATCATATCAATTTTACTGTATCGTGAGGCGGGGGCCTAGCTCAGAGGAAGCGCTCTGGGCTTCCAACCGCTGGGTCCCGGGTTCGATTCTCGGTCGAGCCTAAGTTGGATGGCTGTTTCATTCGTCTCATTGCCATGGTCTCTGCCTGTCCTAATTAGCCAAACTGGTGCAGAAATACAGGACGTAAAGCCCTAATCACCCACCCACCACTGTATCGTGATACGTATCGTATCGTTTTGAAGATAAAGGTGTACAGCTCTATTAAGCTGTATTAAATATTGCAGACTCTAATTCATATAGTTGGAATAAGTTGAATTCTAGTTTTTGGTATAGGTCACAGTTCTCCCACATTCTTATTTAGTATCAAATTGGATAAAGCTCAAGCAACCCTCTGTACCAAATTCTTTCCACGAATGAAGGTTGACATTATGGAGCGGCAGTCTGTTCCCTGCAACACATAATTTATTGGCTTGGCCATCAACTGGAATAAATATAATATATCTCTTGAATGACATTCTAAAGAAATTATTTTAGCTCATGCTGATATCCATTTTCTCCGTTAGTTTTTTTCTTAATTGAAAAAGATTTATGCATGAACTGGGTTAGTTGAATTTGCCACTTTTGTTAGTATTACAAGACCATCTCAGTTGACCATGGTTATAAGAATATCATATGCTGAATTAATTTATTATGATGTCTCATTTACAAATCGAAGCAGCTGGGTGGCCTAATGGTTAAGGCATCCACCAATTCCAAATTGGCCAGCTCTGCTGAACGTCCCAGGTTTTATCCCTGGCCCAGGCACTCTTCATGAGCTACATCCCAGCAGCTGGGTGTCGATCACATGAGACGTTAAATTGGTGGTGCCTTGTACTCAGTGTCTATACTGAGGCAAGTAAAAGACTCCACCCTTGGGGTAGATCGTAAGTAACTTGGTGTGGACTCCAAACTTTATCTCATCATTATGTCTGCCTCTGGTAGTCGGTCGCATTAGCCGACTAAGCTTAGACATTTATCTCACGGTCTAAACAGTTATGTTCCGCTGTATCGCTAACTTAGTTCGAGTGTCCCGCCTTCTCAGTCTTCCTTTGAATTTTTAGCGATTCCAATCGTCGATTGTGGACTGATACCATCTGCCTATTCATTGACGTCTCAACAAGAGTTAATCAAAGTCTCGGAATCTCTTGATACTGTCTCATCTCATCATGAGACTTGAGCGAACTAGCCAGACCACTTACGGAACTGGCTCGCGGTGTGTGACTTGTAACTCCATGAAGTTCGCGGCGCTTCTTTTCTCTCGAGAAGGCTTCGTTTGGCTTCTTTTTCTCTCGCATCTGCTTTCAATTTACATATCTCATTCTAGGTCTGCGACAATTTGTCGGCTGCCTCGTCTTACTTATTCAGACTGTTGATGGCTGTTGAGTGGGGAGATGAAGCTCGTCCTTGTAAAATACAGCGGTTCCTTTGACGGCTTGGCTCTTGAAACTGTACGATCGTTTCTGATGAACAACCAAAGAGTTTTGTGGTCAATAAATGGCTATTAACCTGCATCTGATGGGTGATTTGAAACTGACACAGATTACTCACACCCTACATGGCCAAATGTGCATGGTTTTTAGCTAATTATAATGAGGCAAAAACCATGCATTTTCCATGCGTTTATCCAAACGTATGGAAAATGCACGTGGCCCAATTGGCCATGTAGATATAAACATTTGAATTGTGAAAATCTTCTTTACAGTTCTAATTTAATAATAGGAATTATGTATGATTGAGTTACACTATGGACTATTTAGTTTATAATCAGTTTTCTCCTATTCTACATAACTTGTTTATTATTAAACAGTTTATTAAACTGATTACAATGTATTTTCACTCATCAACATTGGAGTCACACTGTTTACATCTCTGTTAGACACAATTTAAAAGCAATTAGTGAGACAGACAAGGTTTTATTACCCTGCATACTTTTGACCACAAAACTTTCCTGTAGCTCATCAGAAAGGGTTGAAAAGTTTCAAGAGCCAGGCTGTGAAAATAACTGCTGTATCAGTTTGTGTATTGCTACTGACCTATGTATATATATATATACTTCCATGTAAAGTGGAAACCATTCTCCTTAAGAAGACCATGCACTTCTCAGGTAAAACCGGTGACAAGAGCTCGAGAACTCGACTATTTTATACACTAAACATGAACATTATTAGCAATCTTTCGATGTATGAAAGTTACACAAATATTCTGGTTGCAAATTCCTACATCTAAATTATGATTCCGATTGTACATGGCCAAACATGCCATGTGCATTTTCTATTCGTTTGGATAAACGCATGGAAAACACATGGTTTTCGCCTGATTATATTTAGGCGACAACCATGAGTTTTTTATGCGTTTATCCTTCGCATGGAAAACGCATGTGGCACATTTGGCCATGTAGGATACATTGGGGTCAAGTCAAGACTAGATACTGAATAGTGAGGTGGTCTTAATAAAAGGCTGGGTTCTACTGTCTATACCCCTTAATACACGTGCTAACTACAGACATATTTGTCTATGTCTCAGTGCTACTGGGTCTGAAGCTTAGTCAGCTTATATCACACCAGAGGCAGATGTAATGATGAGATGATAAGGCTGCTTGGAGTCCACACCATGATACACATTTACCCCATAGGTGGATTTGTCTATGTCTCAGTGCTACTGGGTCTGAAGCTTAGTCAGCTTATATGACCAGCTGCCAGAGGTTGATGTAATGATGAGATGATAAGGCTGCTTGGGAGTCCACACCATGTTACACATTTACCCATGGGTGGGGTCTTTTACTTGCCTCAGCATAGACACTGAGTGAAAGGCACCTCCAATTTAACATCTCATGCGATCGACATCAGCTTCGGGATCTAGCTCATGAAGAGTGCCTGGACGGCGGATCGAACCCGGGACCTTCAGCAGAGCTGGCCAATATGGAATTGGTGGATGCCTTAATCATTGGGCCACCGCTTCTGATCTTTGATCTACTGACCAACTCTATTTCTATCTCACCCCTTCTCAATTTCAGTATTCCAGCCTGTATTTGTGTTAGTTATGTATCGGCCTGCATGGAGGGTGTTCTTAGCATAGTTCATGCAGTTCCAATCCTACTATGCCCCCCCCCCCCTATGGATTTATTACCCCTGTGAGGTAGTGATCCAAATAACTTTCATCTTATTGGTTATTCTGAGAGTGCCCCTTGCACAATGTCCAGTCTGGGGGACATTTCTCATGCTACTGACCATTGGCTACTGCTATTAGCCACTGCATGGTCACTATATCATTCCCCTCTGCTTGATTTCCAAGGCCAGATGTTTGGCCATTTGTAGTAGTGGTCGTTTTATTGCCTTGGAAGTACCTATGAATTGAAATCGATATTATTATTATAAGAAATAATTGCATTGAAATCGTATAAAATATAAAAAGTAATATTTTTAGTAAGTAAGATTTTATTCATGGCGAGTGATCGAAACGAGCGTAGTGTGAAATATGATTTAAAAATAAAATGTGAAACATGATTTAAAGATAAAATGCAAAGTAGATGTAAGATATTTTGTAAAGTAGGGTAAAGAAGTTTAAACATTTTTAAAAAGCACTATGAAATCTAAAAAATATACCTAAAAATATTATTTTAGATAGAAGTCACTCAGAGAGAAATGTCACTGATAAGGAGTCCATAATTTAATGGGAGATTTTTTCACCCTGTTTGTGTCTTGATATATGGATTTGTCAATTAATGGTGCTGGTGTGAGCTCTCAAGCCCCTGCAGTTAAACCTGGGTTCAATGATAGTCTTGCAGTATTGACACATTTCACACAATCAAAGAAATCTGCAAGATTTTCACACTCTGGGATCTGGTATCTTATATATTAATTATTATATGTGGTCTCTATATATATTTGGCGGGGGCCTAGCTCAGAGGTAGCGCTCTGGGCTTCCAACCGCTGGGTCCCGGGTTCGATTCCCGGTCGAGCCTAAGTTGGATGGCTGTTTCATCCTTCGTCTCATTGCCATGGTCCCTACCTGTCCTAATTAGCCCATCAGGTGCAGAAATACAGGACGTGAAGCCCTAATCACCCACCCCACCCACCTCTGCCAATTGGTGTCTTGACGTTGATTACAAAATTTTCGAATGAAACGTAAGTGCTCCACGAAAAAGCCCAGTCTGATACCATAGTAATGCTTGCAGGGGTTTCCTAAATTATCTCTTAGCAGCCTAGGTGGCTCCCCAGTAGCGACAAGTTTTTTGCCTTTGGGGAGTCTCCTTATTCATATATAAATACTGTAATTTTCACCAAGTATTGCCGTATCATCCCATCTCATTACATCAATCTTCTTAATATCTATATGAATGAAATGAAAGTGATTTGTCTGTCTGTCTGCCAGGTCTTCTGAACATTACCCCAACATTTATCCTAGATAAAGTCAATACGCATAGTGAAACTTGTTATACCTCCTACCTAAAAAAATACTTAATAAATATGTACAATAGTGAATGTCACATAGCCAATTGCTATATCAGTTATGAGCCCAACTCCCCCTTTTGCAGTCTCTGCTTCTCTCTTCAAGCTCCACCTTTCGTAATCTTAACTTGTAGTTTATGATTTAAACAGGGGGTGCTTATGGCAGCGCCTAACAGTTAGGCAAAATGGGCATCGCCTGAGCCAATATTTATATAACAATATGTTATTGTATTATTATGATTTTATGGCATAAATAAAAAAATGTATGTCTGTCTTAAGTCTGTCTGTCTGTCTGGATAGATTTTCTTTTCAGTCTTGTTATATCAAGATTCAAGATTTTATTGACCATAAAATCGTTATTACGGGGGCCTAGCTCAGAGGTAGCGCTCTGGGCTTCCAACTACTGGGTCCCGGGTTTCGATTCCCGGTCGAGCCTAAGTTGGATGGCTGTTTCATCCTTCGTCTCATTGCCATGGTCCCTACCTGTCCTAATTAGCCCATCAGGTGCAGAAATACAGCACGTAAAGCCCTAATCACACACACACACACACACACACACACACACCATGGTCTAGTGGTTAAGGCGTCCGCTTAGTGATCAAGAGGTAGCAGGTTCGAGCCCCCAACACAGCATGGAGGAGTTGAGCAGATCCTCATGCAATCACTGCCTCGCCCCACTCAGATGGGTACTTGACACAACAGTGATGGTACTGGTGTGCGCTCTTAAGCTCTTGCAGTGAGTTAACCCGATGTTGAAGGCTGAATTCCCTAGAAAGTTGAGAAAGACTCTAAATTGGCCTGCTAAGGGTGTAAATTGTAAAAACTGACTCAAAATGCTCTACATTTATTTACATATTTTTATTTTGCCAATTTCGTTTTGTAAGTTAAGTTATCGGCAAGTTTTATTTCCAATCTCTGAGTGTCTTTGCTTAACTTCTATAATAGTGGCTTTTCACGGAAGGTTCTCTGTATTTCCACCAGGTGGCTACGACAATACTGCAATTCTATTGGCTGAAAAGTTCCCGCCTTTAACTGTGATTGGCTGAAGCAAAGTGCATCCTAGCAGCAGTATTTTTAGTGCATTTTAATGTATATTTGACATCTTATCTTTCAGGTTATTTCTGTTATTTCCTGGAGAAAATTAAATTTATGGAATCAGTTAAGACCTACTATGTCTGAAAAGAAAAATGAGTAATAAGAGGAGAGGAAAGACTTATGTCTTGCTGAATTCAGGGCTGCTCAGTGAAAAGACTCTATTTCATGCACACAAAAATACCAGGTGTCCGAAAACTCCTAAATCTTTCCTTAGCGTAATCATTGCCATAACTTTTGTAATTGCATGCGAATGAAATACCAGGTGTCCCAACAATGATATATAATAAAAAATATGTTATCTCATAATGTTGTCGTGCATGACAATGAAGAATTAGAAGCGTCTTATTTTTATCAAACTTAGGAACTACAGGTTTTGTTTGCGCATGGAAATGAAGTCACTTTGGAAGTGTGTTAATATACTGTGGTGTGCATGTTTAGGATAAAACAGGTTAGACTCTCGCCTGCTCCTCTGAAGGACCCGGGTTCATTCCCAGGCCCGGGCAACCTTTCATGAGCATCATCCCAGTAGCTGGATGTCGTTGATCCAACCACTGGGTCCCGGGTTCGATTCCCTGTTGAGCCTAAGTTGGATGGCTGTTTCATCCTTCAGCTCATTGCCATGGTCCCTGCAACCACTGGGTCCCGGGTTCGATTCCCTGTTGAGCCTAAGTTGGATGGCTGTTTCATCCTTCAGCTCATTGCCATGGTCCCTGCAACCACTGGGTCCCGGGTTCGATTCCCGGTCGAGCCTAAGTTGGATGGCTGTTTCATCCTTTGTCTCATTGCCATGGTCTCTGCCTGTCCTAATTAGCCCAACTGGTGCAGAAATACAGGACATAAAGCCCTAATCACACACACACACACACACACACACACACACACACACACACACACACACACACACACACACACACACACAGGTAAGACGCTCGCCTGCTCCTCTGAAGGACCCGGGTTTAATCCCAGGCCCGGGCAACCTTTCATGAGCATTATCCCAGTAGCTGGATGTCGTTCGGATGAGACGTTAAATTGGCGGTCCCTTGTACTCTGTATCTATGCTGAGGCAAGTAAAAGGTCCCACCCATGGAGTAAATGTGTCACATGGGTGGACTCCTCTCTCTCACCTCATCAATCCTCAATAGCGGCAATAACCTACCTTATTAGACGGCTGCACTTCCCATATCTATCTATTTATCTTTTTGTCTTTCTATCTATCTATATATCTATCTATCAAGCAATAAATCTATCTATATATCTATCTATCGAATAGGATAGGATAGGATAGAATAGGATAGGAGAGGATTAGAGAAACGGGAGATTATTATGCCACATGGAAAATTACAACAACCAGCCAACCAACCAGCCAACCAGCCAGCCAGCAAGTCAACCAACCAGCCAGCCAGCCAACCAGCCAGCCAGCCAGCCAGCCAGCCAATGAAAACTCATGATGGAATGGATTATTTTTTTTAC